>OZ023273.1:33854397-34454397 GCA_964007475.1 Hybos culiciformis | reverse complement strand
AATCAAAATAAATGAAATGGCAAATTTAGGTGCTAGGTATAAATGTTAAAAAAAAAAGTAAAAGTTCACAGACGATATCGTGCAAAATTAATTTTTTGCACATAATTGTAGGTAGACGACTGTGATTTTATTCATTCATTTCACAATAAATTGCAAGACAAACTTAACAATATAAAATATAAAGTTTTTTTTTATTTATTTTTATTTTGAGAATATTTATTTGAGAATAAAACTTTAATGCACATAAAAGAAAACTATGCTTTAAATGATGGGAAAATTTAAACATTTTTAGAGAAATCTAGAAAATTAGTACAAAAGCATAGCGATTTTTTTTATGATTAAAATAAGCTTTGATTTTTCTGAGAAAATTTTATTTAATTTTATGTATTTTATTTAAGTAAAAACAAATTTCTATAAATGAATGAATATTAGCTTAGGTTTTTATTTGAAAGTTTATAGTACCTGAAATAATCCAGTTGAGGAAAATATATTTATAAATCAACAAAAAATTAATTTCATTTTCGTAGAAATTATTGAACAAATATAGCAGGAATCAAATTTAATATACAATAAAGATTCAGAATAAAGGAGCTTATTTTGTGTTTTGTTGCCAAATATTAGATTCAAAATTTTATTTTATTTTAATGCACTATATTATTTAATACATCAATTTGTTGTATCGAATTGCGTCTAGCAACACATAATTTTTACATGATAAATAGAACTTACAAAATAAAAATCTATTATTTCATTCATTCAAGCAAAATATTAAATTTTATACTTTTTTTATCGAATAAAATAGCCCTAAAAAAGTTCCATTTTTAGATTATACACATAATATATATATTTTATATGTTATATATAGGTATATTTATAAAATAGCCAATGAAATTTAAAATCAAAAATTTTCAACATTCATAAATAATGCGAAAATCCTTTTCAATATACGAACACATGAATCAACTTTTTTGGTTGTAAAAACCTAATTTCCATTAAATTTTCCACAACAAAAAAAAAAGCAAAAAGACTGAGCAAAGATATAGTTTAACTTAATTTCATACATAAAATACATTCTTTAATTAACTTGTGCATAAAATATTCCCTCTGAAATGACTTCATTAAATTTTAATGTAGTAGAAAACAAAAATTGTATGTTTAGTTAGTGATAAATATGTATAAAAACTTTTTTTTGTTTCGTCTTTCTAATCAAACTGAAAGTCATTTGAGGCCATAAAATGTCCTTTATATCTGGAACTACTAAAAAAGGAAACAAAAAAAACGGAAATTTTGTTTTTATGTTTTCTTATCAGCAAAATTTTATATATCAGAAATCATGTTTTAACGCAATAATGTAATTTTTGGTCCTATTTGTTTTTTTTTTGCTGCGAGACTCTATTATTATATGAACTGTAGTTGAGTCGTGTAATATATGTTAGTCTCTTAAATACAAAAATTAAAGGATTTTTAATAAAAATGCTAATTTTAGCGCAATATTCATTGCTTTTCTTTCCTTTGGCTTGTTATATTTTTATTTGCATTTCCTTCAAAAAAGGAATAATGAAAATATATATAGTTAAAATGAAGGTTGGTTTTCTAATATGCAAAACTAATTGTTCAATTCTAATTCGTTGTAATGGAAAAATATTTGATTTAAATTTTAAGGGGTCGCATTTTTATTAGTTGCATTTGCTTTATTATGTCTACAGGTCCGTATTAATTTCTATTCAACCAATAATTTCCGTTGGAGCTGCGAAACTAGAGACAAAAGTAATTTCAAATCGAATAGACGTAAAACCCATAACGCGTCTGTCGTCTTTTAATTATTATTTAATATCCTAAATAACAAATCAACCTATTGTTAATTGAACCCAATTATATCCTCTATAAAGTATGTTCACGAATGCATTATTATTGTAGATATTTTTTTTATGCAAATTATTAGTTTTTAAGAATTAAATTTAAAGTTTTCTACATTTCCACATAAAGAAATTATCAATATTTTCCTTTTGAATAAAACGTACAATTCACTATTTATAATAAAGTAATTATTGTTTAGCTCCCAATACCAATTACCATAATTCTTTACCAGTTGGTAGTAATATTGCCAATGTATAAATGAAAATTATTTTCCCGCCAATAAAATTCTATATCAGGTCAGTTATTAAGTGTAAAATAATTTCCAACTGTGGGTGCGGATTCAAATGAGAGTAATATAAAGAATGTATTTTTTTTTGTATTACTATATAAAAAATAACATAAATAATTACATATATAATACAATTTATGTTTACTGATGACTATGCTACTTATTTTCTTAATGTAATTTTTTTTTGAGAAAAAAAAGGCTATGGGTATTATTAAATCTTTAAGGCTTTTAATTTATAGATTTTTATTTTTCTAGTAATTTGTTATAATAAAGTCATTTTAATTAAGTTTCATATTTTTCCTCTAACATTAAAAACAAATTAGATTATAGAATATTTATGAAATCAGGGGACGAGAATTGAAATATAGCTATAATTACACATTAAGTGGTTTGCCATTTAACTTTTTTTTTTTTTTTTTTAATATATAGTGTTTAGTTGATTGGTGTTAAATTATATGTATATTTGAATATAAGATGGGAGGTCCGAGAACAAGATTATTTAACAATGTAAAATATTTTAATATTAAAAATATTTATAATTTGATTCATTCTATATGGTTCACTCTTTGATGGACATAAAACTATTTCACATAAGCTCTTATCTACTGAAAAAAAACTAATGAGATAATTATTATATCGGGATTATTTTAAATTTTATAATTTTTCTGTAGCAGTTAATAAAAATACTTGGAAATATTTATAAAAGTTAAGTTTTTAAAGGACATTTAATTTGGTTGCTGAACCCTGTGAACTAAGACTCTCAATTTGTTGATATAAGAAATTTTAAGGTTTGACTATAAAAGATGTTATTCTCCATCTGAATACGATTTCGACGACAATGATAGGAGCCGTCATTTCCGTTGAATAATTAAATTGCTAATTTGTTAGTAAAGTCTCTTTTATGTTTACCCCTAAATTTCATAAACAAACGTTGCACTGTTTTTATTTTTGAACGATGTAAATTTATGATTTTGTTATTTTTGAAGTTATATTAAATTCATTATTAAAAACATTATGCTCGAAGATTTTTATCAATAACAATGTTTTGTTTAAATTTTGTTATCATATCCGAAAGTTGAACTTTCAAGTTTTTTTTTTTTCGATTATGTTACAACAATGTAGCTTTTTATGTATGTATATTGGATTAAGACATTTAATGTAATATTTTTTTTTAATTTCATGCATAATAAATGAGCAAATCACACGCTTGCAGGCATTTTCCTTAACTTTTTATTCAATTAATATGGGGCTTGTACATTATTTTGCATATAAAGCTTCACAATAAAAAATAAGTAAAAAATTGCATAATAAATTACCATATTATACTTAGTTGCATTTTTTTTTTTTTTTCATTTTTTTTTTATTATTTGAACTTTGCAAGCAACTAACTTCTGTAATTTTTTTTTTATACATATATGTATACGGCTCCTTTATTTTCAATATTTGTTCTTTTAGCGAAAATGTTATGGAACTGTGGCAGGAGCAAAGCAATAAAAAATCATTTTATAAATAGAATATAATGGTAAAAATTCCTCAATGGTGGTAATGTAATAGCAGGAAATGTTTTTCATTATAAAATATATGATAAAAAAAAAAATTACACTGCTTTTAACCTTTTTATGCACACAATTCTCTATTATTGTCCTTAAAAAATAAATTTTCATAGAATAAGTGTACTACATACAAAAGAAATGTTACATTTTCGCATTTTTATTACACATAGTTTTTATGTGCACTATACACACGTAGTAGGATAACAGTGGATTTTTGTACAAACAAAAAAATTAATGAAGAAAAACTTTTATGTTGGATAATCATCCGAATAAATAAATATCCTTAGACATTTCATTTTCCACAATATAATAATTTATTATTTTTTGTACGGTCGAGATTTCTTGAGTATTAACACATTTTGAATAAAAAAAAATGGCACCGGGCTTTTTCATAAGTCCCAGCTGAAAAATTAATTTAGAATTAAATTAAGCGGCTCTACCATTAAACGAGGACAGTAGAATGTAGAATACATTTTTTAATTTTTTTGCTTACACTTTTAATTGTTAAAGTTCAATAATTTTCAATTCTTAAATAAATAAAATATTATTTTTAACAATATTTTGTCTTATTAAAGAACAAATAAAATGACAAATGTTTAAATGCATTACATTTATAATAAAATATACGTACATTCTTTATACGGGTTTTCATTGCTACAATAATAAGCAAATAATATATTCACGGCAAATGGTTTAAAAATATTACATTTTTAAACTGTAATCATTTTATACATAACATATATATCTACATTTTTTTTTATGAATAAACGACTTTATGTAACTTCTATAAAATGTATAAAACTTTTTCGCATAAAAAGTAATTGGTGGTCTGTAATTTCATTTTTAAACTAGATTTCTACACGATCTTTGTTAAATTTTATGTGCATACATAGACTAAATTATAGCAACTGTTGAAGCAACAAAAGTTAAATGAATTTATTAAATATCCTTAAATCATATAAGTTATAAGGAAACTTTTATTTTTTTCTGCAGAACACATAAACTAATTAAATTTTGTTAAGTGAATTTGGTCTGAGTTTATACAACATTTAAATAAATTTTAAATTTATACTAAAACAATTTATAACAAAAAACAATAACTACGGATTTCAAGAGACTAACGATTTAAAAATTATTATAATTTTTTTTTTATATATTGAATGCATAATTGAAGTTCTTTTTTAATATTGGTATACCTATGAATTATCTTCAAAATTTACTTAAGTATATATTATAGCAATTAATTCAAATTTCATAAAAATTAATTTCCAATTTTTATTCTCATTTTTTATTTTAAAAACATTTCACATTTTGTAAAAAGAAATTTCAAGAATTAATAAATCTATCTATAATTTTTTTTGGCAGATTACATTCCAAAAAATTATGGATAAAGTTAACTTTTTTTTGTTTTGGTAATATTTTGAAAATTATTATCCTGTAAACGCATATGTGCTCATTTTATTGTTTTTTTTTTTTCATCCTATATGTATACTACATTTTTCACTCAGATTTATTGTTATGTTTAGAATTAAATAAAAAAAACAAAAAGGAAATTTGGTGCATAAAACTTTATTAAACTTTTAAATTTAT
The DNA here is from genome assembly GCA_964007475.1 of Hybos culiciformis. NCBI lineage: Eukaryota > Metazoa > Arthropoda > Insecta > Diptera > Hybotidae > Hybos > Hybos culiciformis. The sequence goes on along the minus strand of OZ023273.1, from coordinate 34,449,108 downwards.
GGTTAACAAAAAATAAAAAAAATGCAGTTCTGTTATCGCTTGGTTGCATTTGAAAAAGTGTTTTTTTTTTTAAATGCCGTTAATTGTAGAAGTTTCCAAGATTTTATCAACATAACGCTCAAATTACAGAAAAAGTAATTTTAAAAGCTTAAAATAATTGAATCATTGTAAGCCACTAATGCTGATCATGATTTTTAAAAAAATTAAAGAAATCTTTTAATAATTTATGAAAAAGTTTATTTTAAACAATACCCATAATTAAATTTAAAAAAAAATTAATTAATAAATGAAATGGTATAACTTCCGTTATATACAAAATAATTGGTCGACATTATAGTACCTAAAAATGAGAAATCTTTATAAATAAGAAATCAATTTACAACTAAAATATGTATAAGTGAAAATTATTTATTTTCTATTTTGTTCTAAAAAAAATTGGAAAAACTCACTCCGTTAATGTAGTTTTTAAGCAGAATAACAGTTGAAATATTTTTTTTTTTATCTGAGTTTGATTGGATTTCAAAATCATTTTATTTCCTAAATGTGTAATTAAAAATTAAGCTGAATAGGGGTTTTTTTTTTCTACTCATATATTATGATTTATGTGTTATCTATATATAATGTGTCAAAACTATCAATTTTTATCCAAATAGAACGTTTTTTTTATTTTTTTAAATCTCTGGAGTGTACAATGAAAACCTAAATTTGGAATAAAATTATTTTAGGCGGCAAAATGCGGTACAAGAAAATAATTTTTATATAGTTGGAACCATTAGTTGTCAACTATTATTTAGGTTATTTTTTCTTTGTTTATTTGTTTGTTTTTTTTTTATGAAAAAATCAAGGATTTTTATTTATTTTGCCTAAAGTCTGAAAATAAACACTATCAAAATGTCTACTGTTTTATTTATTTTATTTTTTTGCTTAAGAATATTTTTTTTCCTATGAAAACAAGAAAATTCTTCGTATTGTCATTTTTATTTTATTTCCCTTATTATTAGTCCCTTTTGGGCTTTTTGGTGCAAAAAATAAAAAAAAAAAGTATAAGTGTATAATAGTAGTTATTTGATAAAAGAAGATAACCATAAATATTTGGAAGCGAGAAAAAATCCTGTGAAATGCGATTAAGAAAAAAAGTTCTTTAGTTCAAAAGTTAAAAATGCTATTTTTTGTTTTAATACAATACAGTATGTTTTTTTTTTTAATGTCAATTGTAGGCCTGTTTTTATTTTTTTTTTTCTGAGTAAATTATTTTTCTACTGAAAATATAATTAATTATTATTGGGCTTAACAGATTTTCTATTTTTCCAACCTTTGTGGCATTTTATAAATTAGGGCTAGAAAAAGTGTAATTTTTTTTATTTCGATTTTTATTCTTTACATTTATATAATTTACAGACAAACGTAAGTTCTACAAACTTTATATGACTAAAAAAAACACCTTCTTAAATTAACACTATTACTTATTGTATAGTAATAGTGTATACGTTTTTTTCATTATATTAATCTTTGTTTTTCGAAATTTCATTGAAAACAAATTTCAATCTCATTAGAAAATATGAAAAAGAACTTATTTAAATACATAAAATTTATTCAAAAGTTTTACAAAATTTAAATTGACAATCAGCTGTACAATAAATAATATTTGTTAAAATATCCAAAATAAAGTCTTAGTTTAAATGAATTCTAGAATCAATAATTTTCCCATAAATTAATATACTACCTAGAACCTAGTACCTGTATAAATAATATTTTAAAACAGAAAAATAATTTTATTCCATTTATTATTTTATTGCAATTATTATTTTTTATTTAATTTTATTTTATTTTTTCCACAATATTACTGCAAGTATTAACCGAAATATTTTTTATTTACCAGAAAAGAAAATATTTTTGAAATAAAATGAAAAATACTTTTGAAAAATTAAAATTAAAAAAAATAAAAATAAAAAATAAATAAAAATTCCGTACTTTATAATTTAAAATGTTTTTTAAAATGTTTTTTAAATTATTTCATTAAACGTATATCCTTTTTGAAAATTTGAAAATTTTTTTTTGTGGAAATCTATATAAATATGTATATTATTATAATGTAGTATATTATAAGGATGTAGTATATTTATATATTTATTTAATATTTGTATACGTTTCAAAGTATAAAAAGTTTTCAAATACAGAATTTTTAATCTAATTCCCAGTATATTGTTGTCGTTTTTAAGGAATAAACAACTATATCACTGCCTTTTCGTAATGTGGAAAAGTGTTAATTTCAATAAAATTATCATTTACAAATTTATCATCATATTATAAAACTATGACTTTCAGACTGTCTTTCATCAAAATTGAAATTTACGACAGTCAGTCTGTCACGCATACTAAAATGATTGTAATTATCAAACTACATGTAACAATGTCAAAATATTCGTAATCTTGTTCATTTTCAAACAAAGTAAAAGCTGAGCTTCTTGTAAATTGATTTTAATGAAAATAAGTATATGTTGGCCGATAAATTATAAGAATCTTTAAAAAATATATCCAAATGTGTCGAAGAATTGGAACTAGGGCCTGAAAATGGATTTCCACGAATGTGTCCAATTGTAATTCAATTTCAAATAAATATACCTAAAAAGGGGTTCTTAAAAGGGAGGGCAATTCTAGAATATTTGAAATGTTGAAAATGGTTCCGTATTTCATTTATGAGGTACTCTTCCATGCACACAAAAAGATATATTCCACTAAATTTATGGGGATTATTTTCTTTAAAGACTACATCAATAATATTTTACTGAGATTTTTTATATTAAACCGAACAAAAGTAAAACTTAATTAGGTATTACATTCAAAAAAATTAAAAAATACTAAACAATACTGCGCTTAGTCAGTTTTGTGAAATTTTTTGAAGCACAGAAAAAAAAACTAAAATTGAAAATCAACCATAATGAAAATTGGTGAAAATGATTCCATGCATATATTGTAGTATATAATAAAATGGCAAAAGAATAGAGATTCGGTCGACTTGATTAGGATTTTTTTTTTTTATTCTGTGTAGGTACTTTTTTTTATTAGAAAAACTTTTGTTCAAAGAACAAGAACATTTTTATTATTCTTTCATTGTCCGGATGGCAAAAATAAAACCGGAGATATATAAATTCTTTCTTGTTAAAGGGATGCGGAAGTTAGTGAACATACGAAAAGAAATCGGATAAATGGGAATTAGAGATTAATCTTAAAATGAATGGCAATCATATGCATTACAAATTTATATTCATAATATTAGATACCTAAGTATGAGAATTTCTGGAGTTTTTTTAATCAGAACTAATTATTATAGTGTAGTTTCTACCCTAAGAATAATATGGTGCTGTTTCTTTAAGACCAACAGAATCATATAAAATAGTCTAGATAAAGAAATGTCTTTACAGTTTTTTAATTTATTAAAGCTGGGCGTCTGTTCTGTCGATTTCTTTATTCAACTTAAATAAATATTAAGTTTTTATTATTTTTTCTATTTAAAACGAAAATAATTTAAAGCATAGTGCGGATACAATTACATTAGCGATAAAAGGAAATTCTGACAAAAAGAAAACGTAATGTAATTCAGAATGAAATTAATGGAATTTATTATCGCTTGGAAAAATTCACTAAGTAGTTTTCGTTTATAAATATTTTTCTTTATATTTTTATTTTCCTGATTAAAGTACATATAATTTAATTAGGACTTTTAGTTATTTACCATTATATCGTGAATTATTATAGTTTTATTTTTTTTTTAATTTGTGCATTGGAGAAATTTTAGATTTAATTGAAACTTAAATTTTCTAATTTTCAGACACTTTCAATTCTTAGTTAAATAAAATATAAATTCTCACTCAGACATTTATATTTGTTTCATTCCGCAAAATTAGTTTCTTAACCCACTTAAATTTCGTTTTTAACTGATTAATGTTTAATTTATGACATAAGTTTATTATTGTTAAACTTTAATTTTGCTCTTAATTAAAAATTTAACTTAACTAAGTTCTGCGATTAATAAAATAATATCAATAAAACAGTGCTTGATTGTATTTTTCATTTGACTGAAAATTTTTTGGTTTTTATTTATCATATATGCTGGCTGCGGAGTTAAGGAAAATTCTGTGTGTGTTAAAAAGTCAAAAGTGACAATTTTTTTTTATTGTTTTGCATAATAAAAATCAATTTGACCCAATTCGAAATAAAAGGGAAAAATTATAATAAAATAAAAAATAGAAAAAAAAAATTTCTCTTTTTTTTTTTAAGAATAAATTAGTTCCATATACAAAAATAAAAATATATATTATATATAAATGTATACATCTATATATATATATATTTTTTTTTGTTAATCTAATTTTATTTTGCATTAAATATTATTTTGATAATTTATTTAGTTTTTTTTTTATTATTATTATTTCTTTCTTTTCACAACTTAAAACCCTTTCTCTTTTATTTTCCATGAAAATTGTAATAATAATAATTCTTAATAAAAAACAAAAAAAAAAAAAATTGTGTTTTCCTTTCTATTATTTCTGAAGCGGAAACTTTTTGTTTCATTTTTATTTGCAAATTTTTTTTTTTATTAATTTTTCGCATATTTAATTTTTTGTTTAGAAAGATTTATTGCATAATTCATTTAGATAAGCATAAAAAAAATATATATAAAGGAAATCTAAAAAATAAAAAAGAACTGAAACCACTGATTGTAAAAATAAAACCCCTTAATTTTTTAATTAAACACGCTGTGAAAATATAATATTGAATTAAAGCAAAAAATATAGTCAATTATAATTTTAAAAGCACAATTATATAAAATTATTTAAGTTTTGAAAATAAAGATCCATCTTGCCTTTTTTTGAAGTTCTGATTTTTTATACTTAGAATCTTGTTCATTTTGGGAACAAGTTCTTTTTTGTACATATAGAATTAGTAGTAGGCAGAACCAAAAATTTTGGAATTATTTTCATTTTGTAACTAAGTGATTATATTTTCTTTATCTCTTATTATTACATTGTAAATCTTAAGATATGTGATATATCAAATTACTAAAATATTTTCCATGTTATACTATCATTGAATATTCTTAAAATCACAAATTTTTCATTATACCTGTACACACAAAAAGTAATCTATTTTATAATATTATTTAAATATTGAAAACATATTTCTCGAATCACTTAATATCGCTTTTATAATAAATGCATATCATCATAATATAAAAAATTATACATACATTTATATAAATATCATGTATTTTGCTTGCAAGAAAATATAGTGTAAAAGGAAAGCAAAACAAACAATTAAAAATATTTTTGCAACATAACAAATGGTTAATGCTCCAGTAGGTAGGTGCTGTAAGTAGGTGGGTAACTTCTTTATTATATAAAAATAAGTTTAATTTCAATGAATCGAATGGTGGAAGATTCCACAATTAAATGAATTTTGTTATAAATTTTTTATTTTTATTTTTTTATTTTTATAAGTTTAGTTTTATAAATAAGAAAGGAAGTATAAAATACAATTAAAATGTCTGAATATTTTTTTTCTTTTGAATAATAACCCAGAGGCATTAGGTATTTCATTTTAGGGTTCGTTGAAAGAAATATTCCTGCCTGTGTACTTAAAAAGTTTGATGTTAAATTTCTTATTCTTATTGGAAATAATATTGGAAAATAGTATTGGAAAAAGGAATAAGATGCATATCACGAAAAATAAATTCTATAAATGATAAGATCTTATTTGATGCAGTTGAGCTTTTGGAAAATTTTATGAAAAAAAAAAAGAAATGTTAGACGTATTTTCCGTCATAACATTTTTAACAAACAAATTTTATAACAGTATTATGAATTTTCCCCAAATATTAATAATAATATCATAATATTTTGCTTCTATATTCTTAATTACATATCATATTTCAATTTATTATTATATTTTTATACTTAATTTACGTAAACATTTTCCATGTTGTACATTAAATAAGAAAAACAATTCAACATATATTTTTTTTTGTAGTTTTTTAATTTATTTTTATTAAATTTCCCTGAAGACAAAAATAAATAAAATAATATTAACTAGGTATATAAAGTGTGTGTATAAAAAAATTATGACTGTAATACAAAATCCAGTATACCTAATTTATTTTTTTTTAGATTAAGAGTTCATTCTATAGTGACATAAGAATGGGATTCACAAACTAACTGTCTTAAAAAAATTCTTGTTAGAGGAAATAATTATATAATTTTTCAAGATTAAAATCTGTTTCTCTTGTATTCGTTGTAGATTGTATAAACCTTTTTTGTATAGATTGGGTTTGAGATCTTTTCAAAGAAAGAAGCTATCCGGATTGTACTTTAATAAGTAAAATTTTACGATCAAATACTACCAAATTTTGAATACTTATTGTTTCTCTAAATAAAGTTCATTTGGACACAGAAATTCATATTAAACTCTTTACATAAGAAACTATATATGCTAACTTCCAGAATGAAAAAGAAAACAGCTATTATATAAAAATTTGAAAATTGGATAAAATAAAGATTGGAATATATTATTTCGATATAAGTATGTATGTAAAAAAAACTACCTATATGTTTGCAAAACCTGTGTTTTCTCATTTGTTTTTGAATTATATTTAGTGTTCCCTATTTTGAACATACCTTAGTCTAATATAATTCTAACACTCAGAATTTTATTAAATAACACCAGTTATAGGTTGTTTTTTTTTATCATCCTTTCATATTGAAATTAAATTTACTTAGTTAGCAATTATTGAATAAACGAAAGTGTTAAAAGGACTAAGAGAAAAATAAATTTTATGTTTTGTTAGAAACCACAGAAAAACATAGAATTATTTTTCATTTTGACCACAATAAGTTTTTTTTTTTTATGTTTTTCCATTTTAATATTGGTTTTTCGTATATTTTGAAAATGCAGAAAAATGTAAATTTACAAATTTTCTCTGTATGTAAAATTGAAAATTTTCTAATTTGAAATACTGTTTTTCATTCATAGTGGTAAAAGATAAGGAAATTGAAAAATATATGCAACATAGTGTGTTGTGTTTATAAAACTCATTTTAAAATTTATATAGATACGTAATTAATAAAACAACAAAAATTTTAATAATTTATAAATTCAATAATTCATAACAAAGAAAAAAAAAAAAATAATTATCGTAACTTATAATGAAAAAAAATATTATTTTTAGTTATGTGTAAATTTCTGAATGAAATAAATTCAATTTAATTTTGTATTTACAAACATTTATTGAAGTGTGTCAATAAGTTTTCTTTTTTTAAGGCCATGCCGTTTTTTAAAGCAAATGATGTGTGGAAAATTAGGGCTAGTAAGACTCTAGATATTTTGAAAAAAATTCTTTCTTTTTACCATTCAATCGTCAAGCAAGAATGTTAGTTTTTAGATAAGTAAATAAGTATTTCTGTTTCTGGGTATATAGCATCCGACATATTTTAAGTTTACCATTTATTACCGCTACAATAATTGATCAATAATAAGTATTTTCAGCAGTTAAGAAGTTAAATTATATGAAATTTTCATATTATTGTGAACATAATTATACATAGTTAAAAGAAAAAACTATAATAATAATAACTTTTATTTTCTTGTTAAACCTCTTATCGTTATCTGTAAAACCTATATTGTTTTTTTTTTTGTTCCAAGTTCTAATCTTAAGTTTATAACAAATTATTTTAATTTATTATATTGAGAAGAAAGTATATACATACTTCTTTAAAAGTGAAGTAAAATTATTTATTATTTTATTTTATTTTTTGTTTCAGGGTGATTCATGTGATTTGATTATAACACAACAAACACCAGAAATCTGCTTATTCTTGGGTTTGCAAGTACCATTAATTGTAACCACTGAAACAGCAACAGTAAATCATTCTGAACAAACAAAATTAACAACGAAAATAACAACAACAACAACAACAACTTCAACAACATTAAAACCGATTACATCAGCAACAAAAGTGCTTCCAACAGCATCACAAGAAGAATTAAAAAAAAAAGTTATTATTAATTCAACTGGAAGTACAATTAAACAAGATACAACATCTCAAGACATTCATAGCTCAAATAGCACTTCGTCAATGTCAGGTATATAAATTTATTTTCACTTTAAATAGCATAAAATGTGATCTGTTAAATTGATAATATTATAGAGTGAAATTTTAACTTTTATCTTACATATTGCAAATAAGTTAAATATGTATATAGAACAAGTTGTTGCAATATGTATGCATATAGAAAAATTTTGAGCCATTCTTGTTGAGATTAAGGTACTAGCTTCGAAATAAAACCTAAAAAACATTGTAACATTTCTAAAAACCTGTCTCAGTAAGTTATAAGGAAATCCTGTAAGATCTTTGGTTAATTCAACAATCCAATTAACCAATCAAACGTTCAATGTTATGTAGTATATGTCATATTTTTTCAATTATAAGTAGTTCATACTTTGTATTGTTATCTTGTCAAAATGAATTCACAAATTCTTTTAACAGATTTTCTTTTGGGATTATCCAAGAAGTATGAAACCATAAAAACATTATCAGAGGAATTTTTCTTTTAAATAAAAACCGCAAGAAGTTTTATTTTTTATTTTTATTCAAGAGTAATGAGTACTACCAGATTTAATTATTTTAATTAAAATAAATAAATCAAAGGAGAATTTAGAGTTTTGTATGAAAATATTTTTCTTTGAAAAATGTTTGTGCAATGCAATTAATTTTTTTTTTCTATAATAATGAAAATTTTATTTCTTTGCGTTTTTTTTTTTGTTTTGCAGGAATTGTGTTGACACTTTTACTTTCCATCTCAGCAATTGCGGTCGTTGCATTTTTAATTCTACGTAATCCAAACAGAAGGGCTCTATTACGCAGAATGTTTAGAAGAAATTCTGGAAATAGTGTGCGCTATTTGAGGGTAAGTATAATAAGCTTGAAGTTCATTTGGTTTGATTTATATTTTATTTATTATAAAGAAATAAATTTCACAAATATTCTCTACAAATGAAAGGAAGAAGAGGTCTAAATTCTTAACTTTAGTTTGAGTTTGTTTTCAATAATAATTTATTGATTACTTTTGTGAGCGCGACAATTAAGATAAAATAAGAAATAAATTAAAGAAAGATTGAATGGATTATAATTGTTCTTAATTTTTTTTGTTTTTAAATTTCGACTTTATTCTTTCAGGTTGATGCAAGCGAAGATGAAAATTTATTAATGCAAAGGACATCAAATCCTGATGACACTGATGATGAAATGTTATTGTAAAGTCAATAAATTATTTAATTTTTTTGTTTCAAAGAATTTAGGAAAACAAAAAATGAAAGTGTACTTAAAATGTGTTAAACCAAAGAGCCTATTTTTATTTATTGTTTTTGTTTTTTATGTTTATAATATTTTTTTATAAATTTCTGAATAGAGAAAAAAAAAATATTGAAATTATATATTTTATAATCTCTTTTACAATAAATACAATAAAAGTTTTGTTACCAAATAAAGAAAAAATTTATTATTTTTTTACAATCAAATTAACATTAAATGGTATATTTAAAAATCATATTTAATGTGTGATATTTTGAAGTTGAAATAAGCTTAAATGTGACTATCATTAATTACTTATTTATTTCTATATGTCATTACTTACACATCATATAATATATTTGTAAAACTAAAAAAAAAAGTTAAATTTATATTTATATGTAAATAAAAACAAAAAAAAAAAATTTGTAAGCTTTCTGTTTATGCTTTTCATGAAATAAAATATTGTATTGAATATGATAAAATTGAAGTTTTAATTAAATTTACCAACGCTAAATTTTATAAATGATAGAAAGAAAATAAGGTTCTTATTTTTATGTAAAGATGGATCAAAAAGTTTTTGTCCGATATTGATTTGAAACTTAACATAATTGAAAATATTTTTAATGAAATATACTGTAATAATTGGCGTGAATTGTTTAAAAATATAATTTTATTTAATTTTTATGATTTCATACCGATTTACTTTTCTGAAGCAAAATGCGACAAACATTTAATTAACTTAGAGACTTATATCCAAAATAAAGTTAATGATTTTTTCTGTTTTTCACCGAAATAAAAAATGTTTCTGACATCGCAAATACGCACATATCATTTACATTTAACATTGTACAATATATATATGATGAATATTCGTTTTATTTTTACATTCCATCATCACGTTTATTTCCTGAAAATATATTTTCTTCAAGATCTGCAAACATACATTATTAATAAACTTAAATGGGCATTAGAGAAAGTTTTGAATGGCATTTATTTAGGATCTGCATTTAAAAATAACATTGTACTATTTTTTTTACAAAATTTACTTTCTTACCTTATTCTAATTTATTTTGCATGAATTTTTTTCCCAGTCAAATTATCCTGAAAATAAAAAGAAAAATTTAGTAATTTTGATTAAAATTAATATATACACACTTGTAAGCACATTTTTGTTAAATTTTTTTTTAACATATTATGAAACAAATAAACACCGAATAAGAACTTTCTAACGGTTTGTGTTTTTCATATCTTTCTATTTAAGTAAGTATATACTTCGTATGACTACATTTTTATTAACTATACTTTTGAATAATTTTTTTTTATCCAATTATTACCATCTGCCGTTTCGAAGAAACTTACTAGTTTTTCATATGTTTTCCTTAAAATCCTTAATTTAATCCATTTCAATTTTATCTAAAAATCATAAAAAAAATACATATCCCAAAAATCTATTTCTAATCCATATAATTTGTTTCAGATTGTATGAAAATAAAAACCACAGATAAAGTTATTGCTATGTATACTCTTTTTTTTTTATTACAGAAAAAATAAAAACTAGAGAAGAATTCAATGCATTAAGAGCCAATTTAAAAACTTTCAATAGATATAAAATTTTTTTTTTCTTTAAATATTTCATTTTTTCATTTTAGATATCTTTTTTTTTTTTTTTGCAGTCCTGTATACCATCAATTCCATCAAATTCCATGCTATCGTTTATTGTCCTATTTTTATGGGTTTTTCAATTCAGGACTTTACTTTCTGTATATACAACAGGGCAGAAATTTTCATGAAAAAAAAAAAAAAAACTAAAATAAAATGCAAGAAAAAATTAAAAATCAATCATTCAGGAAAATGGAGCGAACTAAGAAATATTTTTTCATCTAAATTATCTTTCCGTAAAATTTCTGTACAAAAGAAGATATTTTATAATGTGTATTGAATTCGAAAAATATTTCATGTTTATTATACAAGGCAGAAAATTTTTGAAATTTCAATTTATACTATATGGACCTGAATATTTAGTTAGTTTTTTTGTGGGAAATTTAAATATTGATTGAATAAATTAATATTGGAATATTTTTGAATGAGGTAGTATTAAGTAAGTTAAATATTAGTTGCAAAACAAAATAATTTCAGTTCATCAAATCTATAACCTATCATTCATTTTGCTTAATAATATTTTCCTTTACAGCAACAAAGCATACGATGATGGCAACCGCACAATTAAAATCTCAAAAAATAAATTAGACACACTATTCGACCTCAAGATTGTTCACTGTTTTTTCTACCATAATTTTTTTTTATTTTTGGAATAATAGCTTGTATCGCTTGAATAGGGCATAGTTTTTAGCAATTGAAATATGATTTTATTCTGAATTTTGAAATTGCTTTATTGCTTTATGATGCACTTGTGCAAATACTATAAATACACAGGTAAAGCATGTAATAAGTGATCCAAATGAACAGAAATTTTTTTTTCATATCTGTGCAACCAAAATCATATCTTCTATATTAAAGTCTCTAAGCGGTTTATATATATATTTTTTTCAATAAAAAAGTCACACATTAGTTGAATAATTTTTTCTGTTTTTTTTTTTTTTTTTTGGGATATATGAAAATAAAAATTGATAAAAAAAATTCTTTACATTTTGTTTGCTAAGGACACTACTTTTAGAAACATCAAACCACATTACTTTCGTTTTGCTATTTTTTTTTCGCTTGAAAAAGTATGAAATTTTGGTAGAAACATCTATAGTACGTACTTGCACATGTATAGTATATTTATAAACCGGCAGCTTCTGTATCAAGAAAATGTTCCATTAACTGAACTTTTTATTCGTTTTTTTTTTTCAACCGTTTTGTTGAAAAGATTTTTTATTTTTTGAAAATAGTAAAACATATGGTTATTTGGAATTTTGTTTGGTTGCCAACCAAATCATCTAGTTATAGCAAAAAAAACCAGGAAAAAAAAAACTTAAACATTTTTCAATTCTAATTATATTTTACCATGAAAGTTTTGTTGAAAAGAGATTACTCTTGATGGAATAAAAATTGTTATTGATAACAAAAATAAGTTTAAAATAAAATTTTAACACTTTTAAATTGATAATAAATTCGAAGTGGATCGGAACTGTTGCTCCTATGGACAACTTGAACATTGCTTAGTTAAATTAAATATTTTTTTGGACAGATTTTGAAAACATTGTAACTAAAAACATGAATATAAAGCAATTTAACTTGTCATTTTAAACATGTTCCAATATGGTCCATGACCGTTAAGAAACTAGATAATAAATTGATAATTTTTAAAACTGCGTACAGATTTGATTATGATACGCTCCAAATTAATTTATATGAAATTGAATTGTTATCATTTAACAATTGGCTGAAAACTTAACTACAATCTACAAGAATTATTATTTGCTTTACTTATTGAAAAATAAATGAAAGTAATATTATAATTTCTTATACTTTAATGATTTTAAAGGAAATAAAAAAATTATCATTTTTACATAAGGAAATAAAAAATTATCTAAAGGAATTCCGATCGTCTGTCTTAAATTTTTATTTACTTTTTTTTTAATTTCTTTAAAAGCATATTTTTTCATTCCCAGGATAAAGTAGTTAAATGACCCGTTAATATTAAATGACTAAGTTTAGTCGATTTAATTTTGTTTTTTTTTTTTGTTCAACTTAAAAAGTTCCTATTTCTCTTTTTACTGTTTCCGTTTTGTACTTAACTTCCTGCGAATTTAAAAAAAAAAAAAAAAAAATTTCCTGTTTCAAAATACATATACTACTATCTACTATGCTTTGTTTTTTTTCTTTTTTATTCTATGAACACATTTTTCTCATTACCACTTCTAAAAATTTTATGAGAAAATTTTAAGATGAAAAGATTTTCGTGAACAATTTTGTTTGTTTTTAAATAAGAAATGTTTATTTAATGGGCGACATTCCCTTTCCACGTTAGATACATTTTAATAATTTCTAAGCTGCTATTAATTTTGGAAATTTTTTAAAGAACAACTTCAATTTAAAGATTCGCTTTAAGGATTTTTTTATTTATGATTAATTTTTTTTTAAATGTACGTTCATAATTCAAATTATCGCGTTTTAAATAATTGGATATTGTACAAAGAGTAAAGCTGAATGACTACCTGAACCCTAGCAATTTTGAAAGTAATTCAAATCCTTGCTTCAATGTTTCATCATATTTTTCGCATTGTACAATTGTACCTAAACAGTTGTAGGTTTAATGTTCAGGTAATTATATAATTTACTTCCATTTAGTAGATTCATCATGAAAACCATTTTTTTTTTTTTTGAGAAAATTTTCGAAAGAAAAATTTGTTACTTTAATTAGTTCGCCCACAGTTAAATACACATTTTTGTGTTATGAAGAATTAAGTTAGCTGTGATCATAAATATTAAAAAAAAAATCTTTGAAAAATTAACAAGGTTAATGTACTGAAATATTATTTTAGTCGGTTTATTTTTGTTTATTATTTATTTTTATAATGATTGAAACACTTCTTTAAGTTTTTTTTTTAAGTATTTAAAATTTTAAATTATTTTGCCTTGGAATACACAAAAAATTATTCTCTAATATTTAAAAAAAATATCTTGTTGAATATAGGGTTACCAGTAGATAAAAAAATTTTAGAGCATCCCGAACAAAATAATTCATTTATTTATGTCGCAATAAAAAACTTTAATATCTGTGATTTTTAAAATAAAAAAACTATTTTTACCTTCACATAGAAAAAATAATTCTTTTAGGTTAGCTTTAGTCTTAAAGTTCTATAAAAAGATACATACATCTCAATGAAATATAAATTGTTCCCTAAAGAAATTTATTTAGAAAATACATATATTACATTTAAATATTGAATTCGAATAAAAAAAAAACTCAACTAATTTCAAAAACTTCGCTTATTATACTTTTTATATTAAAGTTTTGGTAATTATTTTTCTTATTAACATAAAATTTATTTGTAAATTGAATTAAAATTAACATATGCTTAAAAGAAATGTTAAGAAATAGTAAATAAAATTCCATATCTCTATCCTCTATATATCTAAATAAAGTTATATAATGTAGAACACATAATGAGTATAAAATAAATGAGGTCTTGCAAAACTTATTCCCTTTATCTAAAAAAAAAAATAAAAAACAATTATTTTCCTAAGGAAAAACACAACTTCCTCAATTTCTTCATAATGAAAGTCATTAAGTTCACATTTTATATTTTTTAATTACTCCTGCTATCTGAATTTTATGCACACATTCGTTATTTTTGAAGCGAAATTGAAAACTAAGAACCAAGAGAGTGTGTTTTGTTAAAAAAAAAGTAAATAAGTAAATACATAAATAATAAAAAATAGAACGACAGTGGATGCTAAATAAGATTAAAATCTTAAATAAATTCTTTCAACGTGAAATAGAAGGTTTTTTTATAATGTTACAATTTTTAATGCTTTGAAACTAATGAGCAAGTTGAAATTTACATTATAAAGTACATAGTTGTCCTAGTTATAAAGTTATAAATGCAGGTATATTTACTTAATATGTGTATTTTGTTTACATTTATTAATATCAATGAGTACAAATTTGGACTGAGTTTTTGATTATAGAATATTTTATCTTGCCGACCAAAATCATAAAAAAAATCGAGAATACAGCGTTTACAATTAAAATGTCATTTCAAATTTGCATTAGATTTATTTATAAGTATTTTTGAGTATTTTTGAATTATCTTTATCATATATGTTCCACAATTTTCGTAACAATATATTCTTTAACTTTTAAATTTCATTTATGCTGAATTCAATTTATAATCTGTTTATCTTCTACTTTATATTAAAAGATGTTCTAATTTTTTACTGTCATATCAACATGTTTCTCTATTTCTTATGAATTTTTCATTTCTTCCGCCCAAATTATGCGAAATCTCAAATTAACACTCTGTATAATGGTACAGTATTTATCTTCTACAAAGCAAAAAAAAAAAAAACAATATATGTATAAACAAAATAAAAACAAACTTAAAGAAAAGAAAAAATAAAAAAAAATAAATTGCGCTACGAATGAAATGAAAGTTAATTGCCTAAATAAAACATAAACAAACATATGTATTAATAATAAAAAAAAAAATTAATTAATGAACAATATAAAAATAAAAATAAGAAGAAAATTAATTAAAAAACATCAAAAAATACAAAAATGAAAAAAAAAATAATAATATTCTTTATAATTGATTATCACGATTAACGAAAATATAAGCAAAAAAAATAAGAAAATAATCTACACAATATATTTTTTATTAGTAAAATTTTATATGAAAAAATTCGATTCCAAAAAATAAAAATAAAATAATTAAGTGAAAGATATAACAATTTGACAGATGAAAATAACGTTAATATATTCTTTGTATATATGTATAATGCCTTAGGGAAAACTATATTAGGAAGAAGCTTAAAATTTGATAAATGTTTCAATTTTTATGTTGCATACTAAAATTCTACTAACGAATTATTTTTTTATTTTATCAAAATTATTTCGCTTTCAGTTGTTATAGAGGAAGGAAAATTACGTTAACACTGCATGACTTCACCGATTTACATAATTTTTTTTTTCAGAGTGTATTTTTGCTTCCTAAACAACGTTTGTTCAGGGAAAATTTTTAATTTTTTTTCCGCATTCCGGAAAATCGAGTTTTTCATGAATATCATTTATGATATCCCATGCATTCAATAAAAGGAAAAATTATTATATATAGCTTAAAATTATTATATTTAGCTTAAAAATTAACAAATATGTTATGTTATTATCAAAATTCAATCAAACTTAACTTTTTTTTGTAAAAAAATTAAATTTTTATAACGAATTTCATTATCGTACTTCAGACTCTATTGTTACTGTACGTGAGCGACTACACAATATTTAAATTTCTCTCAGAATACAGTGTTAAATACATTACCGACTTAGTTATTTAGAAAAACAAGTATACCAAGAGAGTGTTTGTACATAAATATTTGAAGAGAACCAGAGCTAAATGCGTTTTATAACAATAAAAGGCTTATGTATCAGCAGTGATACACTATGCAGTGTAGAGTTAAATATTTATTCTTAGGTCACAAACTGTAATATAGCAAACAAATTAATTTTTATTTTTTATATCTAAAATTTTATTTTTTTTGTGAACTTTTTTTATATCTTAATATTTCTAATTTCGTTTAGTCTGTACTAACACAATTCCATGCTTGAACAACTAACCGTTTATATTCTTACAGTACATTTGTGGCAAACACTATTATTCACCATAAAACTTTTAAGCTCGGATGAAAAAATGTCGAGACTAAAAAAGATCCAAATAATATAAAAAATTATTTCATTTGTTTTATGAATTAACTTGAAATTAAACCATTTTCCTTACACATATTCATTTAGAGATAATATTATTTGAACATCCTTTAACTATTTTTTTTTTGGTAAACATACAGCAGAATATTAATGTCTTGTTTACTTTTTTATTTCGACGTGACGTGAAAAACCCCTGAACGTTAAATAACATAACAGTGATGAAAAATTTAAGTAAGCTCATGCTGTGCTCCGTAGATATGGTATGATAAAAAATTTATGTAATCAAATTCTGAATGAATGATGAATTAAAGATCTCCACAGCTATAATAAAAAAAAAAATCAAATTAGCATCAAAATGTTGCTTTCTGTAGACATATGAAACATTAAACGTTGAATATGTAACTAAGATAGATTTTTACCTTAAAAACCATTTTAATTTTTTAAATTATCCTTTTAATTTTTTTTTCATAAAATTATTCATTTTGTTTTTACTATTAAGTAGTATTGTTTTTTGAATTTAATTACAATCGTTTTATTTCCGAATTTTTTTTTTTATTTTTTTTATTTTATTTATTTCAAGTTTTTATTGGATTCAAAAAAGTGTAATCACTTGTGTAGAATCCGAAAGTACATTAAATTATCTTATTTTTATTGCAACACAGTTAATACTTAAGCTAGTAAATTTAATCACATTTCATTCACATATTTATTGTTAACATAAAATATATATATATAAAAAAAGTTTTTTTTTTTTTTTTTTTTTTTTTTTTTTTTAGTATTTACTACGTATTGAATTTAGGTACATTAAATGCATGAATATATATCAAAGTTAAACAAAAATACAAATTAAAAAAAAAATTAAAAAATATAATGATAGAAAATATCAACGATACTATGATGTGCCAATCATAAGATGTTTTTTTAATGCTATTTTGAAATGTGGTAGATGTTGGATTAATTTTAATTCTTCAGGAAGATTATTGTAGGAATAGATACATTTATAGATAAGACTACCGGGAGGATATGCTAAGCTAGAGAAATTATGTATGCTTCTAGTATTATATGTGTGAGTATCAAATACTCTATTAAGTGAGACTCCAGATCTGATTTTTTTTTTACTCAGTTTGAAACATAAAATTGATAGTTCGAATTTGCTAAGTTTTTCGACTGGTAGAATACGTTCGTTATACAAATTTATAGTAGGAGTGAGAATAGGCAAATTAAAAGCTGCTTTAATTGCTTTGTTTTGTACGACTTTTAGTTCTTGTAATCTATAAGCTGGAGCCGAGGACCAAACGAAATTTAAATACACTAAATGTGAATGGATATGTGCAAAATATATGTTTAAAAGACATTTATTAGAAAGAGAATGTCTTAATCTGAAAAGTGCAGCAACAAATTTTGTTTCAAAACAATGAGCTTTTTGAAACTAATAATATACCGAAACGTTTTGACTAACATAATGTCAATAATTTTTTATTTTAAATTAAATAATTAGTATAGTTAAGTTTTCTCTAATTTTAATATGGACAAAAGTGTAAGCTTTTTCGTAATTGTTACCAACATGATGCTTTAAAATTAACAGAAAAAAATTATCTCTTGTCGTTGATTTCCATTTTTTTTAATTAAAAAATAATTCAATAAAATTCAAATTTATTATTACCTGTTCCTCTCAGTCAAATCCAAATCTAAAAAAATATTTGCATCACATATTAATTATCAGCAAGGAAAACATCTGTCATCACTAAACCATCCTTAAATAAATATATAGAAGATATTGTTCATGTCAATTTCATAGACATAAAATGTTAGAATTTTTGAAATGCAATGAAGTGATTGAAAATTTTTTCTTTATTTGATTCAAAAATGCGTCACAAAATTTCAGCAATCAAGAATTTATTAGATTCAAAAATAAAATGAAATAATTGTTCGTTTATTGGTTTGAAAATTGAAAAAATTTAAATTCTAAAATATAAAATAACAATAATTTGTGAAGTGCTACTAAATTTTTGTATTCTGTACTAAATTTATATGAAAATATATAGATGCTTCGCTATATATACATATCATACAACTATTTATAAAAACATACATTTTTATTATTTTCCAATAAATATTGATATTTTTGGTCAACCTTTGCACATTGAGATATAAAAAATTTATTATTTTTTGTTGAGAATCAAATGACCCAAGAAAATAGATAGAAATATTTACGTTAGCATATAAAATTTCATTTATTTGAATAAATTTAGCATATAAAAGTCTGATTGTTATAGGACAAAATTCTTTTTCGAATGGATGAACCCCCCGAAAGATATAATTTTTTTTTTATTTTGTTATAAAATTACTTTCAAAAATACAAACATTACTGTAGGTGTATAAATTGTATAATTTTATTAAACTTGACGTAAACTTATGTAAAGTCAGAATTCTAAAATATTATGTTTGTACATAATAATACTATGTACATATAGTATATTATATATTTTTCAATATTTTAGAAAAACATCGATGTACTTGTAATAGATATGGAACAGCTTGGGGAGTATTTGAAATGAATTTGGAATAACTTATAAAAAATTCACATAAAAAATGGGCTTTAAATAAAATTTTATGTTTACTTATTTTAGTTTTTTATATAAAATCTAAATATCTTAATTTAATAGTAAATCTCTAGGAAATTCGAACAAAAAACAGGTTAAACTTTTATATTTTAAGGATGTGGCTTTATAGATATATATTTTTTTAAGTTTTTTTGTTTGAACTATAGGTGGCAATTTAATAACAATAAATGCCTAATAACATACATCATCGTATCGGGGAATCAAAACATAGATATAAGAATAAGAATATGTTTATTTCGGTCTTTACAAAATATTAAAAGTTCGTAACTTTAAAAATTTTTTAATCCTAAAGTCTAATTTTATTTCAAGAATGGATGAATATTATTTTCTCATATTTATAGTATTTTGAATAATTTATACTTTTTAACTATAAATAAATGTATGTATAGATATATATAAAATGGTTTTTCCCTATTTTTCGGACGACAATATATAAAACATTGTGTCTAGACACCATCATTTCTAAATATATGGACATGAAGTTATACAGTTTTTGTGTTGTAGAAAGCATTTTTTATTTTTTTGAATCCTTTTTTGAGTATCACAATAAAAAAATTTGTACATAATATTTCCATTTTTGATACAAGAAAGCAAAGTTTTTAATTATAAAAATTTTTAGAATAAGTTATTTTCATTTATTTTTGTTAACACTCATTTTTTTTAAATAACAAATATTTGTAAACATTATTACAGAATGGTTATTAGAACCAGAAGTACTTATGTTGGCATGCGAAGATATTTTCAAATCAAGCGTCTTAGTTGTTGAAATATTGTCTATATAAAATGTATGGTCTTCATGAAATAATTTTACTTTTAATTCCAGACAGTTTTTATTTTTTTACTGATGTTTCTATTTGACTAAGCCATCATCCTCTAAGATCACTCAAACTGTTGGTTGCTCAGACTTTATTGTTATTAATGTTTAAACAGCAAAAAAAATAATGTAAAAAATCTTAATGTAAAGACCTTTTCCGATTGAAATAATTTTCTTAAGATAAAAAGGGTGAATATTAGGAAAGGATGTATATTTTTTCTTTTTGTATATAGAAAAATAGGGTTAAAAGGTTTTTGAATTTGTTAAATTATATTTTGCTTAAAATGTTGTTAAGATAAAGGAAACTAAAACTTTCTTGGACAGCCCATTTCGGGTAAATACTAAATGTACAACAAAATTGTTTAAGTAAAAACCTTCTTTACATGCTAAGACTTAATTTTGACAATGCATTGAGTTAGCGACGTAAATTTGGGTAATAATAAAAATAATATTTATAAACTTATTTTTTGAAGATCCTACGAATAAATAATTGTTTTGAAACCCTATTTGCTTAAAATTATGACTGACACCGTCTATCGTGAAGTTTTTTTTTTATCGATTTTTTGAAGATGAACGAAATTAAAAACTTTAGATTTCAAGATTGTTTTCCTTTTAAGTTATTTTTAAACGTGTAAACAAATAAATTCAAAAAAAATTTTTTTCGATAAATTTTGTATTTTTATTTCTTACTATCTATTTATCATTTTGTTTCCCAAAGAGTAATGCTTTTTTTTTTATAAATTTCTCAAGCATTTAGTTGAAAAAGGTCTTCAAAAAAAAAGATATCCTTTAACGAAATAAAAAAGACATTTTGTATCCTTCTTCCTGTGGCACACAAAAAAAAATTTAAATCTCTCTAAAGTGCACTTAAGCTTATATCAGGAAAAAATTTATCAAAGAAAAAAAAGCTCTCGTAAATTTATTTCTTCTCAAAAGTATTCATTTGCATAATTTTTGTCCTGGATCGGTGTATTTTTTTTGACTGCCTAAAAATTTATTTCCCTTTAAGTGGAAACAAAAATTTTTTTCTATGATTTTTGGTTTAAAACTTTTTTATGTCTAAATTTTTTGCCTCAAAAAGAGAAAAATACATTAAATTCTTTTTAATACCAAAAGGATATCATTGAACAAATTATGAACATGTGTGTTGGTTTATTTTCTACACACATATTATGTACATATGTATGTATATAGTAATGGTACGAAGAATTATTATTTTTTTTTTGGTTCCCAAAAGAAGGATTCCAACATCATAAAAAAATATATTTGGTAATATAATTTTTCATACATCATCTTTATCAAAAATGGAAAAGTATTGACTTTAATAATATATGAAATAATATGCTTTAAACGCTCATATTTTTTATGTCTGTACAAATAAATAGTTTTCCGTTTTTATTGCACTTGAACTGAAGGTTCGTTGAATTAAAATTATATAAACAGAAAACAAGTTTTCTTAGATTTTTGTCTTCAGTGTTATTTTATAAGTTTATTCTTTTTATCTTTTTTTTTATTAGAGCTAGAAATTAAAGTGATAAAAATATAGAATGGTGTAAATAAAGTCTGGAACCGCTTTTCATTTATTCTGTTTTAAAATCATTATCGTTATTGTCCAACAACTCGATCGATTTCATTTTCATCGAAATCCCATCCCGACACATTTGAGAGCTTATTGTTCCTAAAATCTAACCTTAACAACATATAAATTGTTAGGGAAATCCCTTTCAGCACACAGTTCGAATCTTTTTACATAATCGGGGAATTAATCGTTATCTATCCACATACCTATTTTCATCAGAATCAATATTCATATTTTATATTAAATTATTTCGAGAGTGCTTGTAACTACAGAAATCGAGAATCCCATACTATAGCTTACTAAAACTTTAAATAGAATATCATTTTTAATTAAAAAAATCGAACAATTATTATTAGCCCAATTTTCATCCAGAATCGTCACAATATATTATAGTTTTTCAAATCTGATCTCTTTACATAACTTAGTAAAAATAGCTAATCCACTTAATTTGTTAACTATTCTAAAAATTTGAAATTTTTAATGCTTTACCGAAATTTATTCCGTCCCATTCCATAATTTAATGCCCAGCATAGATATAATATGTGTTTGTGTCATATAATATATTTTTTTTAAATTTTTATTATTATTTATTCACACCCAAAGCTCATAAATTATCTCGTAATTTCAGAAATATAAAAAAAAAACGCACGTCTATAATGGCAATATATTTTTAAAAGCAAGGTACCGGACACTTACATACATAAGAGCAAAAAAAAATGAAATTAATGTTATCCCAATTTTTGCCCAAAAGTGCTTCAACCAAAAAAAAAAGAATCATTGAATAATTTATCTCAAATATTTATTCTTTGATCCTTTCCTTCTCTTCCTTCAGTAACATGATTTTACATAATTTTGCTGCCGACTAGTTTTTTTTTTTCAGAAGAACTGAAAAAAAAAATTTAATCCATTTTATTGCTTTGTTGGAAGATCGAGACTAAGTATCTTCAAAGTAGCTCTATTTTAGAGTCGGTTCCAAAATTAAGAGCTATTTCAGGAACGTAAATTTTATTTTAATTTCTAGAATTTCTGGTTTTGGATCGACACAATTTCACATCTTTTATTCTACAAATGAAGATTTTTCAAAGTAAAAATTGTTCCGAAATGCTATTCTACGTTCAAAAATCTGCAAAGGGAAATTTTAAATTTCTCATAACAATCTCAGTTTATACTGAACCTCATTTTTCAGAAATTTAAGCAGACGTTGCAGATGATACATATTTAATTTCAAGACTAATTTGCAAAAATAAAAGTTTTCTTGAGCAAAAAGGGGATATTTCATGATATGTCTCAGTTTGGGAACACACACTGTGGCGTCTCATGCAGAATCTTTTCGTTGTCCAAGACATGTCAAAATATTGTTATTTCCACGACCCTTATCAAGAAATAGTTCAACAAAAAAATTTCAAACAAAAAAATAGGAATCGCCAATAAAATGCTCTGCTTTCATGAATCTTTTATATGAACCGTTTTTTTTTTTTTTGTGAACAGACACAAGAAAAAAATTAAACTATATTTTTGATAAATCTATTTTTCATTCCTTCATCCTAATTCTTATTTTGCAAAAGTTTAAGGATATGCTGCATTGAAAAAAAAAATTAAATTTCCTTTCATTTAAAATTCAAGTTTATATAGCATCAAAAAAACTATAGTTCGTTTATTTCCTCTGCCAGTTGCATAGATGTATGTATTTTAGCAGTAGTTAGATTAAGTGACAATATATATATATATATGTATATAACTATTACACACTTTGGCTCAAATTTGATATTATACTTTGAACTCATTTTTTATTTTGATTTCATATTTAAAGTTTTTATTTTTTTTTCCCATTTTTCTTTCTTTTTTTTATGAAATGTGGTTTAAACTTGAAAATGAGAAGATATTTGTAAAAAGTTTTATGCAAATTTTTCATCAAAAATATAAGACCAAAAATAACATTGGAATGAAAAAGTATCCTTTTATAGACGATGGGATATATAAACCAATGCATAACTTTTTTTTTAGAATATGCATTAAATTTTAAAATATTTTAGTAATCAATTGATACATGTGAGTTTTTCTAAAAACTTGCAATATTTTTTGTCATTGTTATAAATTTTATTTTTAATTTAAACAAATTGAAAATAAAAGGAATAAAAATAATATAAACTATTTAATACTAAATGTTATATTTTATGTCTAACCAGTTTTATAAATTTAATTTTTTTTTATAGAAAAGTAAAATTTAAATAAATAAATTATTAGTATTTTAATTGTTGATAGTGAAGATAATTCAGAAAAACCAAAATTTTAAGAAGCGATATTTATCGAAAAAATTAAACAATTATCGATTTTAGCAAAACAATATTGTCCTATCAACATAATTATTTTCATTTTCAAAAATACCAAATCAAAATATCACAAAATTATATTTGTAACAAATGAAAAGCGACGTACACGTTTTAAAATTTTCTGTTGAAAATTTATTGAATGTTTATTTTTCTGATATTTAGAATACTTAACGATTGGAGATTTTTCCTTATTTTCTAATTCTGAATTTTAGTGATGTTTGTGCAAAAAAAAAAATTGTTTAAAAATAGAAAAAAAAAAAAAAGGAAAATAATAAATTTTCGATTTTGCTTAAAACTTTGGATATAAATTTGGAAATTTACTCTCATAAAAAGCGAAACTTTTTTTTTTGAGGATTATTTTAATCAATATTTAACTTCAGTGTGCTTAAAATTATAATTTTTTTTTTTTTTTGAAGAAAGTTTGAAATGGACTTGAAAAGTTATTTTTTTTTTATTTGAATTTGGTTTCGTCCTTAATTTTTGTGGACAAAATATTGCTCTTTGCAACTTTTTCTCATTAATCATTTTGATCATAAGAAAGAAAACTTGAAATTTTAAAGTTGAATTAAAAAACTTTATGTAAAACTTTTTAAATTAAAAAAAAAAAAAATTTCAAAATTAAAATTCATATAGGAATAGGAAGTAAAGTTAAGTTATTGAAAAATTTTATTGAACTTCTTGAGAATTTTTTATAACGTTTGTAGAAATTTCTTCGAATTTTTTTATAAAATCAGCAAATAGATCATTTAAGGCAACAATATTTTTAAATATATAAAAATCATATGAAAATTGTATTGAAGTGAAATAATTCAAATTCAAACTTACCCTCACTATATAAGAAAAATTTAGTTCCAAAAGGGCTCAATGCAGATAGAGGTCGAATTTAAATAATATATAAAAGATTGGTCTGAAATTCTAAAAATTCTTAAATCTTAAAATTGTTTTGCATAATTTTGAAGAAAACAAAAAATTTGAAAACTTTTAATTTGATTGCTTGTAAAGTTTTTAAGTTATCAGGAAATTAGATAAAAATGCAATATTTTTTAATTGCAATATAACGATAAACTTCTACTTTATTTGATACTTCTATTATTATTAAGCAATTTTAACTTACATGTTAACATATATTTTAATGTTGTTTAATTATTTTTAAAAGTTACATGCAACAAAATCGTTAAAAAAAATATAAAGGTCTCGTTATTTTATTTAAAAATATTTAAATATTTAGTTTCAACAATATTGAAAACTGTACTTATATAGCAGAAAAACACTTATTTGAAATTTCTTAAATCAGGTTAAATTGAAACCAATAATTAAAAAAAAAATAGAAACATAATTTCTTTTCATAAAAATGTTCTATTAATTTAATGTGTTAACACCATAATTGCAATAAAAACCTAAAAGCTTGCGTGATTAATAATAAAATAAAAATTATATAATTTTGCCAATTATAAAAAATATGAATGAAAAAAAAAAAACATAAACACATAATTCTAAAAACAAAAAAAATACTAATCCTGATGAGGAAAATATGACGTGCGTTGCGCCTTGCATGAGAGATCTTAAGATAAGGCAATATGATTTAGAATTCAAACTATTTCTCGATAAGAAAAAAATTATGAATACAAAATATTGAAAATTTGTTATGAATGAAAATTACTCAATTAAAATCAAAAACTTTTAAATAAATTATGTAATAAGTTAAATTAAAACATATAACAACAAAGAGCAAGTAAAAAAAAATAGTTTTCCTTTAAAATGCTTTAATAATATAGTGATTAAAATGTTGCACACAGTGTAGGAGGCTAATGTGGATTAAATTATTTTCTCGTGCTATGGAATTTATGTTTAATTTTTCAAGTTGTTTTTGTAGTAGATGTGGATACCACAGTATTCAGTATATGTTAAATAGAAATTTAAATTTGTACTAAAAAATAAAACTCAGCATATTTAATTTACGAATCTAAGAAAATAGTTTTTTTATGTTAGCAAATTTGTTGGCATGCGTATATTTGACTAAAAATCGTAGGGCTTTAAAGAAAAAGACCAATATTTGTTTTATGTTCTACTTTTTAGTACATATTTAAATAATAAAATCGTATTAAAATCGAAAGTTATTTGAAAAAATAGTCTGGACACCTATGTTATTTGTTTATAATTATTAAAATATTATTAATTAATAAATAATAATTTCTACATTATATTTGCAAAAAAATAAAAGTCAAAACCATCTTAATAATTTTCAAATTTAATACTTTTTTGGATGAAGCATGGTCATCTGTTTGACTCTAATGATAGCTAGACCCAAAAAAGGTATGCTTTTGTGTACATACCATGGTTTTCATCCAGTTATATGCAATATACTTATCTATAAGTTCGACTTCATACTGCAAAATTTTTCCTATAAACATTTTCCTTAATATTCAATCCAATGAAATTTCGAATGTTCTTAAACAACAAAGAACAAAATTATTCTATACAAAGTTAAATTATTTTAATATTCTCTTATTTTAAGTGCTTTAAGAAAATTTATAAAATAAAATAAAAAATTGTTAACTCAATATATATATATTTTTGAATAAAAAAAAAATTAAATTCATTTTCTTTTTCTTCTATGCGCGATGTTAATAACTTTTTTTTTTATTTATTTTATTTTATTTCAAAAGCATAAGGAAATTAAAATTACCAATTACAGAAAATTAAAAAAAAAATAACAAGAAGAGAAAAATTGTTAAAGAAAATCACCCAGGAAATCATGTGCCACCAACAGAAATATCACAAAACTTGAGAATATAATAAGCAATTTTGTCACAACGAAAATAAAAAAAATATACATAAATAAATATAAAATTCATAAAGGACGATAAAAAAAAAACGTATTTACTACACAAGGATGAAAAAAGTTCAAAGGACCAAAAAAAAAAAACCAAATTATCATTTTCGTAATCATTGTGCCTTGATTGGTTTTTCTTTCACTTTTGGATATATAATACACACAAAAAAAAAGTAATATTATTATTTTTTCATTTTTCCAAAATTTTTTAAATTATTAAAAAGAAGGGAGAAAAAAGATCACAAAATATTCTTTTCTTTATGCAGGGAAAAGTATAACAGACGGGGCCGGTAAATGAAAATACAAATTATGAAAAAAAATATTTTTAATTTATTTTGAAAACATGATTTTTGGTATTATTTTTTTTTTCTCATTTCTTCTTGAAATTAACGATGCGAATCTGATTGATGAGCTCTAGAGAAAACAATTTTCATGGGCTTATAATATTTAGGTATCGTATATACGTATATAAACATCATATTCTTAAATTTTGCGGTTAATTACAATTTTTTTCCTTTGATGCTCAACAATATAAAACGAAAACCTTTAAAAAAATTCTATAGACTAGACATCATGAAATTCAAGTATATGGTTACCAAAGAAACTGAAAAATTATGGTAACTATAATAATTGGGTATATTAACACGAAAAATCTTTCAGTTTTTTTTTTAATATTATTAAATAAGTTAGACCGGTTTCATTTTGATTTATATCAAAAATGACAAAAATATTACTCTACTACTTCGGTTAAAATCAGCTTTTTCTGTTCTTTATTTTAATTTCCTTTAATATTTCACAAGAGAAAAAAAATCAATTGTATGCGCCTTAATCCTATATCATATTTAATTTTTTGTGATTTATAAATTTGAAACATTAAAATTTACTTTATTATTCCGTACTATAAACATAATAGAATAAAATAAGAGATAAAAAATAAATTGTAATTTTCAAAAATATTTCTAAAGCTATAGTGAAAAGTTAATTATGGTGTGGTATGGTTATATTATATACACTATACTTGAATTTTATTTAGGTACACTACACATATTATTTTGTTTCTAAAAAAGGTCAAATGCGAATGTAAAAAAAGCTTTTACATTTTTGAAAACAGTTGAAACCAAAACCAATATAGTGGGTATAGATTTATTATCTAATTTTCATGATTTTTAGATGAAACAATTAAAAAAAAAACCTTTGATTATATATTCTTTTTGTAGTTAAATAAATTGGAACTACAGTGAACTTAATATTATATAGTTTTCAATGATGGACTTCTGATTAAACTATGAAATAAATTTTTCAACATAGTTATGGATTCCTTTTTCATAAGAATTTATATTGCATCGTTTATTCGTATCAGTTAATTATTTATGTCATGATTTAGGTTCACTATCTATATTTTTCTAAATGTTCTAAATACGCTTCGGTTTGCGAACATCAAATTGCAGTCAAAAAGTTCTAATGTTAAATTATAGTCTATGTACTTACACTTATTTTAGAATTCAGGGCAATTACTATAATTAGCGTGCAATAGTCTTAACATGCTATATATGAAAAATACTTTTACAGTTTTTTGTTATAAAATACGTGAGTGACTGAGTGCTGATAATATTATTCATATTTTTTTGTTTATTTCATAAATCGATTCATAATATTAGAAGGCATTTTAAACATTTTAAAGTGCATTAAGGAAATGTTTCCTTTTTACTATAATGTCACTTTTTTAATCAACAAGACAAAATAATACAAATTTCCCCATAAAATGTGACACTAAATTTAAATATAATCACCTATAAATTTTTTTTTTAAATCCAGAGAAAAATTTTTTCAATGAATGGATGAGATCTATAAAAAAGAAATATTATGATTTCGATCTCTGAAGATGTGTAGACTATAAATATTACGATGATAAATTTCTAAAAAATAATTAAATTTTAAGAATTTTAAATACAAATAAAATAGCAACTTGGCAATTCTTTGATAGTAATTAAAATTTAAATTCAACAAATTCATATTCAAGATAAATCCTATTTTGACATAAAAGTCAACTAGTAATTTAATACTTTAATATAAATGTAAAAATGCAGATTTTCCTGGAATTATTGTCTGAATTATACTAAATAATAAATTTACTATAAATATCTATCGTTTTATATTATTGTATTACCAAATTGATCACTAATATTATTTTAAAATTAAAATTTTTTATCTAGTAAATTTAATCCTTTAAACAGATTCTGCTTGGAACACATAAAAAATATGTTGGACACATTTTTGCTAAGAGAAAATAGTATTAAATGCAATTTATCTAGTTGGTTAAACATGAATAAACGAACATACAAAAACATTAACACATATTTATATAGCTATAATATACATAAATGTCTATATGAAACAAAGAAAGGATTCACATAAAAATTATCATTAGAGTGCTGAAAATATATGTATATTTTCATCATAATATGTCATTAAAAAAATATAAAGAAAGATCTTCCGGCTTTGTGTACTTGAAATGAGAAAACATAATAGTCCATTCAAGCATATAAAATTTTCACATTATATAGTTTTCATTCACAGGACATTCAGGATATGCTTAAAAGCAAATTCTTATTCACAATATTGATGATAAAAACGACATTAGGATATTTAAAGAAGATTTATTTTTTTGTCGTTAAAGGCTTTAGTTTAGTTATATGCTTTTTTAATTTTATTATTATTATTATTTTTTTTTTTTTTGGCAATATGCAAGATAGTTTAACAAAAGGATTTGGAATAATATTTTTCATACATATATGTTATCATCACTAAAATAATTTCATATGAAAATAATATTTATTATAAAATGTATGTGGTATTCAAAGTTTGTTGTTATTGATGTGAAGTTCGAATCTAATCTAATTAATACATGTATATGATTCAAAAAATATGTGAAATAAGCTAATTTATTGAAACATTTGTTTTTAATTTATAATTTTCAATATTTTTTGTTAAGATTGTTTTATTTTAAATACAGAAAACAAAAAGAAATGGTGAGCTTAGGTAAAAATAGAAAATTTCGCAATGTTGTTCAATTGGTTTTATCAAGTTCATCAATTGTTGTTGGATTGTTCTTATAAACTCCATCTTATAAGAAATACGGTTTTTAAGCTTCAGTGTACTAACAACTTATTCACAGCATACTTAAAATTTTTTTTTAAATTAACTTAAAATTATTAGAAAACATAACGATAAGGTGCATTCTTTACTGGAAATATTAAGTAATAAGTACAAGTAGAATAATTCAAATTAATCTGATATCAGACATAACATATACCTTATATTAAAATTGACCTAGAAATGCAACGGTTCATATTTTAAATTTGATTAACTACTTATATTATATAACTATAGCTAATAGTTTTTAAAAATATTTCCAATATTGAACTCTTGGAAAAACTGAATTTATTATTGATTTTATTCAGGGTCGAGGTTGAATTTTTCAGTTTTCTGATTTTGTACACATAATTTTTGGCATTTCAAGTTAAAAAAAAAGAGTTGAATATGAAGACCGATTGAATTAAAAATTTACTCTGTTTATTTTTTTTTTTTTGCCACTATTAAGGAAAAATAAAAATAAACATTATATAATATTTTATTATGGAAATGCATCCTTTTTTGTGAGGGAAATGAAAATGAAAAAAAAAAATAAAATAAAAATAAATAAAAAGGAATTGTATATCGGAAATTAATCGATTTTTTACGTACCATTAATTGACAAAAAAAAAATAACATGAAAAACGAATTGTTTTTAACCAAAACCAGAAAAAAAAATCGAATATAAAAGAATCAAATTAAAATGGAATTTTATATATATTTTTTTTCTTGCTGCTGCATTTCAGTTCTGTTACGAAAAATACTTGAAAAATAAATGAATTTATATTGAAGTTTTATTTTATTTGTTTTTTTTTTTATTCCATTTTATTGATATTAAAAATGTATATATATTTTTTTTTTATGTCAGACACACACTATAGACTGTAAAGATCAATTGTGTATACATTTTAATTTTATATATTATGTAATATAAATTTGAGAAAATAAACTTAACTAGTAAATATTAATTAATTTTCAAAAACTTAATAATTTTTCATATATGCAAAATAAAAAAAAAATATTATAAATATAAATATAAAAAATAAGTATTATAATAAAATGAAATTTTATGTTGAAAGAACGGTCAACATAATTTTAATAGTTTCCGAAAAAAAATTTTCTTTTACTTTATTCAATATGGAATATCCGCGATTATGTTTATAAAAAATATTTTTTTGTGAAAAAAGGCTTGAAAAAATTAATGATGAAAATGAACATAATAAAAATCTTTTAGTTTTTCTTGATCTCAAACATAGAGGATAAATGTTTATATCAACAAAAATAGACCGAGCATTAAGTGTAATAGAAACTATATATTTTAAATTCATATTCATTTTTTTTTCTGACGGTTATTAACTTCGAATTTACATGCCATTTTTGAAAAAATTAGTCGCGCAATTTCTTAATGTCACGTCTCCTCAGTACAAAATTATTAAGTTTGTTTACAAGTTATTTATATAATCAGTGGATAATGTGCGGTTAAATAAAACTTTAAATATATTATGTATAATAAAAAAAAAATTATAAATAAAATAAAATATCAATGTTAAGATCACGTACTTATTTTCATTATGGCTATTGAAATTTTTTAATTCCATAATTAAAGTAAAAGTTTATGAAATGAAAACTGGTGTTTCGTAGAATTATACAAGATAATTTTTTTTTCGTGTAGTATTCGTGTAAGTAAATTTCTATTTCATATCTATATGTATCTAATATTACACAGAAATGGAAATGGCTAATTATTTTTCAATTTCTTGTAAAATTTGATGTACATAATTATTATTATTTTTTTTTTAACATTTTGGGTACATTTTGGTTGAATAATTTTTTTTTTTCTTCTTAAGTTACATTTTATAAAACCTAATGGGAATAAAATTAAGACAATTATAAACGAAATAAGAAGCACAAAAAATGATAAATTAGATTTTTAACCTACTTTTCATTTAATAAATTTTTAAGTTGTTTTTTTTTTATTTTACTTCTTCTCACACTTTAGGTCAATTTTGGTATATATATGAATTAGTCGTGAGCTTATGTTTAAAAGAAATAAATTAAAAAGAAAAAAAGTTCAATATTATTTTGTAACATGCGCAATTCTACGTATAAGGAGAATAAAATAAATCAAACTTGGAATTTTATTTGAAAATACAAATATTATTAAATTATTCGTGGGCGAATAAAGATATTTTTTGTACGCAAAAAGTTCGATCGTTGATCGTAGTTTCTAACATCAATCTGTACCTGATATTATATAAATAATTTTTTGAGAATAAATAAAAGAAATAAGTATTATACGAATCTATCCTAATATCAAGAAGCCAATATAAAAGTTATAAAATGTGTGAAGAAAATTGTAATTTTCATATGATTATTTTAATTAGAAAAATGCGGTTTGTAATACTTATTTCCACTTTTTTATAGTAAAAAAATATATATATACATTTAATGGGCCTATATTTTTTTCAACTTTGTACTAATTTCATCTAATTTTATTATTTTTTTTTCATCTTTCATGCTTAAATTAATCCAATACTTTTTTCTTTTAAATATAAATTAGATTAAAAAGTTTTTGTGTCTTAGGTTATTATTTTATTATGTTAAGTTATTTATTTTAATTCATGAAAAAAGTTTATTATAATAATTATGATGGTAAATCTGGTTTTAATTTCTTGCACAGTTAAAATCAAAACCGACAGAGAAAATTAGTTAATATTAATTTTCCTACTGTCCGTAAAATTAATATAGAATCTAAAAAATATGTGTATATATGTATATATATTTTTATTTATACCTTTTGATCAATATCAAGTGGTGTTAAAGAAAGTTAGTGGGCAAAAATTGGTGAAATTTTGCTTTTATTATTTTTATTATCCAATTATATTATTTTATATTTTAGATAAAAATAAATATTTCTTAAAAAAAATTTAATAACTGACATCAGAGACAATACATTCATCAATTAAACGCCGCAACTATGTAGTGGATTTCTAGCGTTTGATGTAGAAATCAGTGAATAAAGATGTATTACGAACTTGTACACATACTTACATAAATGTCATAAATACATGTTTAAATGAATATGATTTAAGAAAATTCAAGTATTTTAATTTAAGCCTTAACATAAGTCTCCATTGTACCACTGACATTGAACTTTAAGTATTTTTGTCAAAGTTTCACAGAAATTTTTGTTTACCAACAATGTAAATCCAGAAGAGATAAATCCAGAAGAGGTAAAGTATGTATTTTATTTTAAAATATTTTTTAAATAATTAAATAACTTTCATCTACTCACTTCAAATATTTGTGTATAAGAGCGCTAAAGTTCTCTGTCTATCCCTTCCGCCTGTCCCCTGCCACATCTTTCCGCCCCACATCCTTCCGCCCCACAACCTTCCGCCCCACATCCTTCCGCCCCACATCCTTCCGCCCCCACATCCTTTCGCCCCACATCCTTCCTCCTCGCACTTTCGTCTCTCCCTTTCACCCCTTGCAAAAAATTTAAAGAGTTATAGAAAGATATTTATGTCATTTTTAATATTTTAATATATAATAATTTGAATTATATAAATAGAATAATTTAGTATCTCATGTATACAATGTATATGTGTGTCCATGGTAAATGTATTGTAATAATCAAGAAAATAAATATGGTTAATTGACAATATATTATTCCTATCGATGTGGGATTGTTTGGTTGTTAAATGTCTCGGTGATTGTACTTAGTTCTATTACAATAAAGAAAATACATCCACTATATAAATCACGTCCAAGGATAACGTTTTTTTTTACAGTACTGGAAATAAACACAAGACAGTTTTCTCTTTTTTAATAAGTAAATAAATTAAAATTTTACTTTTTTTTATATACAATTGAAAATTTAAGATATAATGTACCTATATACATTATATAATATGTATGTTATGTATTCTCAATACATGAAACTACTAAATGTTGTGTAGTAAAAATTAAATGGAATATATCCCTAAATATAAATTATCTATTTTGGTGATGCAGTAAGTTCCCAAGCACAAAAAAAAGCTCTATATTTACGTATCGTATATACTTATATAAATAAATTTTCTTCGTTTATCTTAAAACTCACAAATTAAATAAAGCAGTTTTTTTTTTTGCAAGATATAAGTTGCTTAAATGATAAGAGAAAAAAAAAAATAAAAGCATACTATTTATGGTTTTGCTACATAAATAAACATTAAGATTGGGTTCCTTCATTTTTTTTTTAAAGAATACATAAAGATATTATGTATAAGACAAAATTTTATGTACGTACATATTGTTCATAGTATATTTTTATTTATATTTTGCTTCTTCTTAAATTTTTACTTTTTTTTTTCACTTTTCTTTCTTTACTTTGTTTTACCATTTCACCATATAGTCAATACGAAGTCGTTGATAATAAGAAATAATTATTCCGTCGTCTTAGCCATCCGGAAAATAACTAACTATAGTACTAAGTTTTGTGATAAAATAGTTAATATTTTAATATTTTCAAGGAAATGCTTTGTTCCCTTAAATTTAAAAATCATCAAAAAGCAAAAAAAAAGTAAATTATTGTGATTATTTTTTTTAACTTTTTAATTTAATAAAAATTTATTTTAAAACATTCTTAATATCTGCTCTTCCGTTTTATCTTCTGAATATAATAATAAAATTTATACCGAAAATTTTTATAATTTTTTCTTAGTTTCTTCCAGCAGTGTTGTTCTCCATCTAGTTTTTAATATCATTGAAAATTAAATGCAAAATTATTTATTTCTGAAAAATATTAGCGTTAAAAATTATACTAGTTCGTGCTTGTTAACTATTTAATTTTTTGATAGCAATACTATCAGAAACCAAAACCTTGGCTAAATACCAAAAAAAAAAAAAAAATCATACTTTTTAATGTTTTCATAAATAAAAAAGAAATACTTTAGGTTCTTGTGCTTTTTACGTGCTTTATAGTTAAGAAGAAATAAAAAGGAAACACGAAAGATAATAAATGCAACATAGTTAAAAAAAAAAAATAAATAAATAAAAAAAACAATCTAAACATAACGAGTGCTTTACAAAAGATACTTGAGTGAGAAAATAATTGCAAAAATACTTTAGATTTTCTTTTTGTTTTATTCCTGTACATATAAGAACACAATGTTATAACCTAAGAAGCAAGCAATTTAAAATTGAAAATAAGAATTTTTTTTTTCTTAAATTGTTGGGTCGGGTAGTTGTGAAATAGGTATAGAAAAATAATGTAAATAATGTAGATAATAAACTTAAAAACTTAATCATAATAATTAGTTGTTATGAAAATAAATTCTATGTATTCATTTTACCTTTAAAACTCAGAATTCGCGGAAAATCGGTAAGTTTATTTAGAAGTATATTTAATTGAAATAGTTTAGAGAGCAATGCCATAATTAGCGAATTTTTCTTGTATTCGAAAAAATGTTGAATCAAAGTTTTTATATTTAATAGCATAAATTTTAATAATTTTATTAGAACTTAAAAAAATTTAAGACGTATATACTTGATTTAATTAACAATCGTATTTATAATCATGCTTCAAATTCAAATTATTAGTTGCAAATTATATAATAAATTTCATGCAATTTTCAATTTATATCAATTTTTTTTTATAAATTAATTTTTGTACATAACTTTGTTTTTAATAAATTCAAGGTTTTTTTTAAGACTAGACTGTTTGAATATTATTCATTTTTTAAATATATAAATAAATTAGGATATTGCATAAAAATATTTTCAATTCTATGTAGATTTTTATACGTGACAATATTATACTCATAACTCACAGCCACAGTCTAAAAAAATAAATAAATGGTTAATTAGACACGTAGAATACATATAATATATTAAATATACATATGTATACGTAATGTAACTATACCATTTATTATAATTAGAGATATTATTAAAAATGGACTAGAGTTATAGAGTTAATTTAAAAAGAAAATAATATCATTTTTTTAAAAAAATTATTAATTTAACAATTCGAATAATTTAACTTAGAAAATTTTAATTTTTATAGAATAAAACCAAAAACATTTTAAAATTAGTCAAATAGTAAATCAATTTAATACGCATTATAGATATATTACAACTTACAACAAAAATCAATATATACCTACAAAAATCAAACATATTAATTTCTTTCAAAGAAAATGCAAGAAATTTAATGGAGTAAAAAATGAAAATTTTAAACACATACATATTAAGTTTCTATGATTTTATATACTTCTTATATATATATATATATATATCTTGTTCAGTCTACAAGAGGATTTAAAAAAAAAGAAAAAAGTCTCTTAAAAAATAAATGAGAGCAAAAGAAGATTTAATAATTAAAACAGAATTTTTTATTAAAAGAAAAAACAAAAACAAAAAACAAAAGCAAATAAAGGACAATAACTCTCTGGAAAATGTAGGTTGACTTTATACAGTTTATTGACAAGGATTTATTTTTGTCATTTATGTCTTGGCAAAAACAAAAAACTTTTTCATTATTTATTTGAAAAATAAGAAGAACAAAAAATTCGAACATATTTTTTTATTTTTTTATTTTTTTTGTAAAGTACTTTTAAGCTGATAACGAAAAAAAAAAAAAGGATAGAAATTATTTTGGAAGAATGAAAATACAAAATCGGAAAAATGCAATTTATTGGCATTTAAAGTTATGTTTTATATTTTCTTTTCCTTTTTTTTCTATTTGATAAGAATATCAGGAACTAAGGGACTACATACATTATTATTTGTACATTTATGACTGAAATAAAATAAGGAATTTGTACAGCTTCAAATAAAATAATAATTCGAATAGAAAAAAATAAATAAATATTATTTTGTAAATCTGCCAATAATACTACATTTTGGATGCAGAAATAATTCAATAAAATAAAGAAAAATATATGTTTATATTTAAGAAACTTAGTTCTAATGAAATTTTTTATTATTAAGTAGATGGCGACGGACGCCTTTATTTTCTTAAAAAACTTATTTAAACATTTTATTTTTTTTTTCGACAAAATATTTTTCCAAATCATAGAGTAAGAAAAATTTCCGGCATTAGTATCAACAATAATTTTTTTTTGTTTGAGCGCGATATTAAATCAATAAATATAATTTTTTGTTTATGAATAAATTTATTATATTAAAAATAATCCTGACTGCGTAGTTATTTTTATCTTACCACTAAAAAATTTGTCCAACAAATTTCATCACACTCACCTGAAAAGAAGAAAAAAAAAATTATTTATTTGAATTTTTCAAAAAATCAAAATTTGAAGTTCGTCATAAAACTCTCTTTTCATCAATGTTGTATAGTGCAAACATGAAACAATCATGAATTCACAAACCTATCAAGTTATTATATTTAATTTAAATAATAATATTCTATTTTAACTCAAATTTTTCTCGATACTATACTTTATTTTTACACTAGTTATCAACACAAATGCTTAAATTTTATTATGAAATACTCTTAATGTGGTTACGTGTAATTTGCTACATTTTCCTTTCATAAAAGTTAATTAAAAAAGTAAACAATTTTCGCGAATTTATTTTCTATATTTAGTTATATACCTAATTTTAATTTTAAATCATACTTAAATAAAATAGGATCATTAAATTTATTTAAGAAACATAGGAAATTTTATGGTGTCACCACATTGATTTATGAGTTTTTTTTTAATAACAATTTTATATTCAAAATTCACTGAAATTATAAAATTATACTATGTCCCTAGTCATAAAAGCAAAAAAATTAAAAAATAAAAAAAAACTTTCTTAACCTTTCATTAAAATTCATTCGAATGAGAATTTATTACAAAATTAGCATGTTTAACACTTTGTCTTCATTTTTTCTTTATATATAAGTGTTTACTATATATATTATATAAAATATAATTTTGTTATATTATTATTATACATATATATTATTTTAAAAGTTATATATAATAAAATATTTAAAATTATTGCTTTCAAAAGGATAATAATGTATTCGCGTATACGTGAATTTTACCATAAGAAGAGGATAATTTTAATAAAAATTCATAGTAGTAATAATATAAAACAAGGGTAAATGTTTTTCCACAGCTGGATATAAATGTATATAAAGATAAAGCAAAGAATAGGATATATTAAGAATAAACTCAAACTTTTATTTTTTATGAATTTATCTTATTAATTTTATTCTAGTTAAAATGTATATAAAAAGTCACCAATATTATATTTATTAATTTCGAAAGAAAAAAACTTATGCAAGACTGTTATCTGTTAACTATAGTACTATATTTTTTTTTTTTTTAAAGTTTGATATTTTTTGGGCTTACAACTCTTTTTTGGTTTTATAAAGCCCGAATTGATATATCTTGTTACAAGTACTATATTTAACTTCAATTTTATGTATTATCTAAAATCATACAATCGAATCTAACACAATCGAATATTTTTAAAGCTTGATTCAAGTGGATGTCAACACATTTGAAATGCTACGAATTCTATAATATTAAAATTAAGTTGAAATTTAAATTTTGATAAATTTTTATGACAAAGTTTAACAATAATTATTTGAGGGACTTGTAGAAAAAGAGAAAGTATATACCAACATTACAAATAACCTTAGAAAAGTAAATATAATGACCTTAACGAGTAAAAAAAAAAGACCGAATTATTTAGTTAACTAAGTAATTATGTAATAATGGCTTCTGTTATATATATGAATTGAATGAATATTATTTTTCAGGAATATTTCTGTATTCAAAAAATAGTATCCTCTTCTATGTCTATTAATATAAATAAATCATATAATGTCGCAAAATACAAATTAAAATTAATGAATTATTAAAACAAAAATGTCAAATAAATAAATTTTTTCGAACCCCGAAGAAATTAATAAATTTCTATTTAATATTGGCTTGGTTACGAATTATTTTTTGTTTGTCCATATATTTTTTAATTTAAATAAATATCGAATTTTTAAAAATGCTAAAAATTTACTTATTCAATATATTTCTAATTAAACTTTTATCAATGTGAAATATGAAAAATTTATATTATAATTTTGTATGAATTAATAGCGTGGGATTTATTAATCACAAATTCCAAATTTAGTTACCATAAATTGCGCTCTAATATTCGATATACGTATATTGCCATTTCAAAAAAATTATTTAAGCAGATAATGGCGTACTTACTTTCAAGAACCACAAAATTTTTGTCAACACTAGGATTAATTTGTATATATTGTATCTTTTCAATGTTATTGTTTATTCATATGTTTGCAGTTCAAAAAAATTCGCTTGATATTTCATAAAATACACATGGGAACTTAAGAATGCGGTGCAAGAGCAAATAGCAGCTTAAATACATATATTATTAATTTGAAAATCAATTCGAATCTGATGATAATAATGATAATGTTGTGTAATTTTTGAGATAAGCATAGGCTCTAATTTGTGTATATAATTAAATTACATTTGCAGATTAAATTTTTTTTGTTAGAAGGTTTCAGTGTTTATAACACAAAAGTATTTAAATTCAATATGTATATTGAAACAGTAAGTCTTAATTTTCTTCAAAATTCTGTAAAATTAAGCAATAGATGGAAAACTCTCCATATATATAGAGTTTTATTCCAGTATTTAAAGATCATAAATTAAATAAACTTATTTGAAATATGATAAATAATGTGATAAAATTTTATTATGGTATTTTTAATAAATTTTTCTTCTTAAATTTTTATTAACAAAAGGGTTTAAAATTAATGTAAAAGAAATTTTTCCAAAACAGGAAATATATACATATATATATATATTTTTTTTGTAATTCTATACATTTTTCAAAGATTTTCGTACACATAAACAACAAAAAATATTAAATTTTCACCATTTTCACATTAGCTGAAGGGTAGAAAAAAAAAAAAAAACTTTTCTAATTCCTTGGAAACAAAAATGCAAATGTATTAAGTGTGTTGAGTATGTATAAAAATGTTTTATGTAGAAAAATTTTTTCTCAAAAAATGTTTTTAAAAGATATGAAGTAAAAAAAAAAAAATTCAAAATAAAATTATCGCAGATGAGAAGTGCTAAAATTTGATGAAGTGTATTAATAATATTTTAAGTACATAAAGAACTTATAATACTTGATATATAGAATTTTTTTTTTTTATATTTATTTATTCATACATTTTTTTTTCATTTAATTTTATTGAGATACCTTTCTTTATAGATATTGAAAAGAGTATATTTTGTTATTTAAAAAAAATATATACCTACATATATTTTATAAATTTTATTTAACGGAGAACAAAAAAAAAAGCTTAGAAAAATAAGTATGTAAACATTCTTAAGTTTTTTGGGGAATGAGTAAAAATGTTTTTAAGTTAATAATAATTTTTCGACGACGTTCAAGTATTTCCTTTCGAGAAAAAAAATAAAACAATTTTTCCTTTATTCTTAAGATATAATTTAATTTGAATACAAATTTAATGAAAATTTCATTATTAAGTTAACAGACTAAAAAAGATTGAATGAGGCTGTTACGAATTATTTGACTTCAGGGATTAAAATCTTTTGACGTTGTTTACGTACATATAAATAATAATGATATATGTATATAAAAAAATTATTTTCTTTAAAATAACAATTTTTTTTTTTCATATTGTACACATATGTTGATAAATTACTTGGTAAAGCATCGTGAATTTAAGTAATATTATGCCTTGGTCATATCATCTACTATGGATAAGATTCTTATCTCTGCAGAACAACTTTACCGCCAAAAAAAAGATTTATCTAAAGCTTATTATAATTAATAACGAAAATTAAATTAGAAAAGCTGTTTAAAATTAATTTAATATTATTACATCTTTGTTGGTAGATGAAAATAATTTAATTAATATATATAAAAAAAAGAAAAGAAAAGGAAAGCTCTGTCACTGTTCAAAAGAAAATAATCCTTCGACAAACGTTATAGATATTATACATTTCATTAAATTTTTCGATAATAATTTTATTACATATAGTGTGAACTTTTCATTATTTTTATTAAATTTATATTACAAACAACCAACATAAAATTTTATGTTAAAAAAATACATAACGTAGAATATAATAATAATGAATATATACAAGAATTAAAAAAAAAAAAGTTTAAAAATTTACGAACTGGGTTTTTTTTCTTTTATTTTCAAATAAAAGTTTAAGTTTTTAAATGAATATCCAAAGAAATTAGAAAAGTTTCGTATAACTCCCACTTTTAAAAAAATAATTCATGTGTGCGAGAAAAACATTATTAGGAAAATGAAAAAAGTTTTTCCCTAAATACATTAAATTGTTCATGTCTAGCTTTCGATAATGATACAGTAAAGAAATTAGTTGAAAAAAAATTTATTGAAAAACATAATTTCCTAATATTACGTTATATTGTTTTTAATGATATTTTCAAAATAAAAACAATTTTTTGAAAACGAAAGTAAGCAAAATATGTTTGAATTGAAAAATAGATAGATTTTTTTAATGTTGTTCTGTTGAAGAGTCTACTATATGATTTTTAATAAAACTAGCTGTGGATTTTGTAGAATCAATCTATATAAACACATAAAAAATCTAAACTTCAAGTTCATATGTCACATCTCAGCACATTTGGTAGTTAAAATCGTACTGTGCGCACGACCGTCCTTTCGCACAAAATACACTTGGCGTGAAAGTTTCATGTTAATCGGCCATAGTTGTAGATTTTTAAAAGAACACACAGGCAGACAAAACTGTTTTTTTTTGTATATGTATAAAGCAGGAGTAAATTTTAAAATTTATTTTGAAAAAAGTATGAATTCCAGTATTATAGTGAACGAAATAAAAGTTTTTTTGTAACTCAAAAAAAAAAAATAAGTTATTGTAGTTAGACAAAAAAGATTATAACCAAGAAAATCAAGTGATTGTACTTTCACCATTAATGTTACATTAATAATTAATGATCCCACAGCAAACTGTAAAAAAAAAAAACAATGGGAAAACTATAACAAAGTTTTTCACATATTATTTCATGAAAAGAGCATTCTTTAAAGGTTTAAATAATAACAATAATAGTATGTATAATATGAATCTTATGTATGTTTGTTCATATTATAATGTATGTTAAAAAAAATAATAATTTTTTCCCTTCCTTCCTATATAATTTCTATATATGTTTACAATCACGAAAAAATCTATTTAATATCGTGTACCTACTTTATTTAGAACTGTATTAGTTTTTTTTTATAGTATGTTTCTTTGAATTATAAATAAAAGTAGTAAAACTTACCCTCGTATCATGATATCTTAAAGATAGTGATAAAAATTGTTTAGAAACATGAAACGGAAGAGTATAAATCTAAAGGCGAAGAATATACCTAGAGCAATATAGCTTCCACAGTACTTTTTTTGAATTTATTTATTTGAAACATATTGTTAAAAAATGTAAACATTGAATTATTTTAGGTTAAACGTTTTTTTTTTGTGTTAGATAAATTATAAATTAATTTTAATTCAATAAAAAAATATAGAAAAACGTTGATTTGACAGTACAAATGTGATGAAGTTTTAAGGGCAGAAAACTGTATACGATAATTATTTAAAAATTACCCGAATCGAGTTAAATTAAAAAAAAAAATTTAAGATACTTGATTCAATTTTTCATTATAATAATACGAATAAGTAAATTTTTATAATAAGTT
Organism: Hybos culiciformis; assembly: GCA_964007475.1. Lineage (NCBI taxonomy): Eukaryota > Metazoa > Arthropoda > Insecta > Diptera > Hybotidae > Hybos > Hybos culiciformis. The sequence goes on along the minus strand of OZ023273.1, from coordinate 34,406,356 downwards.
AAAATGTAGGTAATGAAAATAATAATAAATACGACGTCATATGAACTTCTCACTTGCCGTCTTTAATGATTATTTTTTTATATTAGAATTTATATTAGAAGTAATTTTTTCTGTGTAAAATATTTTATTACAGTTGATTTCTTCGTTATTAAACTTTGGGACAACATAATGAACTTTTTTCTTTATTGCAGTATAATATACTATATAATTACAATATATTACTACATGACACTTAAGAAACATAAAACTATTAAATTATAATGCCTATATTCAAAAGAATTTCCAAAAGTATGTTCTCATAATCTATCGAATTTATAAAAGACACTACTAAAAGTGTTCAAGTTTTGAATAGAATGCTTGCTATCTTTCATAATGATCTTCAAACATTAATAATCTTTTATGAACAATTATCTACAAGATATTTTTGTGTGCGAATATAATGTTCATATGTACTTAAGTATATATAGTACAGGATGAAACATAAAGTGAAATGAAATATTATTTGTTGTTGTTGGTATATATTTTCTTTCAAAATTTGTATTTTAATAAAATGAAAACCTTTAATTTGTTTGCCAATTGAAAGTAACTGAAGCATTTAACTTCTAAAATTTTCCATTTTTAACACTGGAACAAATTAGTTGAATTTTTCCACCGAAAATGTAATGTTTAAAAATTATATCGATTTTATATTATACAAATCTTTTTTGTAAAATTGCAAGAACATTAAAACCTCATATAATATGATGTTATCTTTGTTTTTTTGCCCTATTTTTATTTGACTTAGCTATATACAAATAAATAATTTTCTGTAGAATCAATCTATTGATTTTTTTTTTAATTGAAACATATTTTTTAAATGCATAGATAGAATTTAAGTATTTTGTTATTCCTAAGAAAGTTAAATGCGGTAAATTGCTGAATTTAATTATTCATCTATGTAAGTGATTATATTTGATTTTACATTGTACTTGAAACATGTAAACATACAATTTTTACACCATTTTCTCTGATTCCCATAATATACGTATATATTTTTGTAAGTAAATAAGTACTTTCATTTAAAAATTAAATTTTAAATAAATAAAAGATAACATATAAAAATAACTACATACATAAACATATGTATATGTAATCATTTTCAATTTATTTTTAGTTCATCGCTCTGGAAAGATATTTTATAACTTAAATTATTTTTTTTTTAAAGTGGATAAAATTGTAGAATATGTATTTACTACAGTTTGTTATGATGCAATCTGTTATTGGTCATAAATAGTTGATTATCAGATAATAATATTAAAATTTATAAAATTTTATTATACTACATAAAAGACACTAAATTAATTCAGAAAGGATATTAAAGTTTTTCAGTCGCCATTTTTAGGAGCGATTTTTACTTTTTTATGATGCACTCGTTAAAAATAACTCTGACTTAAATATAAAAAAATTTTATTGTCATTAAACATGGTTTTGTCAAACTTAGAGTTTAGTTACGGGTTACATTTCCCTTTTTTGAAATAGAATTGAAACAATAATTTATGTAAATAATTCGTTTATAAATGCTACTTAAACATGAAACTTGCTTTATATTTTCCAAATTTGAATGCAAATCTTCGTATTGTATAAAAGCCTGTGTTTTTCACTATAGAGTTAAAGCCTTTCAAATCTTAATCATTGATGTTTTTACTCCTTGATGTTATAATATTTATAGTCTCGAAATCAAATTTTATAATACTTCTTTATATTAAAATAATAACATTGTGACTTTTTTTTTAAGTAGAAACTTCATAATGTATAAATTTTTATGCATTGACGAAAAAAAAAATACCTGAAAGCATAAAAAAAAATAAAGCTGAATTCATAAATTTTCATGTTTTGAAAATCTTTTTTTCACAACCATTTGAATAAAAACCGAAATAAAAAGGGATGACAATTAAGGATAATTAACATATTTTTTATATCTCTTCATTCATTCAAATTATCAAGATTTTTTTTTTTTGTATTTTTATTATGTTTTTATTATTATTATTATTATTTCATATTTAAAAGAGAGTTTTAAGAAGAAAAAAAAAATCTAATTAGCAAATTTTTTATTTTTTATTTTTTGTATTTTCTTTCCATTTAAAATATGCTAATTTTCTTATAACGACTAATTTTGTGACAGATGGCATTTGAAATGATGACACTGACATTGAATAATTAAACCAAAAATTAAGAAAAATGGAATAATATTTTTTTTGTTTGCTTTCTTTTTGTCACTTATTTTACGCAAGGCGTATGTTTGTTATCTGCAGATGATATTCTTAAAATTATATAAATAAGAAATATTAAGTGATAGGATGAAATGTTTCTGATGTGGTTACGGTTGTGGATATGATTTTTGTGACTATATTATTTTTAGTTAAAGTTGAATATGCGAAACTTAAGAAAAAATTCTTCAAATTTACTTGATATTTTACAATACATATTCGGGTATTCAAATAGAGCAGCAATGATTCACTTGGTCTTCTTAACAATCAGAAACAAATTAAAATTTTTTCTGTTAGTTCTTTGAAAATTATTTCTCGCTTTAAATTTAAAATTTTTTTTAAGAGAATAGAACCACTGTGTGAATGAAAAACAAGAACAAGTAAATTTAATTGTTTCGAAAATATTATCTTTAATATATTATTATTTAATAATGTATATCTCACATAATGTTTACATTTCAGTTTTGTCGCACCTGTCAAAAATTTTAAAAAGAACAGTTTGCTATTGAAGAAAATCCAAATAACAAAATATCCCAAAAATAAAGTAAATATTTTTATATTGTTTTCTAAGTTTGTTAGAGTTTGAAGAAAATGTTTGTTTTCCAATTAACCTTTTTCAAAAGCTTTAATCTCAATAAGTTTCGAAATGAAGTCATTTACTATTTATATATAATGTTGATTATAATACCACCTAATATACATACAATTTTATGTATATACATGCTCTAACTATTCATTAATTTTGAATAAAATAATTCTACTGTTGAGATATCTCATTTTTGTTTTGTTATAAAATTTTTAGAAATTTAATATTATTTTTTAAAGATAAATACACAATTCAACATAATATTTCATAAAATATGTTTCGTTCGTTCCTTTTTTTACGATTTTATTTTTTGGAAATATGTAATAAAAAAAAACAACTCAAGAAAAATGCGTTTTTAATAAATTTTTGTTTTCAAAATGTAAAAAATAAATGAGATATCAACAAAAAAAAAATACAAACATGTATAAAAAGGAAGACAAATAAACGTGAAGGACAAGATTGTATTTTATATTTTGTCAGACAGAATATTTATTTGAATTTGTTGTTTTTTATTTTTCTTTATTTTTTTTTTTTTGGAATCCTTGTTGTGAACATCAAAAGTCTAATAATTTTTATGAGAAAGAAAGAGAAGCATTTGAAAATAGCATGATATGTAATGTTAAATATTGAATGGTTCGTGTAATAGTTTTAATTAATGAAAATATTAATCCTCGACTGAATGTTGTTTAAGAAATACCATTAGTAGTTTGTACATTTTTAATTAAGATTTAATTGTTATTTTATGATGTGAGATAAATTATGTAATTGAATAAGAGATAAAATAAAATTTATAGATATTTATAGATAATGAAGCTGATTGATTAGTTTATTAAATCTCGAAAACTTTATTTTCGTTTTTATACTAACTTTCTATATTTCAATTAGTTAACTTTGTTCCTAAGAAGATTTAAGTTTAACCATAGATTAAGAATGCAGAAAGATGTATAGCTTCATACAACATTTTTTCAGTCTTTTTTGGTATTTTTATGTGAATGTGTTAGTACTTAAAACTAAATAAAATTCTTTTCATATATTGATAATAATCACGTATTTTATTTTGTTTTACTAACACATTCACATGAAAATACCAAAAATAATGTCGTATGAAGCTAAGAATCTATGTATATTCTTAATCTATGGTTTAACTGAAAACAATTAAAATTTTTTATGTACATATAAGAATTGCCAAAACAAAATATTTTTAATTTATGATTTTTTTTTTTTTTTTCAAACAATATAAATAATATTAAAATAATTATATTAGTTCTATATAAGTATAGTGACACAAACAAATCAAAAACATAAATTTACTATTTTTCATTTAACTATTTTGTACCATCAAAAAAAAAATTGTTATCTTCTTTATTAAAATGTCAGAAACAAATGCCGCTGTCTATTTTTTTTATTTATTTTTTACTTTTTTGATTAAAACAAAAAAAAACTAGGTTTTATTTTTTGTATATTTATTATAGTTTTTTTTTTTTCGTTTTTTTATTTTTGAAAAAAATATATGTATGTACCTACATAGAAAAAAAGATCAGAAAGAAAAAAAACTTTCTTATGACTATATTAAATTTCTTATATTAAAAATGTAAAAATGAAATTTAAGAAGTGTGGAAACGAAATTTATCTATAAAGGTGAATTTTTATTTAGGTCTTTAAATATTAAATATATATATATAACTGACGTTGTTGATCTACTTAGAAAATATATAAAAATAAATAAAAAATATATATAGAAATGCATATATTTTGTTTTTAATAAAATAAACTCTGAAGCACTTGAGTTGTAGAAGTGAAAAGTATCGGATTAAATGTTTAATAACAGCTTCAATTTCATAAAATTAAAAAAAAAAAAACTGGAAAAATTGAGAATTATTTTGCTTAGAAAAAAATTCGATGTAAAAATTATTTTTATGAATTTTTCTTTGGCCTCAGTTTGTTTACCTTCCTGCCAAATTCGATTATCGTTTAAAATATACAATTTATTTTTTGAAAACGTATATTAGTTTTTTAATTTATTTTTTCTTTATGTTTTCATTTTCAATCTATCCGTCTATAAGTCTGTCGGTCGGGCTTTAAATTCACCGAAACCGAACTCTGTAGATATAAGCAAAGGTGCCAAGGGCGGAAATTGTTTTCATATAAAATTTATATAATTTTAAATTTTATAAAAGTTTTAATTTAACGAATTTCGAGGAAATCAATTATTTACAGTTAGATAGATGTCGATTAGAGGAACCAACCAAAATGGGAATTCAGACTTGAGGCTAAAATGGATGAAATTCCTTATATGAGCAAATATGAATTGACGGAACTTTAAAAAAAAAATTCGGCCCCCGATTGTACCCAAGAATGTGAACTGCAGGCTAAAAGTGGATATTAATGAAAATTAGTATAGAGAGCTATCGTACAAATTATAACACAAAAAAGTATTTGACATTGAAATATCGGCTTCCATAATTATGAGGTAAACACTGTTCTATACATTTTTTTTTTATTATTCTTAACCTTTATTCTACTTTGAAACATAAAGATATAGAAACATAATAAGGATTATGTATATAATACTGGGTATTAAATAACTTAAGTCCATTAAATTGTTAAACACTGATATTATCTCTAACATTATTTCTTTAATATCGCATTTCTAAGTTTTGAAAAATCTATTCAAATATTATTTTTTCATTGATTTTATTTGGTTTTTATTAAAATATTTTTGTATTACTATTGTTCATGCTATATAAACAATTTAATCGAAATAAAAATATTTTTATGAAAAAATATTAAATAAATATTTCCAGATATGTACTTTTTAAACAGAAAATAATGGTAAAGTAATAAAAAAAAAATTTATATATTTTTATTTTAAAATTTTTTTAAAAAACAGAAAGAAAAAAGCTTGAACAAAAACTTTCACCACATATGGGGTTCAAAAAACAGTTTATTTTTATATCCTTTTTGAACCATAAATTATTATTTATATAAATTTCATATACCTATATATACACGACGTACATATTTATATTATTTTTTTGCTGAAAATAAATTCTATTTCAAAAGACTCATAAATAAATTTTCCATATTTTTATTCAAAAAAAAAAAAAAATTAAAAAAAAAATAAAAATATGGAAAATAAATATAAAAAAAAAAAAATCTAAAATTCCAGGTAAAAGTTTAAAACTTTTTTATTTTACGTTTTTGGCGCTTTCAGCTTTTTCTTTTTTTATTTTTTATGTGTTTCAATGTTTTGTTTTATTTTGTAGTATAGCATATAACGAACGTGTTTTATGGTCAGAACAAAATAAATGATAATCACAGAACCTGAAAAAATGTCCTTTTTGCATATAAACGAAAGGATAATAAATTTGCATTCAAATTTTTTTAAATAAAAAAAAAAAAAAAAGATTTATTTTTATTTTTATGATGACCATAAAGCATCTTGTTTTTTTGAATAAATTAAATATATAATTTTTTATTGTTTAGATTCACAATAAAAAAAAAAACAAAATTGGAATGAATACAAAAAATATGTTTATTATTATAATATTGGATTCACTTTTTTTTTTAATCAAATTGTGTTATTTTATAAATAACATAAAAATCTATTATTTTGATCCGTGAATAAAATCTGTTTGGCGGGTAAAATGTTTTTAAAATATAATATGCATACTACTTCTTCGTCTACTCTACATAGATAAATTGTTATATTTTAAAAATAAAATTTGAATATATTTTTAAAGAAAACATAATTTGAAAATTTAGTTTCTGATTTTTGTTGTGAAGTTTCTGTTTTATACTTACTAAATATTTTTATTTTTCAACAAAACAATGTCTAAAATTTATCCAACATAGTTGCAAAACGATGTGAACATTCACAGTTTCAAAGTATAGCTTGTCGCAAAACGAACTGATTTTATTGCAGTCTGAGGCAAAACCATAGTATTGAAATTATTCTTGATGTTTATCCCTAATCAACAAACTACCTTATAGAAAGATTATATATTAAACCGTCAATCTAAACAATATACCATTATCATTTCAGTTAGGTTTAATTTTTTATAAACACTGATTTCTTGCTGTTATGGTGATAGCTTTGCATCAATAAATAATCTTGTCGTAACTTTTTCAATAAAGTTTGCAAAAAAAATGATTTATTAGGCAGGTACTCAATATATAAAATTTTTATAGTTTCCTATAATTAAATTACAAAGAAAAATCGTTAATAATTTATACAAAAAATTACTTTCCTGAGAAAAAAAAATATTCATTACATTACAACTAACAGCTATCAAATTCTTAAATTGATTTTTTTTTTAAATAATATTTTTTGATTGTTTTTTGTTGTTTCCTTTATGAAACCCATCAAATTAAATATTGTAATTAACTTTCCTGTTGGTTGTAGTAGTAGTTAATTTCTCTCTTTACATTTTGTTTAATCTAAATTAGTTTACAGTTTTTACTAATTTTTTTGTTAAAATCTCATGAGCCTAATAAAAATATTACAGAAGAATTTTGATAATAAAGGTGTGGAATAATATGTTTTTATGATAATTTTCATGAAAGTTAATAACGTTTCGCAGCAGGTGGTCTTCTGGGTTTTGTTGCTTTTTCAAATAACAACAAAACTGAAAATACATTTTAGACGCAACATATATAAATTGACCGTAGTAATAATTTATGTTTATGAAACCAAAAAAATAAATATAAATTGACTTTTAGGTCACCTATAGAGTTTTTCTTTTGTAAAAGGTCTTAGGAAAAAATAATTTTTTTTTTAAGTGTAGTCTACCTGTAATTTATAAAAAGAGAAAATAATATGTTTTTTTTTTTTTGGATGTTAAGGTAATTTTATGTATTTAATGTAAAAAGGACAATGTCATTTTATCCAAAAAAATTTATATCTTTATTAATGTGATCATTCTATGACATTTAAGAATTAGGATGTGTGTAGTGATGTTAAAAATTTAAATAAAATAATAACATATGAGTTTATTTTTATGAAAACCAAAGCTGTCTAATTCTAGTTTTTGTGGGAATTTCAATTCAAAATTGAAAATGTTGAAAATATGAATATTTGTATAAGTAATGTTATGCTCATAATTTGTTAAAACTACGGTCAGAAGACCCGCAGAACTACATTTCGAATATCCTCTGTACTTGATATATTGGAATGATTGTGTAGAACAAAATCTAATACCGTAATACACATTTGTTAATAAAAAAAAATTAAATTTCTTCTCTGGAAGCTATAAACTGAAGACTTAGAGCAAAAAGTATAAAATTTGAAAGTCTGAGGAAAATTTGTCTGCAGCACAGATTCATTTGTATAATCAAATGGAGGTTACTGAAAACCTTTTCAGTCACGATCCGAACTACAAATTATACACATAGTTCTTTTAAGAAGTCAAATTTTTCAAAAACTAATATGGAAATTTTATCTTTTTTCTTAGAAATATAAGTGGATCATATGAATTTTTTTTCCTTTTCTAGTTAATTGAGTTATTTTTACAAAAGGTTTGAAATGTCAGATGTCTTTTTTCTATTGAAAATTACCCACACTAAAATAAAAAACAATAATTTTTTTTTTGATAAGACTATACCAGATTCAATAGGTACACTTCAAATTGAATACCTGGAAATCTTACAAAAAAAAAAAAAAAAGAAGAAAATAACATAATTTATGAATCTGTTTGGAATATGTGTATAATGTGTACATTTAAGATACAATGTATCTCAATTAACTTTTTGATCCTTTTTTTTTCCATTGTTCAAGTTTTGTTTTTGTTTTGGGTTCTCAAACAAAAACAATAATAAAAATAAAATTATTAGAAACTGCGGGTCTATTGAGATGTTATTTTTATGGTCATAAGGGGCACATTAAATGAGTTTTTTTTGTAGATATATAGAATTTCTTTTAAGATTAACTTTTTATTTATGAGATTTTATATGATACTTAAAATAAGTTCTATGTATTTTTGTTCTTATTTTCAAAATATAGTTAGTATAAATATTATAAAGAGAATGTTGTCCTTCTTCTGCCAAATTTATGGATAAAGTATTCATATGTAGTTGTGATCATATTATATATACATTTCTGTAATTTTTCCATACTTAGTTTGTAAATATAAAATTATAGAACATCTATTTTGAACTTCGACCTTGGATAGATGAAAAGTAGTGTACTCAATATAACATATTTTTTCTGTTGAATGAAATTATGTTCTGCCACAAAACAAAGAATTTGGAATCAAATTTTTTTTACAGACAAGGTAAACATTTTATATTGAAATATTGATTTGATGAGTATAGAGCATGGAAATGAAAGAATATTTTACAAAAATATTTCTGGAAATTAATAGTTAACTCGTAAGAAATTAGAAAAATGTTATGTCAATTTATAATGTACTTAAATAAAATAATGATCTGTTATTTATTAAATTTATTTTATACTTTCAATTGAATTAACATGCAGTTTTTTTTATAATGGATTCTTTCAAAAACATATTTGAAACGAAATTAAAAATAGATTATCTAATTGTTAGCTTGCATCTGAAGTGTCTTGAAGTTGTGAAATAATATGAGAATTCTTTTTTTTTCGTACTGAAATAATCTAACATTGTCCAAACTTCAATATTACATTCTACAAAAAAAAAGAAACATATATATCTTTAATTTTAAAAATAAAATGCTCAAGTGGTTTGATTTTTAATTTTATCTTTTTTTTTTTTTTTTTTTAGTTTTAATAAAAGGAAAACATATCTATAGGAAAAATAAAATGAAAATAAAATATTTGAAGCACCGAGTGATGGGAAATAAAAATGCAATTATAATTTTTAATTAAAAAAATATACGAAGAAAAAATTAACAAAGTCTGTTGTTATGGAGATGTTAAAAAATTGAATTGATTCAGCTTTTTTTTTTTTCGTTAATAGAATTTTTTGTTGAAGAAATACAATCTTTGTGTATATTTAAGGATTATAAATTTATTGTGAATATACTTTAGTTGAAAAACAAAGAAGGGCGTTTTAAATTAGTTTTTAATTGATGATTCTTTAATATTTCACTGATTTATAATAAAAAAATTAACTTAAACCAGATAATTCATATACTGACCAGATCAACATAAATTATATTTTTTTGTAAATCAACGCTTCAGGCTGTTTGTACTCCACGAGAAATAAATAAAGAGGAAAACAATTCGCGACGATAAAACAAATAGTATCTTACATAAATTTACGGATTCTTTTATATAATGATATGAAGAGTAGTATTGTTGAGAAAGCAATAAAACAAGTTAAAGCAAATTTTCTTCCGCAAATTCATAGTTTTGGACAAAATATGAAATTAAGTGTTATCAATGTAAATGGTCATAAAAAATTAAAAATATAAAACAAATTATTGTGGAATTAGTAGAATTTTTTGTTTTTACTTCAAGATATTGTGAACGGATTAATTTTTATTATTATCAATTCTTCGTCGAACACAAGAACTTCTTACAACGTTATTTTTATAAACATAAACTTGAAAAACACTGTACTTATGTTTAAAACAAAATATGTAATTACATACATATTTATTTATATTAATAAATTGTGTGACATCTACAGCTAAAATGAATGCAAAAATAAATTGTCCTAAATTAAAACAAACGGATTTTTTTGTTAAGTTACATAAAATGTACATTGAAAAATTTTGTTCAAGCACTATTTCATTACTGGTATTAAAAAAAATATATAATCTAAAACAGATATAAAAATCTTTTTTATTTATGTAAATTCCGCATTAAAAATAATATAAAAAAAAAAGATTTTTTATTCACTTAACATAGTCAAAAGAATAATGAAAAAAAAAACAAACAAACAAACAAACAATATACTTATAATGTATTCATTAGATATTTATTTTTTTTATATCTTTTTTTTTATTTTCACAATTATGAAAATCATGAAACTCTTTATGTTTATGTTTTTTTTTTTTAGTTTCAGAACAGAAAAATAATCCACATAAGCCAATCCTACAAAAGTATAATTATGTTATTTTCATTTCAAGAATCGCTATATGTTTAACGTCAGTTAATGATATTGTACTTTTCATATACCATAAGCAAATGAGATAGAATGACATAGAAAGATTATTCGTACATACTCATAATATATGTATGTTGTTTTTAATCAGCTTTTTATGAGGTCGAATTTTTTTTAATGATGATGTCAATGGTTTTTTGTAGAATAATACTTATAAAGGTTAAAAGTAGTTATAATTTGATAACTGCAAAGAAATTTAAAATTTTCATTTAATGTTTGATATACATCTTCCCGGATGCACAAGGGTATGAATATAAGTATAAAACAATTATGTTGCAAATGGTCGTTATGTAAAATTGTGACTTGTAACATTTTTATTGTAATGGTAAGAATATTACATGAATATGTGCCAACATAGAATTCAATTTGAAAGCAATTCTATTTTTTAGATTAATTTTCAGGTGAATTTAGATATTATAATATGCATTATTTTTTATGATATGAAAAACTTTGTTTTTCAAAAAAAAATTTTAATAAAAGAAATAATACAAATCATTTTTTTTTTTTATAAAAATTTGATGTGTTAATCATTACTTAAAAATATATATAGAATTTTTTTTTTAACTTGTTTTCTTCTAGTAAAATTGATATTCATTCTTTTTATGATTTTCTTTTTTATTCTTCTAAATTTACTCCTATTTTTCGAATATAATTCCCATTGTCATGGTAAATTGTTTATAGAATTGTTGGAATAAATGTATGTTGTATAGAATATTCCTAAGATGTATAATACATTACACATATCTATGTCTCTGATGTTCTTAGATTTTATGCATCCGGCATCTTTTGACTTTGAAAATATTTTAATCAAAATAATTATGTTTCTACATAAATGTATTCATAGGCTAATGTTTAACTTTAAAAATCAAAAAAGTTCAATAATTATTTATAAGGATTCGAATTCTTATGATTTTAATAAAATTATTACCATAGAACACAGAATATTATTCTGTTAAATCGTTAATTGCGTATTCAGTAATCAATTTGTTGTATAGTTACTTGAATTTTTAGATTTCACGTACTTATAGAAATTCAAGAAATCGGAAATAGGAAAATAAGAAAAACTGATTTATTTAAATATAAACAGTCATAATTTTCTAAGCTAATTTATTTTTATATGCATTTTATGTATTTTATGTGAATTAAACATTTTTTTTCAATTAATTAATGATTAATAGAAATTACGATGATTAAAACAAATTTTTAAAAATATTTAACTAGAAAATTTTAATATTTTTTTGTAAAGCAAAAATATCTCGATGGAAAAAGATTATGACTATATTGTTTTTATTGTTTATTAATTTTATTGTTTTTTTTTTGTCAAACGAGTATATCAATTTAACGCCCCTTTCTTAGTATTAAAAAATTCGTTTTTTTTTATTGAAAACATATTTTTATAAGTCTGATATTAAATTTTTATTAACGTATAATAATGAAATTTTAATAAAACTAAGGACTCTTATAGTCAATCAAGAAGAATTTTTTTTAGATTATATAATTAGCGAAGGAATACTAAAAAAATGTTTACAATGAAACCTAATCTTCTTTAATTCTAATTTTATAACATAAGAAAATGTAACAAACTTATCATACCCAATAACATAATTTTAAGTAAGTTTTTAATCAGTTAGAATTTTATTAACAAAACTAATAATATTATTCCATTTCTATTACAATTTTATACTTAAATTGAATGAAAAATCTACAATGGAATGTATTCAGCTTTGTGTAAGAATTAAGAAATTAGCTTATGAGATCAAAAAAGATTTTAAACCCAAAATAAGTATCGTGTTTAAAGCGTTTTATGAAATTTCAGTGCAGTCAGACCAAGTAACTCAATTTAAAAAAGCGCAAGATATATTTATATAATACATTTTTAAATTATATGTATAGGGTATCTCAGGTTGCTGGCATCAACATATAATCGCCACCGTGTCGCCTGCTAAAATGCATTTTTTTAATTAAATGCATTTCATTTCTACAATTTAGTATAAATGTTGTAAATTATCCCATTTTAGCGTATTTCAATTCATTGAATAAAGCACTTAGATGTATATCTATACTAAAAACTTTCGTTAAAGAATTTTTTCCTAAAAATCATTATAATAACAACATTTTATATGAAACATAATAAACACAACATTTATTGTTGAAAACTTTGACAATATGATATTAGTTTATCTTTGAAATCTATATAGAATAATTTTGTTTTAATTAATTTTTTTTTTTTTTTTTTTTTACACCATACAAATTTTCTCAACTCAAAAAAAAAAAGAAGAAAATGTGGAAAAAAAGAAAAGAAAGTCAAAGTTTATTTTTAATGAAACTAATAAATATAATGATTTTAAAATTTATTTTGGTTTTGATTGAGCAAATAAAGATGTAATTTGAGAAAAATGGGTTTATTTTCATTTAATAATGTTATTCTATTTATATATACATTATATTACAATATACTTATATAATATGAAATACTATATCTATTATTATACATACATAAAATACATAATAAATAAATTAATTATTTTTCTAAATAAAAAAAAAAATTAAATGGGATGAATCTGAGACTTTATATTTTTGATTACTTGGCATTTTATTGTGTTCTAGAGAATATTATAAAATATATACATATAGGAAGAAAATTATATAAAAATCTGTCTGTTGTATATTAATTACATTTATTTTTTTTATTTTTTTTTAATTTTGTTATTTAGTGTGTTGTATATTTGTACATATTGTTATGTAACTTATTTTTTTTTGTATTTTAAATAAGTATATTTATGATTTGTGGTTAGAGACTGAATATAATAAAGGATTAATTTTTTTTTTTTTTGGTTTGGGAAAAATTCTTTGTGGGTGTTCTTGTGCCTGCTTGAAAATAGAAATATTTATTTATTTGAAATTTATTACACGTGCATGTAGATAACGTGATAATTATATATCGGAATTATAAAATAAATTAAATTTTTAACTCTCAGTTAGAGATTTTTCTTATTTTATGTTTTTTTTTTTTTTACTTTATTAAAATTAAAACTATATTAAACAAACAGGGTGGTCGTGATATATTTTATTTTTAATTTATTTTTTTTTTTTTTTTATTTTGTTATAGGATTTTCTACTTTATATTTTTTTTGAAATTTTCTAAACATAATCAAATTTCAATTTATAAAGATCATTTTGAAAAAAATAATAATAAAAAAATTTTATGGATAAATTAAGTAATAAGAGTATTATTTTTTTTTTAATTTATCTTATTTTAATTTTTTTTTTCATCATCAAACAATTATACGGCTTTTGAAAAGGATTATAATACTCTTCATTGACATCATTTATATCTCTCATCGTTGAGTTATTATTTTATCATATGGCTTTCGAGACCACCAAAATATTAATTTTTAATCGGAATGGAAAACTTTAATACATATTTTATTATATTATACATATATATTTTATATTATTCAGATTGTTAATTAGGTTTCTTATTCCTGCAAATAAAAAAATATCTAAAACTAACCATAAATGCTGTGTATTAAAAATTGCAATATGATTAAAATAACAGAATTCAGAATTTAATATTTTGATAAGCCTGTAGAAGCGTAATATTAATTAATATTAAGTAATTTCGTAATTGTAATTTTGACAAATAATAAACCGCAGCATAAGCTTTTAATGAAAACCAGTTGATTTTGGGTTTACTTGTACTTTTGTCTAAAACCGACTGTGTAATTTTGCTCCACTTCTTATTATTATTTTCAGTCTTAATTCAAAATGTAAAATTAATTCATTTATAATCTTACTGTTGCAATATTATTATTGTTTAATTGAATAGTTATAATCAATAATAAAATTATCTTTTTTCTATTTGAACCATTTGTATTGTACAGCTAAAAAACAAATTGAAAACTATATATTATTTTATTGCAAAATCTAATTTTTAGAGCAAACTGCCAAGGTTAAGTTTCGTCTACAACTAATAATACACAAAAAAAGACTTAAAGCTAAATGTGAGCTTCAAAATGATTTAAAAACAACAGCATGTTCACTTATAAAATTATTATTTTTTCTTTGTTGATTTATTTCATGATTATTGCTTAATTAAAAATACGATATTTTATGCTTTAAGTTTTATAATAAACATCACGATAAAAAATGAGAGCGTGAAGTTAAAACAAAAAAAAAAGTTATTCGAGAACTCAATGTACAAAAAAAAGAATACTGGGAAATTATTATTATTTTTTTTTTTTTTGTTAAATATAATTAAATAAATTAAAAACAATTTCGTTAAAACTAAAAGCTATAATGTTAATTAAAAAATATTCATGGGAACAATATTTTCAAACATATTTTAACAATTAACTATGGTTTCTGTTTTTAATTTTAAAGTGCTTCCAATATATATAATTTTAGGAAAATTTAATTTAAGTGAAATTTTTTGGTGACACCATAATTTGATTTTTTTAATTATATTAATATAACAATAATTTTAAAGTAAAGCGCTTATTAAATTTTCAGGTTTTTTTTAATAATGAAATGATATTATTATATCAATTTTGGTGTACCTACAGTTGTAAAATGAAAATTTCTTCACAATTCTTAACTGAATGAAAGTCTTTTTTTTCTTTCTAAGTTTTCCTGATTTATAATAAAAAAGGAATTTAATTATTCCAAAAGTTCTCAAACGAAAAAATGTTTAATCGTATTTATATTATCAATTAATAGATTAATACTGTACAAATCTTACTGCATAAGAAATATAAGTACATACATTATTATATATTGAAAAACATAATATCTATGCATTTTAAATCACACTGAAAAAAATTAAAAGATTTTTAGGAATTTTAATAAACTTAATTCCGCCTCTAGTTATTATTTTTTTCTAGAATATTTTTTTTTTTATCTCAGATGCTCTAATGTTAATTCTTATATTTTCTAAATTTTACCTTGACTTTATAATACATTTTTTTTTTTAAATATAATTTTTGCTAGAGGTTTGCATTAATAAAAAACATTGAAAAAAATATATATATATATTTATATCGTAGCGGCGAAATATTGGAGAAATCTTTATAAAATAATTTTTTGTTACCATAAAAGATAAAATTTATGTTAAAAAAAAAAAATGTGTGTATATAATGTAAGTTAGTATATGTAGTTATATGTAAAATGCTAAATATAATAAGAACAACGATAAAAAATTTATTATTTTTCCATACATAATTAGATATAATTAAAAATTAAAAACAAAAACTCTACCTTTTTGTTAAATGAAAATTGTTATTCAAAAAAAGAAAAAAAAAATTAAAATAAAAAACCGTATAGAAAAAGAAAAGGTAGTATAGAAACAGAGAAAAAAAAGTTACAAAAAAAAATTATAATTATATGCCTTAAAGTTGTATTAACGTGAACATTAACATGTATGGTTATAACAATTTATGAAACACACAAAAAAAAATTAGAAACTATATTTTCAATGTAATGTAGGTCCCTTACTAAAAGTTTAAATTTTTCTTATGTTTCCATTTTTACTCCAAATGTTAAATTCATTTTATCCAATATTACCCTTCATTAGATATCAAAACGTTTTTATTTTGTTTCAATAACATAATTTTCTTCTATATTTGACGTTTGTTATGACGTAAATATTATCCGCCCATAATTCATTTTAATATTTTAAAATTAAATATTTCTTGCAATATCAATTTTGTTTTTTTAATTAATAAAATAAAATATAAAACAGATTAACCTGGGTTTTTTTATTGTGAAAATGCAGAATTATGTATAAAATGGTTAATAAAAAGAACCACGATCTAAAAGCTTTAGGGAATAACAAAGTTCATAGATGCATATAAGAAATAATGAACATATTTTATTTAGAATAAATCATCAGTATTCGAATTGTGATAAATAATTACAGATAATGAAGCCAAATGTTTTCTAAATACGCCAATTATATATTAAATTTTTTTTTATGTAAATCTCTACGAAATATAATTAAACAATTCGATTGACCTCTTATTTTTTTTAAATTTTTACTCTGCCTCATGTTTATTCATTTTGAATTAATTAATTATTCACATAATTGTTTGCATGAGTGTATCCCCTATATACAAAATTTTTTATTCAATTTCGGTGCAAAATCATTAAGCATAATTGTAATTGTAATATGTGTACAGTGAATGTGTGTATGCTTACATAATGAATGAGGGATTTTTCCAAACTTCACTGAATCAAAAATTCCCTTTATACGTATTTTGTCTTTGTCTAAATAAATATTATATTTTTTTTAATAATTTTTTTTACAAGAACTAAACAATTAATAATAGGAGATAATAGGAGAACCTAGAAACCTAAGCATTGTGCCATGAGCAAAAAAAAACAAGTTTTTCATTCTAATCAGATTTATTATTTTGAACCATGTAATGGTAAGGCCAACGTCCAGTCAAAATATATACATGTTTCATAAGACAAAGATGAATTCAAATCAAAAATTCTTATTGGGATGAAGATCAAAAAATTTATGTACCCAGTTATATTTTATATTGAATTTTGCAAAATTTTACGTTTCATAGAATTTTAACAATTTTTAACATTTCATGTGAACTCATTGTTTGGTTAATGATCCGTCAAAATTTTTATTCAACCATTAAAAATATATTCTATTGACAAAAACGATTTGTGAGAGGTTTGTAAGAAGTTGAAAATTTTTCTTAAAATATTTATTAAATTTTATAGAAAATCATGTTTGATGAAAAATCGTCAGTCTACGTAGAAAATGTATTTAATTTACATTAATAATAATAATTTAATAACTCGTTGGAGAAACAGCTATAAGATTATAACTGAAGCTGCTTTATTCTCTGGCAATATGTGTTGAAAATCTTGCATTTCTTATTAAAAAATTTACATTAAATCGTACAAAAATATATAGTCAACGACCAATATAAATAGCAAGATATATAGAAGATCTGTTTTTTTCATTACAGCTAAATAAATTTCGAAATTTTATGTTATGGGTAGCAATAGTTTAGGCGTCTATTCATATTTCTGGTTCACTCTCAATTTTTTTTATTTAGAAAAGTTTACATGCTGTTGATTGAATAAAATAAGCTATTTTATTAACTATAATTCGTAAGTATATAATTCGAAAATATATTTAAGTCATGCAGCTATGACTTTGAAATTTGAAGGAAATAATATAAAACTTTTATTAATGAACAAGATTCTTATTTTTTTTACTTGTTTATTTCTTCTATATACCGCCGATTATATAAAATAAAATAAAATGGT
This sequence comes from Hybos culiciformis, assembly GCA_964007475.1. Classification (NCBI taxonomy): domain Eukaryota; kingdom Metazoa; phylum Arthropoda; class Insecta; order Diptera; family Hybotidae; genus Hybos; species Hybos culiciformis. The sequence goes on along the minus strand of OZ023273.1, from coordinate 34,388,147 downwards.
AATTATGGATAGAAAAAGATGTAAAAGAAAAACTGACTTGTAATATTTTTTTTTAATATATTTTATGGTTTCATGAATGATGAAGCTTATAAGTGCAGATACACACATATGTATATATTTTTTTTTTCATGAAAACCGAAACAGTTATTGCTTTTTCTCAATCATCAATTTGGAAAACTATACAGGGAATTTTAAAATTGAAAAAATAAAAAAAAATATACTTATTCAACTTATAACAGCTGAAGCATAGCATAGAATTTTTTTTTTAATTGAATTTTTATTTTTTTCAATGACCAATTCTATAAAATAAACAACATAGTAAAAATTTGAAAAAAGAAGTTAATATATGAATTGACTTTCGGAACATAAATCAATGATTTTTTTTTATTTTTTATTTCAATTAAGCTTTCCACATTTGGCTGAAAATTGAAAATTATATAATTAGGAAATTAGAAATTAGAATAAGAGTGTTCATGGAATTCAGGCTTTTGACTTTTCATAATGTTAAATTTACTTTTTGGGATGGAAAAAATTTAAAAACATTAAAAATTATAATAATATAAAAACCGCTCGATCAAAATAATCACTTTTTTTTTTAATAGAATCATAGCTATATCTATCACGATTTTTATCTATAGAACTTCTTTTTAGATATTACTAAGCAAGTTTTTGGAATTTTACATTTTTTTAACGAAATAATATTTTCGCATTAACTAAAATGTTATCTAATATAATAAAAGGTGAACTCACCTCTTAAACGACCTTGACAGTGTTGGCACTTTCCTCTATTTATTTTTTTAAACGTAAATAATAAATAAAATAACCGAATGACTATGCAACACTGAATGCAAGGCGTACTTTGATAAAAACTTTAAAATGTCAACAAAAAAAATCAAGGCGTACTTTATCAATAAAAAAATAAAAGCATTCTTTTCGAAATGACAAAAATCAACGCATAGTTACTAGGCTAGGCCTGCACTATTTTTTCTGTGCAGGCTTTTTTCTAGTTAAACATAAGATTCGAAAGTTTTTTATATACATTTTTCCATTCAAATTACAGTAAATATATCGGACTATGTAATTGAAAGCTTCTCCTTTATTTTATATGTTGTTCATCAAATATCAAATTTAATGCAAAAAAAAAAAGTAAATTAATAGAAAGTCAAATTAGACATTAAGCCATTAATTTTTCATACTAATTTCAATAATGTAGCAGACTAAATTACAAAAAATTCACCTGATATGATTTTGTTTGTTTGTTACCAATGTATTTGTGTTAAATTGTGTAATTTAATGCTCTTCTTTGTTTAAAAACGTGTTTGGTTTTATGCTTTTTGAAAATTACGATTTTTTATGTGCTTTTTTTTTTTGAATACATCTACTTCGGACTCTTTCAAATTGGATTTTTGTTGTTGTTTACATCAGCATTCAAGCAAGTTTTTTTTTTTTATACCTCTTCTTTTTTTTTTTAAATAATATTTAAATTTTTTTTATATGCTATACAGATACTATTATATTCTTTTCGATGTTTTTATATTTTCAAGTCCAAAAGTAATTTAGCTTCAACCTACACCCATATGTGGATGAACTTTTTTTTATGCTTTTTTTATTATAAAATCGCATTTAAAAAAAATTTTTTTTGATAACCAATTTCATAATGAAAATTGGTTTGAAAGATTTTAATTGAATCAAAATATAACTTCTAAGCGGGTTATTAACCATTTTTATTTTTTCATTAAAATTGTGTAAATAAAGTTTAAAAAATAATTAAAAGTAGGGGAGTGATATTTGAAGCGAAAATTTTTAATTCCTATTCAAAATCAAGGAATTAAAAACTTCTATTCAAAATTAATTTACATAATATTTGTTTGTTCTCACATACGAAATGAATTATTTCAATTAAAAATACGGAATAATTTGCCTCATAATTAGCAGAATATACCATATACAACTTTGTTTTTGTTAATCCCGTTTTGTTCCAATTATTTTATTGGACTGAAGATTCAACTTAATTTGTATTTGTTAATTGAATTAAAAAATCTTTGCGAAAACTCGATTTAACTTTAAATCGGGAGCACAAATTTAAGCTAAAAAATATTTAGATACCATTTAACTGGAGCAAAGATCTGTTTATTTTATGCATCTTCTTCTAAATATAATCAACAATAAAATTTTCTTTGTTATTGGAACAAAATTTCTTTACTCTTGGCGTTAGTTGGATTTTTCCGTGCATAATATATTTATATTATTTTTATTTGGTTAGTGAATAATTATAGTTTTGCCTCTGTATTACTATGAAAAGGGCCTTCTATCTTTAGCATGAATTAAATAATTATTTTATTTAAATTATGAAAATCTTTTTTAATTTTTTATCTAGTTTTTCTTATATTTACATAAAATATGTAAATGCAATTCGACGACCAAATTTTTATTCTGTGTACATAAAACTTATCTTATTTAATTCATATTATGTATATATTTCAACTATTTCCAGCACTAGACCCAGTCATTTTGCATTGATATCGAAGTCAAATTCTTTACGGAAACACGATATTATGTTATGTAGTGTACAATGTTGTATTATGCAAACAAATTCGTAGAGATTTTAATTCAACAAAAATTTCTGAATGAAATCTTATTTAAAGAAATAAAAGAAACCCTTAATACTTTTAATCAGGCTAAATGAATATTATAATTTAAAAATTTATGTATAAATTCATAATTATTAATAAAAGCGTGCGATGAAAATTTAATTTATTTTTTTATTATTTTACAATTTTATAATAATTATAACATAATAATGATGGTGTCGGTAAGAATTTTTCTTATATAGTATTATACATACCTACAACGTGATACACTAAAATGTATCTGTGTATATATATATATATATATATGTTTACTTTATATTTAACAACATTTAAGTTAAGGGAATCATTACCAAAGAAAAAATAAAAAAAAATTTGTAACAGAAAACTAAATAAATTAATGAACAAAAAATTAAAATGTTTTAGAAATTTTTTTATTGTTATTTAAATTGAAAATGTAATAAAAAAATTATTAAATTAAAAGTTTTCTTGGTTTCCTTCATTTTATTTTTATTTTTATTAAATGTAATTTTTCCGTCTGTTTTCCTTTAAGTATTCCTTATTTTTTTTTTTTTATATTTTTTTTTTTTATTTGTTTTACGTGTTTTCTCTTTAATTCTTCTGAATAAAAAAAAAAAAAACATTGGTGGGTGGATTTTGAAGTGAAGGGGATTCGCCTCTAATGGGAATTTGAGAATCAAATAAGGAAAACAAGAAAAAATATTAAAATTTACTGTATTTGATATCTAAGAGAAAATAATTGAAAATAATTGAATTTATTTCTTAGAACGAAAAAAAATAAAATAAAATAAAGAAAATTTTCTTGGATCAGTTTCATTTTGTGAAATGAATGTTAATAAAATTTTATTTGTCAAAAAAATAAAAAAAATAAATATTCTTAGAACTTTTATAAAATGGATATTTTTAATAATGAAGAAATATGCATTGGAACAATATACATAAGATCCCTCATTGCGAAAAATTGGTCTTACTTTTGCTTTATATTTTATTTTTATTAACACTGTCTTCGGTTTTATCGAACTTCAATCGCTCGACATGAATGGTAGTTCAAATACATCTGATAATTGTACACATTTTTATTTAAAATATTGTACATTCAAATTTTTATTAGCCAATATTCACTTAAAGTCAGAATATTATGTACATACTTTTATATAACATAAATTTGATTTGTCAAAATTTCACGCTTTAGTTTCCCAAAATTCCATAAGCAAACCCTTAAATCTTATTCATTCTCAAAAAAAAAAAAAAAAATCTTATCAATTTTCTTCCTTTATTGTTGTTGTATTTTATTTAAAATCTAAATTATTTATTAGAGTTTTTAGGAGAAAAAAAAAACTTCTGCGAAAAAGAATGGAAAATCTAAATATGGAAAAAATCTAAAAAAGAAAAAAAAAAAACAAATTTATAAAGTATGAATTTAAATAAATTGTTAAGGAAAAAGTAAAAAACACCTGTTGTTTTTTATACCATGAAAATTTATGTTAGGGAATAAATTTTTCATTTTCTTTTAAGGTTATTTGCTTGTTCGCTTTTCCTTTTTCAACTAATTTTTTTTTTTTTTATTTATTTATATTTTGTACAATTTAATATACTTATCGGTTATTTATCCATCTAATACAGTGAAAAAAAAAAAAAAAAAACGAAAAATATATTTATTTGACTTTTGTTACCTATTTCCAAAATTTTTCATAATTTTTTTAATATTATTTGTCTTTTTTTTCTATTTTGTTTTTTTCACTTCCTTTGGGTTGTTGAATTTTAAATACGAAACCTAAACCCAAAGAACAAAAATGTTAAAAATTAGAAAAAAAAAATAATAAAGAAAACCTTTTTTCTTTTTTCTAGGCATTACATGCGTCAATTGAAATTTTATTATACACAATTAAAATGAAAGGAATCTTAAATCTGACATTAAAGGATTTACAAGTTAAATACTTTTATAATCCTTAAAAATAAATTCAAATGGTTAATGGAAATAATTATCTAAAATTCATTGATTAAATATGATAAATAACAAATAATGAAAATTTTAAGTAATAAATGTTGAAGTTTATATTAAAAAAATAAATAATCTGTCTTGGATTATAGTTTAGCGAACAAGGCAGTTTAAAATTGAAAATGTAGAAGTGTTTGACAGAAATTTACTTTATCAGTGCAACATTATTAAAAAGTAATAATAACTTTTATTGAGAATTTCTGAGAATTTAAAACAGCGAGTGCAAGGCTTATTATATATTTTGATGTAGAAGAACAGATTCAACTAATTGAGCAACAGATTGAACATATTTCAATATTCAAAATATATTCCTAAAGATTAAAATAAAAAAAAAAAAAACTTATTCCATCCTTAAAATTAATTAACAATCTAGTACAGTTAAATAAAATTGAATCAAAAATGTTAAAAAAAAAAAAAAGTTTGAAAATTCGTTAATTGCTAAAAGAAAAACTTTGATAATTATTTGATGACGCTGGAAAATATAAATTTTTGTTTTTAGAATAAATAACAACAAACAAACAAAATACCTACACTCCTTAATATTTTTGTTTTTAAATTTATATAGTATCGTGAAAATTTATTAGTTTTGAATTTCGAGATTTTTTTTTTTGTTTGTTTGTTTATTTTCCGGTTGAAAAATTTCCCTTTTTTTTTTTTTTTGTTTTTTAATAAAAAACGATTTTTTTTTTTTATTTTTTATCTGAACCGGAAGTTTAATTTTTCTCTTATAAATTAAGTAAAGAAAGGACGTTATTCACGGGTTTTTATATATATAAAAGAAAAATGTGTAAATATAAAATTTAATTCTTTGCTGGTACCTAGTGTTAATTTTAATTACCTCTATAAAAATATTCTTATTATAATTCTTATGCTATTACATAAGACGTACGTATTTATTCTTATTATTAATATATATATATATTATTTCTCAAGCTATTACATACGTATACATATTATATTTCAAGGGAATAAAATTTTAATTGAAACCCAACAAAAAATTTCTATTTGTGCGCTAAATTAGATATTTTTAATGAAAATATACACACCAAAAGAACATAAAAATCATAATTACTTATGTATAATATGTATTAACGATTATTTGACATTTCCTGGAAAAATAAATTATAATATCAATGTTGAAATAGAATGGATAATGTAATAGAAATAAAATAATTTAACCAATTATTAATTGAACCAAAAACTTGAAATTTATTATGTAAAAATATGACTTTAACCATATTTTTTATTATATATTTATATATATTATATACTATTTATATTATTTTATGTAATTTTTTTATACTCAAATAACATGCTACTGCGTGGATTTCGATGTTGTTTTCTGCACTAAATATTGACACTAGTTTAGGGGAAAGTTTTAGGTTATTTCTTTATTCCGTAGCTATCAGCTGTGATGAGTTGTTATCAAAAAAAAATCAGCGAAAATAATAAATCTAGATAAATATTTAAATTAAAGTAAAGCGGACATAGTGCTAGTTCGTTAATAAAAAAATCCACTTTACCCAATAGCATTCCAGCCAAAATTATATTCTGTTTTAATGTTATTAATTTTATTATGTTACCACATTTACTCAATTTCGGTCAAAGTTGTAATTTTATTTAACATTTTTAATTAAATTTATTTATTTTACTTTTGTTTGAAAGATAAACACCTAAAAATAACACTTACCTTTATATTCTTTAATTTATTTCGAATTAAAATTTTCACAAATTTTAATTATGATTTTCTTTTTTTTAATAAAAATTTATTCTTTCAGCATTTTCTTTGTTATTTTTTATTATGTTTTCAAATTTTATTTATTTTTTTTTTTACAAAAAAAAATATAAAAATTTAATTTTGGGTTGTTATAAGTTATTTTCAATTAATTTTTTTTTCACACTTTCAATTTTATTTAATTTTTATTTTGTTAAATTTTAATAAATTTCCAACAGTGGTGAAGTTAAAAAAAAACTTTATCAGAAATTAATAAAAAAAAATCTATTTATTGTTTTTTTTTTTCTTTTTAAATAATAATTTTTAATTTTGGAACATGTGTGTGTTTTTTTCTTTTCTAAAACACAAATTGCGCGTAAATTTTAATATTTTGAGAATACCTTGTTAGATGCTTTTATATGTTTTTTGTTCATTCAATAAAATTGAAATTGAAATACGAATTAAAAAAAAACTAAACAAATTACCATAACAGAATTTTTATTTGAAATTCAAAAACAAAACAACATCTCTCTATATATGTACGTCAAAATTATATATACCTAGTGTTATAATTTTACAAGGCCTTTTTGATACAAACAAAATAATAAATTTCTTATATTCTCAATTTTAATTAAAATTCAAGTTATTTTTAATTATAAAATAATTTTTATTTAATTTCCAAAGTATTATTTTATTTCTTCAATATAATTTTTTTGTGAGTTTTTTTTTATTTATTTTATAAATTTTTATTTTTTTTTTATTAAAAACGTTTTATTTAACTTTAAAACTTTTTTTTATATAGGTACCAATTTTGATATTTTATTCGCTCTAAAAAAAAATATGAAATATTAAAATTATAAAAGAATTATATTTTTAGTAAAAGAAAAACAATTTCTCAATGAAAATAACAAGTATAAAACTAAAATTGTTTCAACATCGTTTTATGCACATTTATGACTTTTTAGTTTGTAGTTGAATATATAGAAAATGATATAAATGACAGAAACTTTATAAAGCATAACAATTAGTTTCAGATACTGGTCATGATTAGATACTATGGCTGTTTAATATGGACGTTCCCAAATAACCTTTTGTGAAGTTCCAAAATATTATAAACAAGAGGCTAATCAGTGCAGAGACAACTTACTAATAAAATAACTGATTACTATGTATGAAAAATAAACTAGCAAATCCACATTATGTAAATAAATATTAAAATAAATCTTTATGATAATTTCAATATTTTATTTATTTTTCTTTTTCATAATATTTATGAATATTATTCTTAATAACTATAAATTTTGTAATCTTATTGATATACATATTTATATAAATATTAAATCAAGTTAAAGCATCGAAATATCTTTCCATTGTTTCTTCAAACTATTATAGTTATATCTATATATTTATACATACAACCTCAAAAGACAACAACTCGGTATCAGATTGTCGATTATCGGCAGCGGCGTCAGTAACGTTGAGTTTATCTTCAACATAATACAATCTATTATATTCAAAATGTAAAATTACTTCGAGCATAATAATAATAATAATAATAAGTTTTTTAATCAAAGAGATGGGATGAATTTTTTGTTTGATTTCAAAAGACAAAACAGAATTTTACCTTTCAATTTCTTTTTTCTTTTATTTAATAAAAAAAATTAATATTCACAAAAGTAAAATCGCCCCGCCACACATTTGCAAAAACAAACAATTAATTTTATAATTCAATAATTTTTTTTTTGCGATCAAACAGATATGAAGCAAAATAACAGGTTTTTATTTCATAGAATTTAATTTTTTTTATTCATATTTTATACACATATAGGTACATTTATTTATCTGTACGTTCATATAAAGTTTATTTCGTCATTCATAATCAAAATTAAGATCTATTAAATTACAAATACAAAAATGGCAAATTTAAGAATTCAACTGAAGTTCATTCTTCTGAAATAAATTTTCGGATAAAAAAAAAGAAGATTCATCTTTTCCTGAAAACTGGAAGCTTCTTGTCTTCTTTATTAACTGAAATTCTCTATAACTTTATTTTTAACCATTAAGCAAAGCTTGTAATGAAAAATTGATTCTAACGAGCCCCACATGTGCCTCCGCATATCTTTAACGCTTTTGTTGGAATCATTAACTTTACATAATATTATAAAAAGGAGGTTGTAATTAAATTTTATATCTTTTAATATTAAATAATAATAATAAAGAAAGGGATGTATTTGGAAAGATGAAAAAAAAAATTAATTTACGTAAATATAAAAATGACCATAAAGAATTTCCGGTCAATAACGTAAGAGATGAAAACTTATTAACAAAGTTTTTAAATATTTTACTTAGATAATCATGTCAAGGGGTTCAATCTTATGTATAAGAAAAAAACTCTATAAATTAAGTATTTTGTTTGATATTTAATATACATACTTAAAATATCAATTGATTAACGTTAAATGATACTAATAACGAATGAGCTTTAATGAAAAAGTTATATACAATTCTTAAAAGTTTTTTTGACTAGTTGTTAAGAAAGTTTTTGGTTACTTTTGTTAAAATTAAGACTAAAATTTTTTTCTTGTAGTATTGAAAAATCCGATTCTATTACATTATATTTATATTTAACATTAACATTGGATAAAATAAATAATTTAAATTGCGTAGAAGAAGAAATTTTTTGAAATATATTTCAAATTGTGAATTTGAGAAGTTTGATTAGGGTCATTATTTAAAAATCTCCATTCTATTTATATGTTTCTTGTGTATAAAGTGCAATTTCTACATACTTGAAAAATATTATAAAGAAATGTGTTTGTATTAATAATTTTTATCGCACTATTTTATTTTAAAGTTCCTATTTGAAATAGAAAAGATGAAATTACTGGCGCAGTGAAATAAGGCCGCGGGAAATAAGGCCGCGATAGGTTTTTTGTTGCGGTCTTATTTCATTTTGAAAAATGAAATAAGGCCGCGAAAAAATCCTCGCGGTCTTATTTCATTTTGAAAAATGAAATAAGACCGCATAAAATTCCTCGCGGCCTTATTTCGTTTTGAAAAATGAAATAAGACCGCGACAAAAAAAAAAATTAATCGGAGGGCTAATTTCATTTTGAAAAATGAAATAAGGCCGCGAGGATTTTTTCGCGGCCTTATTTCATTTTGAAAAACGAAATAAGACCGCGTAATCTTAATCTTAATCTTAAGGCCGCAAATCCCACTGACCAACCGCCCGCCCGCCGCCCTGCTGCCCCCTGCCCTGTGTGCTCACCTCACAAGATTACGCGGCCTTATTTCGTTTATAAAAATGAAATTAGCCCTCCGCATAATTGTTTTTTTTTGTCGCGGCCTTATTTCATTTTTCAAAACGAAATAAGGCCGCGAGGAATTTTTTGCGGTCTTATTTCATTTTTCAAAATGAAATAAGACCGCGACGATTTTTTCGCGGCCTTATTTCATTTTGAAAAACGAAATAAGGCCGCGAAAAAATCTTCGCGGCCTTATTTCATTTTTCAAAATGAAATAAGACCGCAACAAAAAAACGTCGCGGCCTTATTTCCTGCGGCCTTATTTCCATCCCCCGAAATTACTTCATAATTTTGTTATTATTTATTTATTTTTATTTTTTTTTTTGTATTATTAAAAGATAAATAATTATGAACGATAAATAATAATATGCGATATGTGATGTAAGTAAATAACTTTTCAATCAGTATCTTTATCTTTTTTAGTTTCTAGAAGACGACAAAAACTAATTATTATTTCAAGTTCTTAACACTTTATGAGTATAAAAAAAAATTAAATGAAAATAACAAAATCAGAATTTTTATTTTCCCCTATTTTAATTGTATATTTAAATTCAGATATGGACAATTTAGACAACAATAAACATTTTAATTAAATAAACACTAATTAAAAAATGAACATAGAATACGAAATAATGGGGAAGAGATAAAAAAAAAACAGTGTTATTATTATTTAATTTATTGATTTTGAGGTTAAGTATTAAATTGAAAAATTATATAAAATTAATATAAAAAACTTGTCTGTAGTATGTTGTTAAAACTCTATTTAAACAGCTTTTTTTGTTTTTTTAATTTTTTTTTTGTCATGCATTTAAAAATAATTAGTAATAGCGTATTTAAATATTTATGCCAAAAAAGAAAAAAAAATAATTATTATTGTCGGCTCGACGGCTATCATGAATTTATTATTGTCACATAACATAACATATAAAACAGAAATATAAACAAAAATAGCTAAACATATAGCAAAAACTATTATTGTTGACTAATTTGACTCATCAAGAAAAAAAAAAATCTCTAATAATCCAATTGACAAGTTTTGCAAGTATTTACCATAAATTTTGTTTTAAATATTATTTATAGTGGAAAACCCAAAACACTGATTTAAAGAAAATCAAAGAAGACGATGAAAAAAAGTTATGAAAAAAAATTATTAAGTTCAAGGTTCTTGTTCGGAAAAAATATTACTAAATTTTTAATCATAATAAAAATATTCCCAATCTAAAGTCTTCATAATGGTTTCAAGCTATCTGTGATGATTGAAAACACTATCATTCGATTTTAATTCATAGAACTTAGTTCATGTCACCAGCCTTATTCTATTTATTTTTTTTCAATAATCATAAAAATTTAAATTTTACTTTATTTAATAGCTTTCCATATACAAATTTATACACTTTTAAAAACAAAATTCTTTTGAAAAAAATCTTTCAGATTGTTTCCAAAATATATATATACATAATATATTTTTCTCAAAAATATCTAGACAGATATTCATTTCAGGTGCCGGCTAATTAAAATTCTGAAATAAGAAAATTTCTCTCATTTCAAAAGTAACAATAATTTTTACTTGATTTATTCACTGGAAAAGTAATTTAGCCACAAGCATAATAAATGAAGCATAATATTTGAAATCCGATCAAATGTGACGATATGACAGACAGAAAATAAAAAAAATTTTTGTTGACAACAATTCTTCAATTTCATTTCAACAGAATATTAAAGTAAATTTTACAAAAATAATTGCAACAGGCTAAAATAACAAACAAATAAATTGACAACAACAAGTTATTTTTATTGAGAAATATTTGTTATATTATTATTTGTTTTTTATTTAGTTTTTAAATAACTACCATCAAAAACTTTTATTTTTAAATTTAAATTCAATTTTAATTATTTTTAAATTTAATTAATCTTGAAAATTTTAAATTTTATTTTTTCCATAAAAAGTTTACTTTTAATTATAATTTTTTTTTTTTTTTAGATAAAGATTGTCAATCTACTCGAGCGCGAAATGTATAATATCTCAACACAATAACGGTTTATCTCATACTGCCTTAAATTTTTTAATATTTTATTTGTAAACTTTATTTTCTAATACCACAGTTTCCATGGTGAGCTAAAGATACAATTCACCATACACTAAGAAGATATTTTCTATATATATAAGATATAACACTACAGAACTATGGATAAAAGCAACATAAAAGAATTTAAAGCAACACTGCAAATGAAAATAAAACCTCATTTATATTCAGCATGAAAATGTTTTCGTTTATGTTGATTTGAAATTATTCAATTATTCAAGTATAATTATTTACTCAGAATTTAACACTTATAGAAGCAAGCATTTATAGCAAGTGACAGCAAATAATTACGCTTTAAAATGAAAATGTTTTTGCTAGAATTTCATAATTTTTTTGGTTTTCTAATTTTTGATTGTACGTTTTATCACGTTTGTGAGCTTAAATTTCATGTTTTCAGATTTTGACTGCACAAAATTCCACTCTCTAATTATAACATTAATTACTAAAGCATTGAGTTTAACGTTCAAGTATCTTAAATTAAATTAAATTGTTGCTATTAAATGTCAGATTGAATATAAATTTAACCACAAATATATTTATTGTCGCTATTAAAACCGGAAAAATTACATGATTACAACAATATAAGTGCGCAAGTCAACCATAAGAGAATGCAAACATTAGAAAAAACAAAAAAAGAAAACATTTTAGAGTTGATTACAGTCAGAATAGAATAACTTGAATGCAACAATTTTTATCAGTAAACAAATCTATAATTTATGACTTTATGTGTTGGAATTTTTCTTTTATTACACACAACGTTTCTCTTTCATTTTCTTTGGTGCTAAAAAATAAAAGGTTTTGGTTTGGTTGTCAAACAAATAATAATATTGTTGATGTACTCACAATAAAAAAAAAAACTGAAAATGTTTATTTATTTTTTTTAAATAACATTTAGAAAGCAAATATTAAGCATCCCACATATAAAAAATATTATTATAACAAAAATAAAAACCAAAATATATTTATTATAAATATTTGATTTATTTTTAAAAACTGTCAAATTTAATGGTTAGAAAAATATTAACTATTATTATTACTTACTATTAAATTTCTTCATTAGAGTATTAACATTTACAGAAAAACTGTCCATGCCTTGAACATTTTTTTCAATTGAAATCAAAATTATGGGCGACAACATTACAAATTAATTGTCTTCTTAAGTATTTTCAGCGAAAGAACGTACAGTAAACTTCTCAATTCCATGCTTCTAGTAAAAATTAGTATTATGATATTATATATAAAAACGTATAAAGTTGAAAATATACCTGTACTATCATATGAAGTACGTAGTACACTAAAATATAGGTATATAAACTTCTTTTTCTATTTTTCTTAAATTTTAAAACAACATTCTTTTTTATATTTTCTTAATTATTTTAATTTCAGATTAGACTTGGAGTTTATTTATTTATGAATTATTTTAAATATTATTAAAAAAAATTTTTTTATCACATAGATTTAATTTTTAAAATGGAAAATAGAAATATGAACTTAATAATTTGCTAAGCTTTACCTAAATTTTTATTTTATAACATATACAATTAAAAAAAGGAAATTACAATGTTAAATATACAATGTTATTCGATACATAATTATTACATCTAATTATTCTCTACGTGTTTTAACTGCTCCACGAAATAAAAAAAAATTTAAATTTACCATTTATTTCGATATTATTGTTATTTAACCCTAAAAATCTCAATGTTACACTTACTAAACGATTTTCAAATCAATTTAAAAACTTTACTTATTGAAGGTCTTTACGTGCTAACTGAAACTGGTTGTAACAGACAGTGGATAAAAACAATTTGACATCATTTAATTATATCAATTTTCATTAAAGTTTAATACACAAAAATTAAATATAAATTTTTATATTAACAATAAATGGATTAACATGAATGAGAAGATTTGGTAACAAATTAATTACACATAATTGAAGTTGTAAATTCATTTTTATTATCTCATTTTTTGTATTTCCAATTACTTTGAATTTATCTACATATAAAACGCTATTAATTGACGATACGCACATTTAAATGTGTTATTTTTACTCCCAAAAAAATGTTTAAATGAAATTGTTATAAAATAATTCTATTAATTTATCAAACCTACGACCAACAAAAAAATTATCATTGAAAATTCAATTTAATTTCATTAATTTATTTGAAATTTTTTAAAACAAAAAAAAATACATAAATTTATAAATTTCTTGTGGTAATAGAAAAAGTTATTGACCGCTTTTAAACTATAGCTCTGAAGCTGTAATCACACACAGCTGGTATTTTTAATTTTGTTTTTTTTTTTTCATTTTGAAGATAATGTCCGGATCAGAAAATCAATAAATTATGGAAACAGTTAAGTTCATTAAAAATACATTTTCCACATAGAATTTTTAATCTCACTTCAAATTAAATTTATTACAGCATATAAATATTTTTCTCCTAAATTGGTGATAAATTGATTCTATAAAAGCACTAATCAGTTCCGATAACACACAAAATGTTTTTTTTATTTTTTATTTTTTATATTATTTTTTACAGTACCTATTTTCAGAAAGTTATCACTGCATTATTATCATTTTCGAATGGAATTCTACTAAATTTATTTTTTAGGAAAGAAATTATAATGTTGAAAAACATAGATATCTCCTACACAGGCTCAGACGCCGTCAACCAAAAAAAAATAAAAAAAATAATTTATTTTTTCAGTAATTAATCCTACTAGTATCTGCAAGCCAATTTCGTGGCTGGCTCATTGTTTTTTAAAATTCGTCTAGCGGCTATTCATGAATAATCATCATAAATTCGTGGCGGCGGCTTTGCCGAAAATTGACGGCTGCCTGACCTAGCCGGCTATAAATCAATGAAAGCGTCTGAGCCTGCTCCTAAACAATCTTTAAAACTAATTACTGTTATCATTAATTCATGTTTGTACTTAGATCGGAGTGTCGGCCTCACCAGACTCATCTTAAAAGCAACATAAACATAACATACATACATAGATAATAATAAAAAAAAACATATGTGAGTCTCGGGACACACGGAAGAAGTGAAACTTCAAGTCAAGTAGTATTTTCTGGGAAATAAATAAAAAAATAATAATGTATGAAAAAACAGCAGCGGCTTTTAAATCATGTTTTCTTTTTGTTGCCCGAAAAGTTTAACCTAAATAACTTTTTCAAATATGCCTGAAAAATTTCAATTTGCAATTTTTGAAGGAATGTTCCGGAAACCTGTTCACAGATAATTTTACCTCAAAGCAAAAAAATGAACTGCAAACAACTGCTTTTGATTTTTCTATAATATAATTGTGACAGAAAAATGCCGCAAAACCAAATTTCGATGCAAAAGAAACGCAGTGAAAAAGAAACAAAAAAATTATTTTGTGATGTAGTCAATTCTTTCAGGAGCAAAAAAAACAAATTCAGTTTTCTAATTAATTATGAAATAATTTTAAGAAATTCTTTTTACAAAAAAACAATAAAATTAATATCTTGCGTTTTTTATAATTTTTATTTAATTTAATTAAGAAATAACGCAGAAAATCGGTTTTTCGGTAGCTCTTAATTGCTTTGCGGTATTAGCTATGATCGAGGCATTAATACTTCTTCTGAAAAGGAATTGGAATAAAAATATTCTACATGCACTGCATTAATGCAATTTAATGTCAAAAATAATTTATACTAACAACTCAATTACAAATTACTTCAAAAAAAAAATCTGTTTTAGTTAAAAGAGCATTTTCAAATATGCCTGCAGAATTTGACATTAGTATTTCTTCCGAAAAGTAATTGTAATAAAAATATTCCTCCTTCATATTAGTGTAATTTAATGTTAAAAATAAATTACACTAACAAACTAAAAATTACATTAAGAAAATATATGTTTAATATCAAAAATAAATTATCTACAAAATAGGTGCATGTGGAACATTTTTATTCAGAATACATATTTGTATTCCAAAAACTTTTTGAAAATTAGCACTAATAATTAATAAATGAAATATTTTTTTTATTATTGTTTAAAATAAATTTACCTTTCAATCGAAAACAAAAAATTTTGACTTTTATTCTGAGCCAATATAGAGTAGGTTATTGCGCTGATAAGCTTCATTAAGTTGCTAGCGGCTGTCGGTTTTGTCATCAGCTGACACATAAATTTTTTCTTTTTTCTTTTTTTTTTTGACAATAATCGTCACATTTTTGACACTAACATTTTTTTCACTCTCAATCACAATGCCCCTAAAGAAGTTTCACTTCAAAAATTTTTTTTAATTTTTAATTGCATGATGAAAATATTTTTCAAAATAAAATAATATTGATTTTCATTGAAACATTGGTCATCCATAACCTGTACAATTTTATTTGTCTGCAATAGAACTGTGTAAAAATATTTTATTATGTAAAAAATGTCTTAATTTGCAAGAATTTTACATTTAATATTCAAGAAAGCAATACTAATGTTATCGCACAAATTTAATGTTTCTTTTTTTTTAATGTTTTCTTTTTGCTAGCGTCCCAAATGTCAATAAAAAGAAAAAAAAATGAAGACTTTACAAATCTTACATCTACAATGTTGTTTTTTGTAAATACTGAATTTTTATTTTATTTGTTGGATTATTGTTCAAACCTAAAATTCATTTAGTTCATTTGGTAGAAACATTTTTAACACATATAAGAGCTTATCATAAATTATTATGCTTGGTTTAAGGGTCCAATGAACCTTTTAAAAGAATACAATTTACATATATTTTCATGCATTTTAATCTAAAAAAAATATTTAAATTTCATTAGAAAAAAGTATAGACAGTCAAATAGGTTACTGCATTATGACAAATTGCATATCCAAAATTTTATCTTTGATTCTGTTAACCCTTTACAAAGATAAAGTTTTTTACAATAAAATTTAAATCTAATTTTCAAAAAAAATTTGGCAAACATTTTCTGTGGCCTCTGCTTTAAAAGTATTAATTTTATAATCTGTAAAATTATAAATTATGGGACATGTATATACACCATACATTTGTAGCTATACATTTATGTAGCTGAAATCAAAATCAAATTAAGTTATTTTCTTTTGGTTTAGATCCAAAAAAAATTTTTTTAAAACACAATTTTAAAATCAATATCACATTTAAAGAATTTTTTTATTATTTGTAGTTTGTCTAACCAGAATAACCATAAAACTTCAGTTTTACCTCCACTTTGAAGTTCGTGTTAACAATAGTTTTCTATGTTAAAAAAGTTATATCTACAATTTCTTAATTCTTACGTCAATCTTGATTTTTATTAATTTTCATAAAATAAAAACATTTAACTTTTTAACAATTAATATGATTAAAAATGTAAAAAAAAATGATGCTTATAATATAAAGTTCATCCCCTTTTATGTTCAAATAAAAGCAAAAATTTAATATAGTTTTCCTCTGAAGCAGCCAAAAAAATTTTAATTTAAAAGCTTTTTACAAAGAAGAAGTCTAATTTTTTTTTGTTAGTAAACAAACATTATTATGATTTATTTTGACTGGCAAAAGTATGGGAAATTTGCGTATAGATTTTTTGTATCAAAATTTATTTATCAAAAACTCTTCTATAATTTCAAGTTTATAATATAGTTGATTAGTTTCAAGTGCCATATAACATGGATTATGTAAATAACATTGATTGAATTAATTATATTTTATGCGTAGATTTAGAAATATATTTAAATATGATATATTTTGAGACTTGATATCCTCTATCATTATTATTTTCAATCTTCCTTGTAAGCTGGCTTGTCTGCCATGCACTGCAAATTATTTGTTATTCTTGGTTGAATCCAATTCGTGTGAGACTGCTTCAACTGAAGAACTATTTTTACATCTATGTTTAAAAAATCCGAGTGACGTTAAGTAACTAGAATTTTATAATTTTTTTGAACTAAATTTAACAGTATTTTAATTGGAAAAGTATGAGTAAAAGTAAGTAATGTTAATCAGTGTACAATAATTTTCTGCGACTAAATTGGAAATATTTATATGAGTAATTATGGCGGCGAAAATTTTTCAAGCAGCAAGAATGATCAATAAAATATACAATATTACTTTTATAACAAATCTAAACGTGCATATGCCTTAAGGCCATATGATACTTTCTATAAAACCAAAGTTTAAGCTTTTATCATGATTGTTTCAGCGAGTAAAATAAATTTATGAAAAAAAAAATCCATTTGGAAAATAATGTTCCACAATTTATGCCCCAAAAAAAATATGTAAAATTTTTCATTGTTTAAAAAAAACTCTCAACCTAACAAATTAAACATTTTCTTATTTTTTTTTTTTTTTTCAATCTTCATCATTTTGATGATTTTTGTTATTATTATGTCTGAAAATTGTATATATATATATATTGTATATATAAAGCTTTTAAATATTATATTTTTTGCTGGAATTACTTATTTTCATCCCATTTTTAAAGATGATGATGAAAAAAAATACATTCCTCTAATAACCCTTATTCGTAAACCAGAAAAAAAAAATAAATGGAATAAAATTATGTGTTATTTTCTTTTTCCTTCGGTTCCCGGTTGATTTTTTTGTAAGTGATTTCTTTTAGGAACAGAACAAATGTTATCCTGATTGGTCCTTGAATACCAGGAAAATAAAAAAACTCCAAATTGAAATTTTGTACATAAATTATGAATTAAGTTCTTTTTTTGAATTATTTTTTTGCTAAAAAAAAGTTTGGTTAAAGGTTTTTCACAAATAAAATTTATAATAGTAAAATCCATGCTTAAGTACTTTTTAAACTAGCACCTATTATTTATTTAACAGTTTTTTCTTGGCTTCCAAATTTAGTAATTGAAATTTACATAAAAAGATGCAATTCTGGTTATTAAATAAATCAAATGTCACTTTTATATTTAAACTTGTGTTTATTGACGTTATGCAATTGAATGTTATTCAATTTATCAGAAAGTAGAAGGACATAAACATTACATTATAATATTAATTTTCTAAAGTAGAATTTTCTTGAAAAAATAATTCAATACCTATAAATTTCTTCAGTTTAAATCACAATCTCAATGATTTGAAAATATTATTTTTCTTATCAAGAATTTTTCAATTTCCAGATTGACTATCTATAATATAATCAAAATTTTTATCATCATATTTATGATTAGTTGAAGATAGAATTTCCACTTAATATATATAATATTCCAATGCAGGTGTTAGCTCGTGAAAGTACAGATGTGGAAAATTTAATAATATATATAACAATATTATATATAAAGAAAATAAATCAAACATATTTGAGATACTTCATTTTTACTCGAACTTTCTTTTAAAAGAATGTTTAAAAATAATTGAAAAAGTTAGAAAACTTTTTATATAAAATCCAATTAATGTAAGAAATATTATAATTATCTAGGATAAACAGATGAAATGACTGATTTTTTTTTCAAGCCCGTCAGCGGTATCTTTGAGAACCATAATCTCTCATAAATAAAAAAAAATTGTACATGAAACTCATTTTTGTCGAACTTCAAAGCTTTCAATTCTGTTAATGACTAACATTTTTTTTTTTTATGTTAACATCATATTTTTAATGAACAATAAGACAACATTTTGCTTTGAGCTTTCTTTCATTATTTTTATATCTTTTATGAATTTCGTTGTTATACCTACATTACATATTTTGGCTTGTTCCATAAAAATGTTTTATCATAATAGAAAATTACAATTTCCAATTTGAAATGTGTTCATCTTTTATTATTTAAATGAAACAAAATAAAAAAAAATAAAATAAAAAAAAAGAAAAACAAGAAAAACCAATTTCGTAAAAATATAAGGCATCAGCCTAAAAAAAAAAAAATTTAACAGGAAAAAGGCAAAAGTAATTTTCTTTTTGACTTGATGTGTATATTTTTCTTTTGTCTTTTCTCAGTCATTTCAAATTTACTTGTCACTACTGAAAAGATTTTAAGTAGCTTAACTTATGAGATTTGCATTATCCTTCTTTCATATATAGGTTCGTAAATTTAAAAGGAAAAAAAAGTAAACTGACATATCTTTTTAAAGTAATTTACTTGTTTGTCTTTTTGAAGTTTATTTTATTTCAAAGAAGCAGAAACAAATAGGGTGTACTGTAATTGGTGTATTTTTTATGCTGTATTAAATTTTATTCTTTAATGTCTAGCTTTTGGTGATCGTATAGATTTTTACCCTATATTTTTTATGTTTGGCGCAAAGCTCAAAGCTGTGTATTATTTAAAAATTTTACTTATTTACATAAGATGTAAACAATAATTTTTCGAACAACAGCAGGTATTTAAATTTGCTCTTTTGATAACATAACAATGTTATATGCAAGAAACATTATGGTTTATATTTTTGTGATGGTTTTTGATTGGTGACAATCGGCTTCTTTTTTTTTTTTTAATTTATTGCTTACTTTTTAGACTATTTTTGTGCAATGGCCAAATCACTTAGACTGATACTCTTGTACAATAAACGGACGTCACTTCATGGTCTCAAACAGACCCATCTCCCAAATTTGTTCTCACAGCAAACATTCGAAACAAAGCAGACGCTTTAGTCACACACGCATTTTATATATATATTTGTATAGTATATACTAGCCAGAATTTCTTATTCACTTTGATTTCGAACATTGAATGAAATCCAACCAACAAAAAAAAAATAAATTTATATTGAAACATTATTTCATCCAATAACAAAATTTTTGTGTAATTTTTTTTTTCATTTATTTTCATTATTTAACAACAACCACACAGTTTTCAATCAAAATCAGGAAGTTATAACAACTGAAGCAGGAAATGCTACTATATACTTTCTCTTTAATATTTGAATCAAAATTTTTAGAAAAAAAATATACATATATTCATGTATATAATTGGTGATAAAAACATGTCCCGAATTTTTACAATTCATATCTTAATAATGTATAATAAAAAAAAAAATATTTTCCTTCACTTTTTACCAAAAAAAAAAAAAAATATTAATAAAACCAAAGAAAAAAATACCAAGACATCAAATCATTTAAGAAGATTTAAGATTTGTTTTCTTTTTTGGTACAAAAAGACTTTTAAATATTTGATTTCGTTTTTTTTTTTTTTTTGTTAATAAATTCCTAAATGTTTACAAAACTTTTATTTTTTTCCCCACAATCTCTCAAAGGGAAAACAAAAAATAATAAAATAAAATCGAAAAAAAGGGACTTTAAAAGTTTTTTTTTCAATTTTTTATTCCAATTTTATTTAATTTTTTTCCTATCTTATTTACTTTATTTTCTATTTACCCAATAATTTTTTAAAGGAAAAACAAAAATTTAATCATACGTACATAATTTTCTTGATATGAGAAAAAAAAACGAATAACCAAAAATAAAAAAAGTTTGTAAACTAACTTAAAAAAAAATTGTTATGACAAGAAAGTTAGAAATGTTAAAAATCTCTTTACATTAAGTTACCCAAAAGGCCTTAAGGCAAGGTTTTGTACACAAATTCGGAAAGTGTTTGGCTACAGATTATACATATATGTATAATCAACCAAAAATAAAAATAAATAAAATGAAATGTTTTATTTTTCGCCTTTAAAAAATTTGATATGAGAAAAAGAATTTTTTGGACGGAACTAAAGTTTTTTTTTTTCTTTTAATATCTTCTTCATACAATGAAAAGTGTATAATTTTAATGTTGAAAATCCGCGATGAGGAAAATTGCAATTTTTTTTAAATTTTCAATTTAAAAGCTTTATAAAATTTGTTTACATTAGATTTTTATTACATTATTATGCCTAATATTATATTATTGTGTATATAATTTCTATCAACGCGAACCATATGGTCGTGCATATCTAAAAACAAAATAATTCTATAAATTTATATAAACATGTTCAACAAAAATAAAAATTTATATTTAAGTAATTTTTTTTTAACGACAACAAATTTAATTAACTTTTAATAATTTCTCTTCTTTCTGTGTAATTCTTGTAAATATTATTTTCTTAATTCAACAGAAAAGAAAATTTAATTTTCAATTTATAAATTAAAGAAAAACATAATGTGTACTCCTGTGTTTTTCTTCTGGCGATAAAGAAAATATTTTCTTCTTTCTTAAGTAGATTTTCTTTTGCTTTTTTTTTTCATTTACTTTTTATTTTTATATTTTATTTGTATAAAACATGCTGTATATTTTTTATCAATAACATTTATTTTTGTTTCCATTTTTTTTTTTTTTTGTCATCATTTTTACAGTACAGAAACAAATTTTCCATTTTCATAAAAGCACAAAGTAAAATACGTATGAAAATAAAGAAAATTTTGTAATTATTATTTTCTTTATTTTAAAAAACAATGCTAATAATTCCGTTTCTTTCGCAAACGAAGAGTACATACCTTAAAATGTTTAAAAATGACTGGGCGCGTCAATCTAAAGTTGGTGTAATATTTTGTTTTTTGCTAACTTCAAATAGCTAGAAACAACTTGAGTGATTAAACAGCTTTAGAATGATAATCTGTATTGTTGTACATCTAAGATAGTTTGCATAAACTCAGTGGTTTTGCGTTCTTTGTTTCTTGTTACTTCACATAGTTTAACTGTTTTGTACGCTACACTCCAAAATCTAGATTCACAGATAGGTAGTGCTCTTAAACACATTTATATTAATTTAAAAGTGATGAAGACTAAGTATAAGTATTTTTTTTAAATCTTCACGTACATTTGAACAGTTAAGAAGCATCGAAAATTCGAGTTTAAAATAACTGTAGTTTTTAAAAAAAATTTAGTAAGCTCGAAGAAGACAATAATTATTTTTTATCTACGAAACTTTTAATTGTATATCACACGCTAAAATTTTAATTATAATATTTTTTGTAAGCTTTATTGCGTTGATTTGCAAAATCCCAAACAAATTCCCTTTAATTAAAAAAGGATTCGAATAAAGGAAAAAAAAAAAATAGAAACTAACATATTGAAATTTTTTTTTTTTACTTGAAAAACTATAATTCCTGGTTTTTTAATATGTGAAGTGGATGTACTATAAGGATTAAAAAGGAAAACCTATTTCAATTTTTATTAAAAACACAAAAAAAAAAATGAGTTAATTGAAAAACACAAAAAAAAAATTATCTACAGGTTCATAAAGCATAAAGTAATGCTGCATAACATCCGCATTGTTTTATCACACAGTGTTTCTATATAATATTCACTTCTTTTTTTTTTTATAAATAATCCAAATGTTATATTTTATTTTCATAATATAAATTATGAAAAACTCGCAAAATAGAATACCTAGCATTAATTTTTTAAAAAATTTATAATTTAAGATAATACGGCTTAAGCTTACTGAAAATAATTCTAGAATATAAAAAAACTATAATAATCAAATATGTACCTTATATATTAAAAAAAAATTTAATATAACAAGTCATTGATACATATGAACTTTAAGTTTCCTACCCCCATTTTCAATAATTTTTGATTTTAATAAATTTTCTTCTTCAAGTACGTCATTGAGCTAACTGTTGGGGTAATTATTATCTTTATATATGCATATAAAAAACAAATTCAATAAGTACACATATCTAAAGAAATTTTTTTTTTCAAACACTCTAGTTTAATTTATGCTAATTCAAAAATTCCTAGACCATGTTGGTGTTTTCAAATTTGTATTTTATAATGTTAAAATATGCTACAATGTTAGTTTAATTAACATAATGGTATAATTAAACAACATTACATTATTTCTAAAACAATGCATAACGTAATTTTGTGTTATTCATTATCCTCAGTTTTTCTATTTTATATATATAAATATTCCATTTTACAATTAAGAACGATACTAATGGATTTGTAACAATATTCGAAGGAAACGAAGAAATTTGACAACGAAGAACAAAACCAATGTAGAAATGTCTATTAATTATTGTTGCATAGTTTCTTATTATTATATACATGATTAGGCGTATAGACGATCATGATTATAAGAATAAAGTTTTTGAAAATACCCAGTCTTTTCTGCACGCTTAGTGACATTGTCCGATTATTGTTTTTATTTGTTACTTAACTCTTTAACATCATTTATGTTTATGGGCAATATTTTGTAATATCAGCATTAAAGCTTTGTAATTCTATTCTAGCCTAAAGAGCATTTAGTTAATTAAAATATTTTAATGCGTTGGGGATCGTTATGTTGTATTTAGTGCTATAGAATTTAGAACGCTAAATGGAATATTATATGTGTCAATACACATGCAATCATTTAGATGCATCTGCGTAAATAATGAAAAAATTTAGATGCATCAGCGTATATAATGAAAAAATTTAGATGCATCAGCGTAAATAATGAAATTATTTAGATGTTTCGTATTGAATATTACGTAATACCATTGAGTAATAATATTTATAAGAGGGACAGAATTCATACAAGTAAATTTTTTTCAAAAATTATGACAATATTTTGAATGTATTGAGTAAAACGTTTTAACTCAAATGTGTTTATTCTTAATTTTATTTTTTTTTATATTGTATTAAGAATAAACACAATTTGAGTATGAAATTTTATTCAATACATTGAAAATATTGTCATCATTTTTGAGTTATTTGAAAATAAAATTCTGAAATTTACTTGTATGAATTCTGACCCTCTTATAAATATTATTACTCAATGGTAATACCTAAACAAACATAATATCTCTCACAATATTTCAATACAGCCAAATACAAAAAAAAATGAGAAAAATTGAGAAGAAAAAATATTCTCTCTTTGCAACTACCTCTCCCCTACGCATTAAAACAGTATATTGGATATGTAAACAAAATTTGTTATACAACTCGTTCTGTATTTACAGAAAAATACATTGACACTTGTCAATTTATATCGAGAGACCGAAGGTGTCAATGTATTTTTCTGTATACAGAACTCTTAATTAATAACAAATTTAGTTTACATATTCAATAATCTACTATTATAAACATATAACTATATGAATATGAGAAAAATATTTGCATACATATTTGCTTTTAATCACATTCTGTACTATTTCTTAATAATTTTAATAAATTATAAATTAATATATCACTTTTTCTCAGATCAATGTTTTATTTATTGATATTTTGCTTGGAACTTAAACAAATATTTTGTGAAAAATTTTCTACAACCATTTTTTCAAAAATAATAAAATATAATTGATAATAACTTTAAAAAAAAAGTCAATAGTAAATAGAGTCTAACTAGTCTAACAATTTGTCTGAACATATATAAACGAATTTTTATTTTTTTTTTGTAATTGGTTTTCATTTTTCGCTATTTCTGTTTTATTTAAATGTATTTTTACTTAAAAATTCCGAAAAAAAAAAAAAAACAGTTGTATATTTTCCATCATCATATCATAAATTATTTACAAGATTATAGGGACTAGGATGTAAACTATTTATAGAAACTTAGAAATAATTTATTAAATTTGTTTATATGACATTAAAAATATTTTACTAAATGTATATTTGACTAATTGATGTTGATTTTTTTTAAATCCAGACGACATAAAAAACAGATTCCCAACAAAAAATTGTTTAAACAATATTCAATAAACATTTCAGTTTTTAAAATTGATCAGTTTTCTAAATGAAATTCAATCCTTTTTGCTGTTATAATATTAAAGGGTTTATTCATCAGAAAAATTTTTAATACATTCTATTTAATATAAAAAATATTTATATTTAATATAAAAAATATTTATATTTGTTAAAATATAAAATCCTTGCGAAAAATAAAAATTATGTTGAAAAGAATTATAATTAATACATCCAAATTTCCAATTTGTAAATATAAGTGTAGGTACAGAGTCATGTTGAGTCACGTTGAAGTGAGGAAACATTTTTCCAAATAATTTCAAAACATAATTTTCAAAATCTATTTGACTATTATTATTTCTGAAATGCGATGAGCATGGGTCTGATTTTGTAATTGCGTTGATTTCAACTCGAACCTCAAACATGGACCTAAAAAAGTTATAAATTTAATAAAAAAATACTTTGTACTAAACAAAAATTTTATTTAAATTAAATTTAAAAGATAATTCAGTTATTATCAAAATAAAAAATTATAAGAAAATATTATGAGAATTCGACAAACCCTTGGAACAATATCAAATTATAAATTACATAAAATTAAAAAATATTAATGAACGTTTTCACCGCACTTAACCATAACCACCTCATCATTTTTTGTTTTGTTTTTTAATAGCATTAGCTATTTTTAGAAATCATAATGACTTAAAACATATGTCAGCTTCTATAATAAAAAATAATACTTTACATAATTATCAAGAGTTATTAAAACATATTTTTGAAAAGATAAATAAAAAATAGGGAAGGAGGATGATTTAAAGGAAATTTTTTTAAAGAACATTTTTTAAAAATCAAATTTAAAATAATTTTAAAAATAGAAATTGAGTAACATCATATTATAAATTATTATAATTATTACAATAATTCAATTTATTGTAACGTTTCGTAATTAGATGTTAAATTAATATCACAGTTCATGATACTCGCTTATAATATATAGAATTATAGGCAGTAAACATTATCTATCAAACGTACTAAATGCTTAAAAAAAATAAATTGAAGAATTATCAGTTTCATAATGGTGCTAGATAGTTTCATTAAAAATTGAACGAAATGCAGTAGGCACTTTATGTTTTCCTTTTTTTTACTCAAACTCCATAGTGCAACACAGTACAGTATAATTTATTTTATTGCCTTTATCAAGAAAATATCTTAAATTTGAATAAAAAAATCCAATTATTTTAGAAAAAAAAAAGAATTGGTTTTTTTTATTATATATTTTTTAACACCATTTATTTTATATTTTATGAATAAGAAATAAGGGAAGAAAATGAGAACAAAAAAAAAATAAAATCAATTGAAGCAATAATCAAATAAATTTTAAGGACATCTTTTTTATCCGACAATTTTTCTTTCTTTCTATTTTTGATAATAATAAGCTCAATAAGAAATTGAATTGCAAAAAAACAGCCTTATTAAAAGAGAAAGATTCATCGGATCAAATTGAATTGATAAATTTCAATAATTCTTTTAAATAGCCCCTAAAGCAGTAATAATAAATTTTATCATCATAATTCTCTTTTCAATTTATTTTAAGAACCAAATCCAAATGAAAAGGGAAGTTTATTATTTCTAAATTATCTTATTTGAAATTTATTAAATTTGTGAAAAAAAAACATAAAATCAGGGATTAAAATTATCAAAGTTTTCTGAGGTCCTTTGATTCAGGTTTTTCATTTATTTTATCTTATGTGTCTCAGCCATGTTCTTCAGTTAATTTACACCCAGTTAATTAATTAAATCGTACGTTACGTTTATTATTTCATACTATTTTTATATGATATTTAATTATACGTCTAAATGAAAACATTATAAAATAGAGTAAACGAACTATAGATCTTGAATAACACATTGACAAAATGATTGATAAATCGAGAAAGTAAAAATTTTGCCATTTTATAAGTCTTTAAAAGATTTGACGCTCAATATTACTTTATACCAGTATTTTCTTAGAAAACTTAAAAAAAATATCTATTCATGCCATTGTCTTGAGGAGAAATGGAAAAGACCTAAATTTGTTTCGCTTACAAAACAATTCCTTATAAGCATGAGATATTTTTCTTTAATAAAGATATTTCCACTTTAGTAGTTATACTTTATTTAATTTTTTTTTGGTCGCATAAAAATGATAAAAAACTATTGATATTGAAGAACAAATTCTTATTTTATCACAAAAAAAATATATTAAGCGATAATCTTCTTTCGAAAATGACAAAAAAAAAAAAATTTAAAGGAAAAAGATGATTAAAACTTTCATTAAAATTTAAACTTTAAAGGAAAACAAAATTTATGTAGAGAAATATTTTTTTAAATAACAAGAGAATTAATTTAAAAATCATTAAAAATTCTTATTATACTAACTAACTAATATCTACGTATAATTTCGCCTGCTCAGAAATGAAACAATGTATAATGAAAAGTATAGTTTCGAGTAATTTGAATTTAAAGATTTGAAATTTAAAAAAAACGTATGAAAAAATATCAAGTAGCGTACAATTTTCATCTAAAAAACACATTTTAATCAACATTAAGAATATTGCAAAGTAGTTGTACTTATAAAATCGAGTACGAGGAATCGAATGGTGCAATTGTCAAATAATGACGTATAAATGTCATACGTTGTTTCATTTCTCAGCAGACGATTTCTACTTTTAAATTATCTGGAACTCTAATTTTAGTTTTAATGTAAATTCGATGCTTTCACCACTTTTATAGAGTTACAGTCGAATTAAAATAAAAACAAAAACTACTATTGGGTGAATCTGAACATAACTCAACTGTAGAAACTGAATAGTTTAGAGTCGGTCCAAAATTTAAACTAGTTAATTTATGAACGTTAGTCTGTGTTCGTTCTACTCGACATTTATAAGTCTTAAGTCAGTATAGCGATATCTATTGCACATTAGATGAGCTAAAAAGCGAATGTAAAAATTCTTTATAGAATATCAACACATAATAAGAAAAAATTAGATAAAACAAGGGTTCTAAACAATTGATATATTTTTATTTTAACAAAATAACTATTTAAAAGAATGTAAAAGAGGATAAATATTTATAAACTTTAAAAGCCAAGTATAGTTATGTAGTTTTAAATACTTAACTTTTTATTTGTAAATTGCTATAAACATTTTTTTATTAATGTTCACATTTTTAGATATTTTTCTTTTACAATTTTTTTATTAGATGGGAAAATGTAAGCTATTTTTTTTTTTGTTTTAAGTGGAAAATAAATACTTTAACCCTATATTGAGTGAATTTCAACTTGAGAAAAAAAAAAGAAACAAAATTATAATATAAAACTAAACTACTTTAAAAATATTTTTGTTGATTTTTCTTATATTTGAATAAACATTTACTCAAAAATAATATAATCCTTCATATTTTCTACCACCTGCAATATTTTATAAAACAACCTTCTTGTTATTTATTAAAATATTTCCTCTTATATTAAAAAAAAAAACACAGTGTATTATTTAATATTTTTACTCCTTTTTTTTTCTACCAACTAAATAAGAAAAATAAATTTATACTTTTTAATATTTATTTCTCTAGAGAGAATAGAAAAAAGAATATGCTTTATGGGGAACAAAATCTTGCAGCCTCGAGACTAAAATAGACTGCTTCATGTTAAGCCATTTATCTACAAATAACTATATACATGTTGTGTTTGCCGGTCTGGAATAGCGGAATTTGATCTTTATTCTTTTGACTAGTAGAATTGTCATTCACTTCCCAGTTGAATTAGATGTTTGTATTTTTTTTATTAGAAGACTGTTCAAAATTTGATTATTAATATTTAACAATTAAAATTATTCTACACCACTTTCATGTACAGAAAAAAATAAAAATTTGTTCAATAAAAATTAAATCGTTTTGATTTTCTTAAATATTTTTTTTCTCAATTTTATTGTTTCAGTATATCTGTATATCAAATATCACTTACTGAGACGATCAATATATTGAAGAGAAAACAATATTGACCATGTAAGGTGGGCCTTTAAAGTAAATACATAAGTTGTATTAAATTATTATTTAGGAATGATATAAATATAAATTATAGTGCCTTTGCTTAAATATATGTGCGTATATACATATATAAATATATATTGCCTATTTTTAGGCTATTGCAAAAAATTTAATTGGAATAATAACGTTAACACCTAATTGTGCCTACTATTGTTAAAGTTAATTGTGCCTATTATTGTTAAAGTTCAAAATTCTTTTTTGATTTTGTTAAATTTATCATTTTTAATTTTCCTTATAATTTAATGATTTTCGAAATAATCTTAAGAATTTGGCATAATTTTATTTCATAATTACCAACTACTGTCAAATTGTTTCTGTTTCAGAAATGATATTTTATTTTAAATTCAACGAAATTAATGCAACGAATTTGATGTCTTGTTTTATTTTAAATTTTAACAAAAAAAAAAAAACAAAATGATGAAACATTTATAATACATATTTTATAAATTCTCTAGACTTAATATTTTTATTTTTTTTTGTTATTATCTATCTCAATTTCTGAATATGTTTACCTTAAAAATAAAAATAAAAAATTTGTTTATGTTTGCAGACGTTTTTATTAATTTTATTTTTTAGGTTTATATTTTTTCTTTTCAGAAAACCATAAAACCATTTGGGAAATTATAACTTCATGAATTTTCTCTAAATAGGTTCAAATTAATTACTTAAAATAATAATGATAAGATCAAATGTTAATTTCCAGGGAAAATTTTTATTTTAAAATTTAAAAAATATTATAAATTTAAGCTCTATTAGGTATATATGTACTATTTTACATTTGTGAAAATACTTAATTTAAAAAGATTTGTTCAGAATACAATCTTTGAGTCAACAAAAATAATTTTGACTCAAGAATTTCTTCAGTTCGTTTGAGTATTTAAAAATTGAATCAAAACGGAAAGAAATATTTTTTGTGCGCTCGGCAGCTTGAATAGATTAATTATTCCGAAAGAAATTTGTTAGACCCTTTTTTCATAAAAAAAAGTGGACCGTCTGTTCAACACTAAAATACTTTTAAGTTATCACTACTTGGGCGACACAAAACTATCACAAATCTTGTTCAATTTAATCTTAGCTAAAGGAGTCCGTCAATAAGGAATTCAAGATTTTTTTTTTATTTATTTGTCAGTAACAAAATTTCATTTTTTAGAATTTTCATTATCTAAAATGGTTAAATTAATCAAGTTTTGTATATATACCTTAAGTTTGGCCTGAAAAATGCCAGGTATTACTAACATTTACACATGTGAGAACTCTCATAATTTTTATTTATTCTTATAAATGCTGAATTACCATATCTTTGTTAAAGATGACAGAAAAAATGTTTTTTAAAAACATAATTCTTTACGATGGGATAATAAAAATTTTCTATTAAAAAAAAAAGTTAGAATGACATAAAAAAATGTAGACAATCATGGAAAAAGATTTGTTATCATTATGCTGAAAAAAAGGTGAGTTGTGCAGAAAAACGTGACATCAAGAGGATAAAAATGCCCATGCTACATTAAAAAAGGACATTTACCAACAAAAAATTTTTTTTAATTTAGTAATTTATTTTCCTGCATGGATTCTGTTTACATCAAGTGAATAATCAAAAAGTTTTTAATTCTCAGTTTGTTGATAACAATTTGTATACGTACTAGTATATAATAAATTATATTATGATGTTATTTATATTTTTTTTTTCATTTATTTCAAATAATTATAAATACATATAATAAATACATATATATATGTACATACATAAATTTTTAATAAAAAAACATTAAAGATAAATTCGTTTTTATTACATTGAAATTGAGCCGGTATAAATTTTGTCATAAAATTTAACTCAGGATTTAAACTTTTTTATCAAATGAAAAAATTCAAATTTGTGTCTGTATGAAATTATTAAGCATCTGTAATCTAATATCAACCATGCTTACGCATATATTTATCTTCTATATATACATAGTAATATCTATTCATATATGTATGTATTACTAAAGATTTTTATTGCTAGTGATTGCACACCTAAATTACCTGGAAAATTACGTGACTTTTTTTATGGGATTCCCATTTCCTATTTATACCTTTTGCAAATTCCCATAGTGATCCTTTTTTTCTATGAGTTTTATAAGTAGTGATGTTGTATAGTCGTAATAAAATTCTACTGGTTTGCTATATATATATATACATAAATTGGTCGATTACATTCGAAAATGTTAAATTTTCGTATTATATTCTTATGCTTTTAAAAATAGAAATCATTTTATGTGAGGAATAGCATTTTTTATATCAAAAAATGGTAATTTCCTACCCATAATAAAATGATTACTTTTATGTCCCGTGAGTAAATTTATAAAAAAGAAATTTATTTCTGTTGTAATCTCACGCAAAAAACTTTTTTCCTTAAAAATACTAGAATTTACATTTTGATATAATTAGTTTGGTTAAAAAATATGATAACATTTTCATATTTCACTCAAAACTGTTGAACAACCATATTGGCAGGACTGAAATCAGAGCATTATATCATTTGATTTACAGATTTATTGATAAAGTGTTTTGTAGAATAAATATGTTAATTTTCAGAAAAATATGTTAATATGAAGTATTTATTTAAAAAAAAAAAATGTCGATTTGAAATAAATAAATACTTCGAAAAATGACTAATAATTATAAACGTATTAAAATCTAGTATACCCAAAAGATTACATTTCTTGGCCTTGAAGATTTTTTAAAATATTTAAATTAATTTTAAATAAAATTTACGACGAATTTTCCAGAGAGTACAGTATTGTTTTATTCATTCTATGACGTTTCGTATTTTATGTGTAAGATTTTTGTATTTTAAGAATTTTTGGTCAGTTGCCGCACACTTTAATAATTTATCGTGATAACCAATACTTTTCTCGACAGATGGTTTTTCTAAAAATTGTTTAAACCATTCTGAAATTATAAATAAAATTAAAAAAAAAAACTATTCAAACTTGTACCACTTTTTTATGATACACTCTAATGAATTTGGAAAAATAACATCTAAATTTAAAAAGGATCAAAAATTGTAAGAACAAAGAGAAGATTATTTAAAAATAAAAAAGCGAACAAAAAATTAGTAAAAGCGTATATATAAATGTTAATCACGTTTTTTGTTTGGTTTTTTTTTTAAAGTTCAGGATTCGTTTCAAAAATTCTTAATTTAAGTTATTTTTCGATTTTTTCTTTCCCAATTGAGATTGAGTTTTGAGTAAAGCAATTAGAATTAAAAATTCTTACATTATCCAAATGACCAAACTACGTCCAAAATAAGTTTTAGAAAAATATAGAAACAACTTTTATTGAAATTAATATTCAATATATAAATATTTTCAAACGCAGCTATGGTTGGAATATTATAATATTATTTTATTATTATTTAATGTTTTTTTATTTTACAGTTTTGTTACTAAATTTGATTTCTAGAACAAAAATGATGATAATTAAAATTTATCTCTAGGTGCACTCCATGTACCTACTTGAAGTAATTAATATAATTTCAAGTCGTAATAATATCGATAACAACACCTAACGGACAGCAACAGGTGTCATTATTTTTGTCGAGGTTGTTAAATCATTTATGTTCTTTCTGATGACTTTCAAAATAAATAAAACCAAAAACAAATATCAGTCCAAATTCTTCGCTATCATTTAAAAAATAAAGATCAAGTGTCAGTCAATATACAAACATAATTTTTTTTTAAATGGTTAGTAATGTACACAAAGCAGATAAAAGTTTCAAGGAATTCAATAACACACTTTTATTTAAAAATAATTTTAATATAATTTCACTATTGTTGAAATAGAAAAAAACCAATAATGTATAAGGAGGTAAATACTATATTGATAGATTAATCAAAGAAGAACCATGTATTGTATTAAAACTTACTGGACTGAATCAAATTATTTATAATACAAACCTGAAGTGACAATGAGTTTATCTGTAGGTCTTAAAAAAAACATTAAAGTAAATCATTAAATTGAAAAGGAAAACAAGCACACTAACTTGATGATTACTTTTATCTGCACTTGATGAAGAAATGTTAAACAGACGCTTTAATAATATCAGTGCAATTTTAACGACATAAATATACCATAAATTAAATAAAAGCAAAATTCCGATTGATATCCCTGAAAAATATTGAATTGTATTACTCAGATGTTGAAAAACATAATAATAATTGTGATTACCAAAATATAAAAAATTAACATAAACAAATCGTTTAGTTAATATTTTCTAAATTAATACAAACATTTTGATTTAAGATTTAGTCGTTTCAAAAATTTTGTCACATCACTACTAAATAAAAAAAATTAGAAATTCTATAATTCGTCTATTTTCATAATTTTTGTCCATTTTTTAGATTAACTCTGTAGTTGACTGATACACCACATAAGATTAAAGCATTTAATTTAAAAAATCAAGACCCAGATGATTATGTTTTGTTTAAGGTTAAATAAAAAATATCAAAAAATCTTATACACATTTTTTTTTGTTAATTAAAAAAATACAGAATAATCAATAATCTTTTAATATTTATATCAAATTCATTTAGATAGTATATGTATGTATGTATATGTTGTGGTTTTAAATTTCTTTGGAATTAGTATTACGATATGCTAGTCCATACGTATTTAGCAGTAAAAACATTATTTTGAAACATTATTAGGAAAAAAAATATACTTAAGAATCATTCCGTATATAAACATTAGAAAAGTAATTTAGGAAAAATTTAATTTTAAGACTAAGATTTCAATGACGTGATGATTAATAAAACATGTACTTTATGAGTGGAACCGTAAGAAACATACTAGAAATTAGCTTTATGTTTTGGAGGTGTTACTAATAAGACATCCATTATCACAATATCACTTTCAATTTAAACAGAACAAAATTTAAAAATAAAATCAAAAAAAAAATTTTGTGAAATATTTTTGATCGAATTGAATTGGAATCGTAACTTAAAATCTCCATAAAAAATATTTTGATTTCATTTATTTAATGAATTTGATCTCAATATCCTTGGAAATCCTTTTCATAATGTATCATCAAATATGTGTTTGTGTATAATATTTATTTTTCTTGCTGCTTATACAAATAAGAATATAAATAAAAAAAAATAAGTATAAAACAATCCTTTGAATTATTTATTTTGTTTTATTATAACAACAACACAAAATTTGGGATACTTTTTTTTATATATTTATGTTGACTTTTGTATGAGACAAAGTATGGGTCAAAAAAAGGACATTTAAATTATGACGTTAAAAAGAAATATGTATATATTTTATTCATAAAAATTTGTATTCACATTGAATATTAACCAAATGGAAATTTAAAAACAAAAATTAGAATGATATTTCAATAAATGAATGAAGAATGAAAACAACCATTTTAGTACACAAATAATAAAGCTCTTTTGTCTTTATTGCTTTTAATGAAAGAAAGTGTCATTTATTAGTTTGCTGACCAAAAATGTTTTAGTGATATTTCTCGCTCTAAAAAGAACATTCTCGATAAGAATAGTTTTATGCTATTTATTATTTAAATTTTATTATATTTCTTACTACGATACTTTTCAGTTACTTGTTAATATTTTTGAATCTACTTTTTAAGTCATAAACTACTTTAATTACATGTTCTAAGTTCCATTTTTCTACTCACACTGTACAAAATAACATAACTCCCACGGTGGTTGTATGGATTATGGCACAACTTAAAGCGGGAGTTATGTCATAATGACAGGACTGCTATTTATACTAGGAATCAAGACACAATTTGTACTAAAAATAAGTTGCCCTTTTTCAAAAATATCTACCACTCGATTTTATATTGAAAGGGCAAAAAACATTAACTTTAAAATATTTGTTCGCCCTTTTTACAACAATTTTCCCCAATCGGTTCAAATTTGGTAGTAAAAAAGCTTCAAACAAATAGTTTTTAATTATTTTTTGTTTTTTTTACAAGAATTTGATCCAAACTATTTAGATTTTGTTTGGGCTTTAATTTCCGATTTTTACTTCATAGGAGTTATCTCGAGACGTATAACATGGAGCCAAAATTTTACCTAATGGTAAATGAATTTTTTTTTTAATTTTGCAAATTTTCTTATAAAAGATATTATTTTCTTTCTTAAAAAAAATAGGATAAAAGGTCAGAAACCAGGTGTTACAGGTATCCTTTTCTTCAATTTATAATAATTTAGATATAAGTTAATGTTAATTAAATTTCTAAACAATATGTTGAGTTTTTTTGTAATTATTCTTAACACAAAATAATTTACCCAAAAATGATTTGGTGTTTTAAATTGTCTAGATATAAATTCCAAAAATTATCAGATTATCGATTTACAATCAACAAAGCTCATTATTATAATCAAGATGATAGACTTACTAAATTTAATAACAATTTTAACTTTAAAAAAAGGAAGAAAAATTAATTTCTTGGATACCTGAATTTTCACATTTCATAGAAGTAATATAATATAACATAATATTGACATATTTATTTTTATTATAATTATTTAAAATAAATTTATTTCTCAAATTTTTTCCAACGCTCACTTGAAAACAATATGCATGACTAGTGCGAAATATGTATAAAAATATTTTATAATTAAGATAATTCGTACCGAATTAATGATCAGTCAAATAAAAATTATTTTCTTCAAACGATAACCTATCCGATATTTACCTCACCACAAAATATAATTCTTATCTTCAATAATAATTAGCTAAATATTTTGCATTTAAATTTTGTATAAATAGCCAATAATTCTATTGAAACAGCATCAGTCAACATGAGAGCGATCACTATTGTTTTTGTTTTGAGCTTAACAGCTTTTGCTACCGGTTATATGACCCCAAAATTTGGTACTAAAGATGCCGACAAAGATTTTCTATTAAAACAGAAAACCATTTTGGAAGTGTTGCACCACGTTTACCAACATGAAACCACATCTAAATATTACAAAGATGCTGTAGCATACAAATTTGAACAAAATTTGAGCAAATACACCAACCAAGAAGCTGTTAAACAATTCTTGGCATATCATGAAGCTGAAGTTGTTGATCGTGATGAAGTTTTCTCAATCATGTATGAAGAACATCGTGACTATGCTATCGCATTGTTCCACACTTTCTTCTATGCCAATAACTGGGAAACCTTCTACAATACTTTGGTTTGGGCTAAATACAATGTAAATCCAGGTGTATTTGTATATGCTTTAACCGTTGCTGTTCTCCATCGCCCAGAAATGCAAGGAATTGTTTTACCAGCTCCTTATGAAATTTATCCATACTATTTCTTCAACACTGATGTCATCCAACAAGCACAATACCACAAAATGGAAGGGTTCAATGGAGTTAAGAAAGTTGAAGACAAATATGAAGTTATCATTCCATACAATTTCACTTACGATTACTACAATGTTAATGATGAACAAAAAATTTCATACTTCACCGAAGATATAGGCTTGAACTCATATTATTACTACTTCCATGTTGCATATCCATTCTGGATGAACGGAAAAGAATTCGGTTTGGACAAGGACCGTCGTGGTGAATTATACTTATGGGAACATCAACAACTTTTGGCTCGTTATTACTTGGAACGTTTGTCAGCCGGATTAGGTGAAATTCCAGAATTCTCATGGTTTGATGAAATTAGAACCGGATATGTACCAAATCTTCGTTACTATAATGGATTCTTCTTCCCAACCCGAAGCAACCATCACAATTTCTACCATGAGAAAAACTATTATGATATTTATGAAGTTGTAAACTACGAACGTCGCATTCGTGACGCTATTGATTATGGCTTTGTTATTTTACCCGACAACACCCCCATTGATTTAACCAAACCAGAATCAGTTGATAAGTTAGGAAATATGATTCAAAGCAACCCAGACTGGCCACTAACCCGCTATTATAAATATGTAGAAATCTACTCAAGAATTATTCTTGGTGGATCAGTTGAATATAACACATATTACAAGACAGCCCCTAGTGTTTTGGAACATTTCGAAACTTCAATGCGTGATCCTCTCTTCTATACTCTCTACAAAAGATTGATGAATTATTATTGGCAATTCAATAATCAACTCCCAACTTACAATTATGAAGATATTTACTTCGATGGAGTCAAAATTGAAAAAGTTGAAATCGAAAAACTTGTTACATATTTCGATTATTATTACTCTGATATTAGCAATGCTGTTGATTTCGATTACCACCAAGATAAATTCAGTTACTTCAGTGAGTTCGTTATCAAAAATCGTCAATTACGTTTGAATCACTTGCCATTCACCTATAAACTCAACGTTAATTCAAAACAAACTGTAGATGCAGTAGTACGTGTATTCATTGGACCAAAATATGATGAATTCGGAAGTGTTATTGATGTTAATGAACATCGTGAAGATTTCTTCTTATTAGACCAATATGTTGAACAATTAAAATCAGGATCTAATATTATTGAACGCAACTCACAAGACTACACTTGGTATGTTAAGGACCGTACTCCATATTATCAATTGTACAAACATGTTATGACCGCTTTCAATGGTGGCGAAGCATTCAAATTGGACAATACTGAAGCACACTGCGGTTTCCCACAACGTTTAATGTTGCCAAAGGGTCACAACAATGGTATGCCATACCAATTCTTCTTTATCATTACTCCATACAATGCACCAAAAGTTGAACAATATTCCACATACGAAAAAGTATACACATGTGGTGTTGGATCCGGTTCAAGATATATTGATAGCTTACCTTTGGGCTATCCATTCGATCGTGAAATTGATGAAACCGTTCGGGATACACCAAATATGTTCTACCAAGATGTTTTGATTTATCACAAACAAGAAAAAGACATTAATACTCCATTCTTATATTAAATAATGGATTGTGATAGTTAAAATTGACACATGCTAGTTTATAAATTTTCTTATTAAGTTTCAGCATATAATAAAAGTAAAAACTTTTATAAAAAAAAATTAATTTTTTTATTTAATTAAATCATTTTTAAAGAAAATTCAGTTAGATAGAAACAATTTAAAATTTTCCCAGTTCACGTAGCCTATAGAAAGCGTAATATCCTTCCATCTAATTAAAACCTCGTTCAACAAATAATAAATGGAGCCATAAAATTTAATTTAAATTATACTCCTTTTTTATATATTTTTTTGTTTTTTAAGGACTGGTACTCCCTTTCAATGCAAATATACAACTTTTATTTATTGTTTCTAACTTCCTGGTTTGGATTTTTTACAAAAACAACGATAACCAATCTTAGGAATTTAAAAAAATATAATTTACTTTACCTTAAATCTTGAAAAATTCTATAATTGCATTATTTTGGATAATAAAATTCTAATATAATTTAAGTAAATAATATGGTTTTTGGTTTCCTATATTATTGTGCAAATGAAAAAAATAATGCAAATTATCCATTTGTTTTTCCACAAAAAAAAAAAGAAATAATTGTTTTTCTTTAGGTGGGAAAACTTTTTATATTAATTCTTTAAAATATGATTGCAAGTGGAATAAAATAAAAATAAAGATTAAAAAGGCAAAGAGCTTTAACGTTTCTATGCATTTTAATATTTTTAATTCATTTTAAAATATTTTAATTCCATTTTAATGAAAAATAAAGTTTTATCTTTTAAATTTTAATTAAAAACAAAATTGGATTTAAATTTAAAGATAAAATTACACAATATACAAATTAAGTTGGGAATTTAATTGAACTATATGTGAGTAAAATATGTCCATCTGGTAAAATATAATTGGCAAAATATGTTATAGAATTTTGGACATATTTTCAATTTTCTTAAATACATATATTTTTGTAAAATTTTTTAAATTATATGGTCTAATTGCTGGACATGAACATATACACATGTACATAATTATATGTATTTTCTCTTAATATATGTATCTGAATTCTCAATATCTTAGAAACAAAATAATGTTTATATTGACCAAATACATTTTATTTATTTTTATCTTTATACAAAGAATATCAATTTATTCATTTAATTTAATTAATTGAAAATAAGGTGAGAAAAAACAAGAATGATTTTTTGAGGTGATCAAAGCAAAAATAGTTTTTGCATAAAAACATAAAAAATAATAAAAAAAAAATATTACAGAATAAATTAATATCGGTCTTTAGTAAACTATAATTTAAAAAAAAAACTAAAATTTTGATCGGACCTTCTTATTAGAAAAAAAAAATTTATCAAATTGAAAATGGGAAACTTTTTTGCATGTCCCAAATATTTTGAAGAATGTATAAGTTCTAAATTGAACTTTTATCAGTTGGACAATTGGACAGTCTTCGTGGAATTCTTGTCTCTAAAAAATTAAATAAAATAGATTTTTTTTACATCAAACTAACAAACAAGTAACAGTAATGTTGTAAGTTGCCGGAAATGTAAACTCTTGAATTTAAATTATATGTATCCTTAAAAACTATATTATAGGTTATAAATACAATATTAAGTGTTATTTGCGCAATTTTCTTAATAACAGAAAAATATTGATGTCAATTCCGGAAATTAATCACCAATCAGGAAGTCAAAGTCAAAAAAGGAATTGAAAACATTTCTGAAAATACAAAAAAACAAAAATGTATTTTAACTTCACTGATATGAACCACCTGCTGCTTGTTATTATTCAAAAGTTTTCTTAATAATTCTTTTATTATTCTTATTTTTTTTTTTTTCATTTTTAAAACTGTCCTTTACATTCTGCCAGAATATAAATTTTCCAATAGTCATCTTGAGCTTTCACAAAACAAAAATGAAACATTTTCTTTTTATTTTTTTTTTTTTCGTTCTTCCGGTACAGCAATTTAAACCTTTTAGTTATTTTCAAAGAAACCCATCAACTCACCCTCATTTAAGTCAAAAAAAAAAATGTTTGTGAATAAATAATTTTGTGATTCATTTAATTAATCAATCCTGTTCGTTGGATTATGTTCAAGCTATTAAATTTAAATTTGAATACAATTTTTGAGTGACCAAAGAAATATACGAATTTCATTGCTATACCTTATGCAAGGTATGATTGTTATGTCCATATTCTATAATGTAGACAAAGTTAAGTATCTTATCGTTGAATTTGGATCTATGAAATAAATGTTCACCAGGGGTTTCTTAAAAAAAATATTTTAATCTATTTCTGATTCTTAAAACAGCAATATTCAAGATCTAATACATTTTGTTATTGATTTCCAACATAAATACAATACTTAGTTAGCCAATGACTGCAATTTTTTTTTTTTTTTTAATAATCTTTCCTACAAATTCCGTGTTATTTTTATTATGTAGTAGAATTTTTTAATTTTCCTTTTCTTTTGTTGGATTTTTACTAAGTCATCTTTTTCCGTTCAACAAATAAAAAAAAACATACAAAGTTATTTCTTTTGAAATTGGAAAATTGATATAATAACTTTCAATGATAATAATAAAATAAAAAATAAAATAAAAGAAACAGAAAGAAAATTTGTTTTCAAAATATTGAAAAATTCGTATCAAAAAGAATGAAAACAAGTTTGTAACTATCAATAAGACGGAAAATAGATAATTGAAAATGCCCCAAAGCAATTATTTTTCTTGAAATATATATTATATTTTCCGGAATAATCTATTTCAATTTTCGGTTGAAGGAATAAATAGTAGTTTGAAAATTATTTTCCTGAACTTTTTTGAAATAATTTCCTTCTAAAATAATAAAAACAAAAAAAAAAAATAAAAATAATAAGAAAAACTTTTGGTCACAAATCTAATGGCAGAAGAAATTTTTTTATTCGTCTTAAGACTAATAAATAGATAATAATAATAATAATAAATCTATGACAGTAAACATGGCAATAAAGAATTTTACAGATCACCCAGAACTTAGTTATAAAAAGAAAATATAATTAAAGTTAAATTTAATTCAAAGATAAATATAGTATCAAAAGTTTTCAGTCCCAGACGTTTTCCTAATATTTTCCTCATTACATCCTAATTCAAATATTGTATTGTAAAAAAATTGCACAACTTTCATCCTAGTTATAAGTAAAAATTTAAATATGTATAGGAATTTACGAACATTTAGAAGGTTTGAGGAGTGAAAGGACACATAGAAAATTTATGTTGATGAAATAATAAGAACGTAAAGGAAAAAAAATTAAAAATACAAAATTTTAATACGCAATATACATATATTTATAACTTTTTTTTTCTTATTCCTTGTTGAACAAACTAATTACGACTTTAATTAAGTAATTAGGGATTGGTTGGGTGATAGAGTGGAAAAATAATATTTAAATTTCACTCTGTGCCTATTCTACAGGAACAAAATAATAGGAAAAGTACAATTTTGTTTAAAGCTTTTTTATGTATTTTTTGTAGCGTTAACTGATGTTATAAAAAGTTAAATAGAGATCATGGTTATGATGTTAAATAAAAAAAAAAAAAAAAAGATGTAAAAAGTCAGAAGTGGTGACCATATTTTTTAACATGACTTAAATTTACATTTTTTTTTATTACTATACGGTTTAAAAGTAATCAAGTTTTTTTATTAAATTTTTTTTTATCATTTTTATTTTTATCGTAAGGATTCTTACAATTTTCATAATTATAATAAGGCCCAAGCTCGGATGGGTGCCTTTCGACATCTAGTCTTCTAAACAATCAATTCTGATCAAACGCAACATTTTATCGGCCCTAACGATGGGATCTCTGATCAAAATTTCTAGTTCCATATAACCATCTCGAGTCCTTAGGCTACTTAATTCTAAAATCTCAGCCAAACCGGTTTGGGCGTGATTGAAGATAGAGAGACAGAGCTGAAATTTTTTTTATATTTAAATATTAAGTATATTATAAATACGTGCACATTACATTTATTTTTAAAGTAATAATTAATTCGACCGTATATTTTACATTTTATATTTTTAAAATTTTGAAAATAGAAAACTTTGTTATAAAATTACGTTAATATAGAGAAGAACTAATGATTTGTCAACCAAATAAAAGCTTCATGGAGCAATTTAAAGTTGAGAACAAAGTCAATATACACATTACATAATTTTGTTGGGTCAGTATCATGCCACGTAATCTAGTCTATATGTTTGTCATGTCGATGCATTAAATTTGATGAATACATACATATGTATTAATACAGACATTTTATTTTATCACAGTAAAAAGTCTGAATTAATTCAAATAAGTTAAACAAAAATACATACAACATTATTTATTAATTCCTTTATATTATTATATTATTATTAATTTCATTATACACTCGACATAATTAATAAATTAAGAGAATATACTCGTATGTCCTGATAAAAAAAAAATTAAATATTATATTTTCATAATAAAATTGCTTTAAAAGTTATAAAATATATTTTAATGATAAATCATACTTTTAATATAGCATAATTATATAGTGAATATTTTTCAGGAAATTTATGTAATAGAAAAAGTTATGAATGAATATATATATAAATATATATATTATATATTTTTGAATTGAATTGAAAAAGTTTTTTATTACAATATCTGTAGTAATTTGTTTTCTGAATTTTCTTTAAGTCAAGTCTTATAATTTTCCAATTTCATGGTTGGATTTTTTTTTTTAATAATTGGATATTTATATAGGTAGAAAAGGATCATAAAAAGTTATTATTATTTTATGAAATTAAATTAATGTGCAATTTTAAATAAGAACATAGAATTGTGTTCACATTGACTATGATATATTAAAAGTAATTTATTTAAAGAAAAAACAATATTATACTTAATAAAACACTTTGATTAATTGCTTAGTGTCAAACTTGAAAAAAAAAATTGATTAGATAAAATATAATATTAATGATATTGCATCGATAAGATTATGTTTGATTTATACATGCATAACAAAATTTCTATGATTATATATACATGTATATATTCACGTGCAATAAAAAGATAAATGGAAAATACAT
Organism: Hybos culiciformis; assembly: GCA_964007475.1. Taxonomy (NCBI): domain Eukaryota; kingdom Metazoa; phylum Arthropoda; class Insecta; order Diptera; family Hybotidae; genus Hybos; species Hybos culiciformis. The sequence goes on along the minus strand of OZ023273.1, from coordinate 34,344,771 downwards.
ATAACAGAAATAGTAGATTATTGTATATGTAAATTAAATTTGTTATTAATTAAGAGTTCTGTGTACACAAAAATACATTGACACGAGTCAATACTTATATCACGAGGCCGAAGGTCGAGTGATATAAATTGACAAGTGTCAATGTATTTTTGTGTAAATACAGAACGACTTGTATAACAAATTTTGTTTACATATCCAATATACTGTTTTAATGCGTAGGGGAGAGGTAGTTGCAAAGAGAGAATATTTTTTCTTCTCATTTTTTCTCATTTTTTTTTTGTATTTGGCTGTATTGAAATATTGTGAGAGATATTATGTTTGTTTAGGTATTACGTAATATTCAATACGAAACATCTAAATGATTTCATTATTTACGCTGATGCATCTAAATTTTTTCATTATATACGCTGATGCATCTAAATTTTTTCATTATTTACGCAAGTGCATCTAAATGATTGCATGTGTATTGACGAATATAATACTCCATTTAGTGATCTAAATTCTATAGCACTAAATACAACATAACGATCCCCAACACATTAAAATAATTTAAATAATTTGCGCAGCAAAGGTAGTTGTACAAACCGTTTAATTGCTTATGGGAGTCTTTGAGAATGTTGCACAAAAAGCGATTTGAGGAAGACATTGTACAAAAAATATACCTAGTGTTTATGTAATTATTAAAAAACATTTTATTATTTATTTTAAATTAAAAATCTTAAGCACACTGTACACTATACATGTACAAGTAAACTAGAAATTAATTAATAAAAGCAAAATACAGCGTTGCATTTTTGTGCGTGCATTATAAAGATTTTAAATAATATCTGAATATTATATGTTAATTTCATGTGGGTGCACTCGAAATGATAAAATGACAATTACTACCGTAAATAAAAACTTTGACCAATACTTGAAGAGATTTAAAAATAAAAACTAATAACAAAATAACTAAGGACGAAATAAAATATCAGAAAATTAAAATACCTAATTAAATATATTTATATTCAAAACAATTTCCGTACTCGAAAAATTTGATAGTTCACATTTTAAAGAATAAAATATTAAGGAAATTTATTTAATTTATTTTTTTAGTCTCTTTTTCCGTCAACAAAATAATATTTCATATTTTCATTTGAATACTTGATAATTTACAAATTTCACAGTAAATAAAAGATAAAAATACAAGAAAAATAATGTTTGTAAACAAATATACATATAATATAACTATAACTCATTTGACGTTAAAAATTAAAATTATTATTTTTGTCTCTTAAGTTTTAATTAAAAAATATTTTTAATCTTTTCACATCTAAAAAAGTATAAATTTCTTAACATAATATTTAAATTAAATTAAAATTAATTATTATAATTTTTTTTTTGTTTTTCGCTTAAACTCTTTTCATCCAACCAAGCCATTTTAAATAATCTCAGTTTTACACAAAAATGATTTTATTTTATTTATTCAAAAAATTTTAAATTGCAGATAAAAAGAAACTTTATTATAATTTTAATTATTACAGAAAAATATATACATATATTTTGTTTTTTAATTTTTTCTGTGTTTTCTCCAACGTTATTTATTTTATTTTTTTTTAAATCCTTATGGACTTTTTGTTCATTAAAAACTTTTAAATACTTTTTTATTTACAAAACATTCAAAGTAGGAGGGAAAACTCACTCCAACAACCATCTGAGTATTAAATCCTTGCGATTACAATTTTGAAGAAAAAAATAAATTTATATTAAAAAGTTTTTTTAATAGCATAAAAAACATAAAAATAAACAATGTACAAGTTATCCTTTTGATGAATGCACAAATGGACCGCAAGTTTTCTTTAATTTTATTTTAACACATAATTTTTGGAAATTATAAATCCTGAATGAGATTATTCTCTACGACAATTAAAGGAAAAATTGTTTGAAACGGTGTCTCTGCACATAAATAAAACTTAAATTTTCTTTATTAAATATTCGAAAGACCTTGAAATAAACTCAATAATATATGAAAGTTTTTATAATTTTGCTATAATTAGATATCTTACTTAATTTAAGATTGAATTTGTAACGTTTATATCGAGTTATGACTAATTTAAAAATTAAGTAACGAACGGAAACCATCCAATGGACTATAATATTATTATTAACTTTAGTTTACCTTAAATTTTTTACAAATATTTGAGGCGTTTAAAGAAAAATAATTTATCTGACAAATTTTTTACAATGAATATATGTAATTAGAATAACATTATGTAAAAAAAATGTGAGCAAAGCTTATAATTTGAAACATTAAAAAAAACCTAATTTTAACTTTTTTTAGTCTTTAGATCAAGTCCAAATCTAAATTCAAAAAAGTTTCGAAATTCACATTTCAAAAAAATAAAATAAAATATCAGGCAAACATAACTCATATAATTTTTTAATGTTGCATGGTTTTTAAACATGAAATATTTAAAAAGGTGAAATAAAAAGTTTTCTAAAATTTTAAAAAGTTTTTTTTTTTTAAGTTTTATTCCATTTTAAGTATAATACACAAAGCAATAATTTTTTAAAGAAAATATTCTTTAAATAAAACTTTTTTGATATATATTTGCATAATGCAAAATATTTAGTTATGTAGAATTATGTTGATTCTTTTAAAGTTAATAATTTAAATAAAACTTATGGCAACACATAAAAGCTTTTCCCAACTTTTGGGAACTTAAATTATCTATTACGAAAACTCTTTTTTTTTATTGCAATATTCCTTATTCTTGTAAGCACAGCACAAGGGGCTAAATTCTTAAGAAAAGACTCTTTACCCTATTTCAGGAAAACAATTCAAAGCTGCAAAATCTAAAATTATGTAAGACTTATATGATAGGATTTTGTTTTTTGTTGAGACACAAACAAGTATATTTTACAGCTTACTTTCCGAATCGGTCGACATACCGTCGACACTATATATTGTGCTTTGTAACCACAAATTCTTCTTCAGTCACTTTTACGCAATAATTTTATAATTAACCTTTTCTTAAATTAAATTATCTTTTATGATTTTCATTGAAATATATTTTAAATTGTTTTTAAATCAGTAAAATATTTTATAAGAAATCCTTTTTCCTTTGTGTAAAATTTAATCTTGGAAAACCAAATTAACTTACATAATACAGTTATTATACTATTTATTTTTGCCCACCCATTGGGAAAAAGGATTCTTTGTTAATCCTTTTTGTATACAAATTAAAAGTTAAAAGTGACATATTTTTTTAATTTTTTTTTTTGGGAAATTTCAAAAATATTTTGAAAATCATCTATGGAAAAATCAAATTATTCAAGCAGCCAAACTTAAATTATATATACGAAAAAAGTTTGTTGTAAGTGACAATTTCATTTAAAATATACCAAGCGAGAAAATGTATTCTTTATTATTGTTATAATACATAAAATGTTATGGATATATCTTTATTTTTAATTTTATTTAAATTTATTTTGATGGTTCAAACTATTTTGATATTTATTGATTTGAATAAAATCACTTGAAAGCTCGTTTGTTTTTAGTATGCTTTCAGAAATTTTAAATAATTTAAATAATTTGCAATATTTGGCAAGATCATCTGATAATCAGATTCATAACGATTTTATTTTTGAAAATTCTCAGGCATTTATTATTGTCAAAGAGTTCATACTGTAAACAATAACTTAAAAATTATTTTGTAAAAACAATATAATTAAAAGGATCCAAAAATGGATGTACAACATATTTATTTCATTAACAATGTTTCGGCACTAGTTTCTCAGAGCATTAAGTGATTAATTATTCACTAAGAATTAATGAACTTCTTTCATTAATATTTATAAATTTTTATTCATAGAGACAAAATAGTCAAAGACAATTTTTTTTTTTATATTGTAATGTATGTAGTTAGAAGTTAGAAATATAGATACAATCAATATAGAAAGATATCAAATTTAAAGTTATCTTATTTCTTAAAATCTTAAACAAAAATTTTTAATCACAAATAAAGGAATGAAAATTTCAATATCAATGATTTGAAATTATCGATTTTTTTTCATTCATGGATATTTAATTTTATATTTTTTTGCTTTATCATTATTTAAATAATTTATTTCTAAATTTTTTATCTCGTGTCTTTGTTATATATTTTTAATTCGTATCGTTTAGAATCAGGGTATAACAACCAATAGTATAGTCATTATTACTAGTTCCATGAATTTTGCTCTCGACAACGACAGCTATACAAGCGAAACTCTTTTTGCGTGTTCTTTGAGAAAAAAAAGTAAAAACCACTTTATTCGCATGTGTCCTGCTGGGCTGCAGGGATTAAGACCTCCCTTTCGCAACTCAGTGTAAAAAATATATTTTAACCTCGACAAATTCAGTTTCAAAAAAATAATAAAAATTTTAACCGGAGAAAAGATATTTTGCGGTTAAAATTCAGTTCGCAATTATTACTTTTATACGTTAATTTATCCTCGTTCTTCTTAGTGGGTTGGGTATATGATATACCTTTACCTAAACACTTAATAGAACAAAAATAATAATTAACTGAAATAATTAAGTTCTAGCTACAACCATTAGACCCTCTATTATCTTCTGATATTTAGTTTATGTACCAGTTGGAACAATTTGCCACTGACTAAGTGTCTATATATCTAAGTGCTTTTTTTTATAAATAAAAAATTGATAAATTCTTTAAATTTAATTTGAATAGTCTAAGCTAAGCAGCTAAGTTAAAATTATAATTAGGAAAATAAAATATCAGATAAAATCTACAATGTGTGATAAATAATTCATTAAGCGACCAAAATGTAGAAACATTAATTTTATCTGAATCTTATTTAAAATTACCTTAATTTTTTTTTACCATATGACAATTTTATTAAGCAATAATATTGTGGGTTGAAAATTTAATTTAATATTCAATTTAAGTAATTCTCAATTCCATTTTAATAAATTAATTTAACAAAAAATACCCTCAACGGGGATGAAAATTTATATGTATGTATCTACGTATATAAATTTCGTTAAAGCAATTGGATTTTTTTTCATACAATCTTTTTTAAATGCATTTTTATGTTAACAAATTAGTTATCTAAGTGCATTCACTTCAATGAACGTTAATTTTAGATCCTTTATCTTCCTTCATATGAACGAAGATTTCCTTATTATATGATGCTGAATTACATAACTATAACACCCTATTACATCAAGCCAATCCAAGCAATAATATTGTACATATTCAAAAAAATTCAGTTCAAATGATTGTTTTCACTTGCGTTGAATGATCTAATTTATGTTGAATTTTATTTCAAAAACTATGAAATTTGTAACATTTTGAAGACGCAGAGGAAAATTTCACGCCCGTCTAAGGTTACGGTTGACAGTTTAAGGTTACGGTTGACATTTTTTGCCAAATTTTTTTTTTGTCCATTATTGAGCCCCAGTGATCTTTCCGTTTCTCTCCAACAGATTTTTTGGTTTAATTTATTTTTATTTCGAAAATTTTTCAACTATTTGCATTTTTATTGTAAAAATTAAAAAAAAAACCGGTCCAAAAATTATAAAAAAAAATTCAAAATTTTTTAATGTTGTTTTTTTTTCTTGTGTGTGAGAATTAAGAAAATCAATTTTTGCTAAAATTGGAAAATATGGGCCCCCTACAAAATACGCTATTGCAATGTGCAGCTTCGAAGAGAAAAAGTCCGAACCATCAGAAATGATGCAATAATGGGCGGCGAAAGCCTAGTATAAAAAATAAATACATTAGAGGTGATGCGAACCCATAAAAATTTTCTCTATTTTTACGATCCAAACACTTCCAGATCCAAATGATGATTGAATAGCGCGAGATAAATGTGCGCGTATTTATAGAAAAAAAAATTTACTCTCCGTCTTTTTTCTCAATTTTTTTTTTTTTTCTTGAAGTGTGTGGAAAATTTTTATGGGTTCACGTCACCTTTAATGATTGGTTTTATACTTTGTACTAGACTAAACTGTCGCCGGCCATTATTCGTCTTTTAAAAAAATCTAATTTTAATGTAGAATTTAGAGTAATAGTGCCCACGCAAGGAGTTTCACATTAATCGATATTGAACTTGTTTTTGTAATTTTTAAATTACTGAAGTGTGAAACTGCAGTTATCATAAGTTGAAAGATTATTTGCGAATTTTTTCTTCAACATTTTTCCAGTTTTCTCTAGTTTTATATTTTTCTCATTTAACAGCCCTCAATGTGAAAAATTGCAAAAAATTGGTCTTAGTTTGGCTTTGATTGTAGGGTTACTACAATCTAGACTGAAGTGATTTTTTGATATGTTAGAGAGTATATAACTGGCTCCAGGGTGAGGCGGATTTTTTAAATTTCGAGTTTTTTGGTCCAAATGAGCCTTTAAAAAACTTGAACATATTTGCTTGGATTCTGAAGTAAAGGAAAAAGATAATAAAAAATCTCAAACGCAGAATTAAAGCTAAAATACCACTCTCCAGGGCTGGTGACGTGAAATTTTGAATTTCTTTAATTTCCTAAACAATTTTTAATTAATTTCATTTATTTCTAAGAATTTTTTTATTTTTTTGATAAATTACAGTTTCTGCACAGAAATAAAATTCAAATATAGTTTTGTGATTTTCTGGTAGAGGTGTTTTCCGTACAATTTTTGTCGCATTTTTCACGGCCGTTTATTTTCTGTAAAATAAAACAAAAAAAACTGCAAAAATAGAAAACAGAAATAGAAAACAGAATTTCACATGGAGGGCTCTTAATGAAACCTTTTTTACGACTTAAAAAAAAATTTTTTTAGTAAAATTTTGAGAAAAAAATTATTTGCCAAAAGTCTTCTTTTTTAAATTTGTTCTACGCATCGCAGAAATTTTAGAATGTAGATAATTTTAATGCTTTGACTTTTTTATATCTATTATAGTCAAAGAATAGTAAGATCTTACTCTGGTTGTGCGATATTTATATAAAATTAATTATTCTATACATACATATGTGTGCAAGCAGAATAAAGGATTACGGAATGTTACTTATTCTCTATCTTTATAATAGGATATACATATAATGTAACGTATTTATGCTTATATTAGATTTAAAAAAAAAATCATAGAAAAAAAGATTAAAATTTTACAAAATAAATTGTGGGAGGATAATTGAAAAATCACAACGATACGATTTTTCTTTTCTTTTTCTAATTATACAGAAAATAAATCGAAATAGTATGCAGAAAAACTACACATAGAATTTTCTAATCCGCATCATCAGGATGAAAAAATTTCAGCAAACATATGAATTAAAGTTAGCTTAATCGAGTTCATCTGCGCTCACTATTGTTGAGACTTCTTCTAAACATACCCTTTTTTATTCTAAAATACGATGTAAACATAGAAAACAATTTTTTTTCTATTGAACTATATTTATTTTAAAAGAACAAAAATAATTATTAATTTTTCAAATCCCATAATGATAAGAAATAAATTTAATATGATGGTTCCACATCTAAATATATTATACCATAGATTAAGAATACAGAAAGATGGAAACTTCATACAACATTATTTTTGGTATTTTTAAATCAATGTGTTAGTAAAACAAAATAAAATACGTGATAATTATCAATGTATGAAAAGAATTTTATTTAGTTTTACTAACACCTTCACAATAAAATACCAAAAAAGACTGAAAAAATGTTGTATGAAGCTTCCTATCTTTCTGTATTCTTAATCTATGATTATACATACTTATAATGCCAAAATATTTTTGATGCGTACGTTTAAATGAATTCTTGTGGAATTTTACCTACTAAATAAAAAAAAATTCTCTGTCTATTTCTCTGTTTTTCTGTTTCCCTGTCTTCATCATGCCAAAAGAACTGGGCGGATTTGGCTGAAATTTTGCGAATTATTTGGCAAAAGACCCGAAATGATCCCAGGATTCCGAGGAGGGGGCTATTTAGCAAATTTCATAGCTATGTAGCCAATATAAACGTTGCGTTGTTTTGATATGAATGTGAGAATACGATTAATCTCAAATTTTTAAATTAATAAATAAAGTTTAAATTTATACTTTTGCCTCAATTTTCATTAATTGAAATGCAATATCAAATATGCAATAAATAATGAGAATAATTTCTAATTTCTATAGAAATCAAACAAAATTGATTTAATTTAATTCATATAATATTAAAGACAATAATTTTATATATTAAAACAGTATTATGCAATATGTATATTATTTTATATGAAGATACATAGTTTTATGTATTTCAGAAATGCATGATGAAGATGAATGTAATTGTTCTCAAAATACACAGACAGAATAACATTATATTTAGTTCACATAACCTTTTGAAATTTTCTACTCTTACAAAAATATTTATTGGGAAAATGATACTTATCCTTGGGTTATATGTTCTTTCAAAATTGATGGAAATAATATTAAATTTGAATAAATAATAAACAATATCTTTATGTTATTGTTGACCAACTCTTTTACAAATTTGAAAAAAAAAATTTATTCCTGTTTCTTTTTTTTTTTTTACTATTATTATTATATGAAAAAAGATTTGTATGTTCAGATCAGAAAATAATATTATGTAACGTTTTACAAATCATGAATACAAAGTTAAAGGAAAATCACAAATAGCTACTGTATTTTTTTTTGTTTCGAGTAAGAAATATAAAATTCTATATATAAAAGAAAGAATTGAACTTTTTATGAAATTTTACTTCCAAAGGTGAAATTATGCTCCATATATCGGGGAAATAAACTTTTTACTACAGTATTGAAGCTGGATTTTTATTTACTTATTTATGGTGTAATAAAAAAGCTGTAGGCACACTTCGAAGAATTTTTTGTATTACAAAGTTTTTCAGATGTAAAACTATTATATAAAGTACTTTTAAAGTTAGAAAAAAAAAAAATTACACATAAAAGATAAATGTTCTAACTAATAATATTTATTTTATTTGTAGGTATATGTACATGTACATAGGATGGAAAATGTTAACTCTTTATTGATCATATCAATTTTATATTCAATTATAGAAGCAAAAATTTTTTATATGTTTATTATCTCTTACATTTTGAATTAAACTCTTTCCCTACATAATAAACCATAATATTTTCGCATATTATAAAAAATAAATTAGTTAAGATGAAAAACTATTATACATATTTTAAATAATATTATTTTTGCAAATGACATTTCAAAGCGGAACCAATTTTTTTCTGCATGTATAAAAAAATATTTATATAGCTTAACAATCAAAATTCATTGAATTTTCCTTATAAATAAATTTTGTTTTCTTTGCATATAATATGAGGATAAAAAATTATTTTTTATATTTTGTTCAAAAAATAAATAATACATCCTTGCTATTGGAAAATCCAATTATTTTAAGTACATACAAAAAAAAATAGAGTAAAATCGAAAACAGGTTTTTAGCCATAAGATAAATGTGAATAGAAAATTTTAATATTTATTAATTAGGTTTATGCACACCTATTATAATAGTTTTATTGTATTTTCCAATGAAATTCCAAATATTTTCCCAAGAGATAAGTTTCAGAATCTCGTTATGAAACAACATTAACGGTTAAAATTATTGTAATTTTGTTTAAAAATTCCTAATAATAAAAAAATATAAATGCCTGTATGTAGGCTTATATGTATAATGTAATTTTTATTTTTTTAAATCTATAAACCTTATTCAAAAAATATTTCCAAGATTAGACCGCAAACAATTATATTTTGAAAAAGGAAAAACACAAATTTTTGATACTGAATTGAAAATAATGTTGTTATTGTTACTATTATTATTATTATTGCATCATTATCGTTATTATTTTATAATTGTTTGAATTTCATTAAAAAATATAAACTGAAATTGGTAAATTTACCATTCATATAAAATGAAATTAAATTTCATAATAAATATTTATTTAAATTCAAAGTTCATTTAAATTCAATTATTTTAATTGCTTACAATTTTTTAAACTCGTATACAAAATTCACAATACATGAATATAAAATATGTACATAAACATAGGTTGAAAATGTGAAAGCTGTCATTAGAATAAAAAAAAGGCTAATACTTCTAGAAACAAAAATAATATATGTAAATAAAAATTTGCGTATTATTAAGTTAAAAATTTTTGGAAAATAAATATTAATTTTGTACTATTATATAGTTAACTTGTCTTTTAAAAGATATATGTTGTTTTAACTTTATGACAATGAAAAGATTGTAATGTAATTACATAAGTGAATTTAAATAATTTTAGCATTATCTATAATTCTTGCATTTAAATTTTCGAGCTGGATTACAATTGATATATATTGATTTGCCGTTGTGTCGTTTTTTCCATAGGTTGTATAAAAGAAGTGATAACAATAGTATTCTTCTTTGATTTATGCCAACGTAACGTTGATTTTTTTGGAACGTAGTTCCTTATTCTACGCTCTTATGGGAAAATTTATTAAAAATTTGAACACTTTAGTGTCAGTACATAGTGTCGGTACACACGCCGACGCGATCATAGATTTTGAGCGAGCAATGATTTTTTTTTTAGCAGCAGTTCCAAAAAATTTTGAAAATATCGCTGCTAAGACGCAGCGACCAATAATATGATCGCGTCGACGTCTGCCGGTACATGATAAACAAAAAAAAAAGTTAAAAAAAATTATTATATTTTTATTATATTTTTTTAGGTATTTTAATAAATATTGTGTTCTTTGGTTTGCATTAATAATTAATAGAAATAAAACAAAAAGAATAGTAAACATCCAATGAAATTTATAAAATTAAAATCCAAAATTCTATCAAAGTTATCTATCAATATTATCTGTACAAAATAATTCCGATGTTTCACATCTATCAAACGTCCCGAAGGCTCTTCTATTTTTATTGAACTTTGTATGAAAATTGATAAACTTAAATTTTATTTCAATTTATAAAATATTTATAAAATAAAATATTTAGTAAATATTAATTTTTTATTATTAACTAATTAATATTTTATAGTTCAAATAAAATTTAGATTTTCATACTAATTTCAATGTTAATAAAAATCTTGTATAATTTTGTCAGTATTATTTTGCCAATATAAGGCGCTATTCGGTACCAAGGCAAGTCAAGTCATCTGCCGGCGTTAGATATTTCGATACTTTGCCATTTTGGCTATGATATTTGTTTTTTTTTGTGTTGTAAACAACAAAAACAAAAAATTAAAATTTATAAGTAAATTAACGATACCTGTTAATTTTTTTAAAGTTTAAATAATGAGTCGACGCCGTCGCATTTTATATGATTTGATGAAAACTTAAATTTTATTTGATTTTATAAAATATTAATAAAATACTTAGAAAATATTATTTTTTTTATTATTAACTAATTAATATTTTATATTTCAAATAAAATTTAGATTTTCATACTAATTTCAATGTAAATAAATATAAATTTTGTATAATTTTGTCAATATAAAGGCGCTATTCGGTACCAAGTCAAGTCAAGTCGTCTGCCGGCGTTAGATATTTCGATTCTTTGCCACGGCTGACAATTGTTTTTTTTTGTGTTGCAAAAACAACAAAAACAAAAAATTAAAATTTATAAGTATATTAACGATACCTGTTAATTTTTTTTAAGTTTTCTTTTCTGTACAAAATAATTCCGATGTTTCACATCTATCAAACGTCCCGCCGGCTCTTGTATTTTTTATTGAACTTTGTATGAAAATTGATAAACTTAAATGTTATTTCAATTTATAAAATATTTATAAAATAAAATATTTATTAAATATTAATTTTTTATTATTAACTAATTAATATTTTATAGTTCAAATAAAATTTAGATTTTCATACTAATTTCAATGTTAATAAAAATCTTGTATAATTTTGTCAGTATTATTTTGCCAATATAAAGGCGCTATTCGGTACCAAGGCAAGCCAAATCGCTGCTGGCGTTAAATATTTCGATACTTTGCCATTTTGGCTTATGATATTTTTTTTTTTTTGTGTTGCAAAAACAACAAAAACAAAAAATTTAAATTTATAAGTATTCACAGGCACATACTTATGGGTGAAAAAATTTAAATAAATGGGTTGTCAAAACAGTCAATATTAACGATACCTGTTAATTTTTTTAAAGTTTAAATAATGAGTCGACGCCGTCGCATTTTATATGATTTGATAAAATGTAAACAGTCCATTTCGCGGCAAATAAACAGTCCCTCTCGCGGCAAATAGTAATAGTTTTTTATTGAACGTTGTATGAAAATTGATAAACTTAGAGTCACAATTTCTAAATTGAGGACGTAATTTTCTGCATTCTGTATAATCTGCTAAAATCAACTACTTATAAAATAATATTTGGCTGACTGAAATCAAAAACTTTTAATAATACGTGACCGACTGAATTTTCTTACCCATTTTTGCCGCTTTTTTCTTTTCTATACAATTTTAGTTTTTGAATTCACTTAAAAGTAGACCTACAAATTTAGTTTGTTATGGGAAATTTAAAATTTCCCTTTGCAGAATTTTAAGAAGTAAAATAATAAGTGAACAGACTCTTAGTTTTAGCTTTTTGAATTTTCGATGTCAAAAAAGATCTTCGAAATTCGAAAAAACAGTCTAAAATTGCTCCTTAAAAAAGGTTTCTTTAAATGAAAAAAATGCAAAATTAGAGAAAACTGGGAAAAGTAGAAAAAAGTTTCTTTTTAAATTAATAAAATTTTGAATTGATAAAAAATGAAAATTACTTATATGTACGCTAAGGAACTACGTTCCAATCTGGTGTCCCATGACAGCTCTTTTTTTTTTTTTTATTCTTGGGACTACATAGATAAGTTTAATTTTACCCTTGAAAAAGTTCCAAAAATAAACGAAATTCAGAACTAAAATATCCCTTAAATTTTTCTCTGTTCTAAAAATAAATAAATAAATATTTGTGCAACCAATCATATTCTCTTCAACACTTATAAACAATACTAAATGCAATAATCAGTTGAAAAAAAACCACTAGCTACTACATAAATCGTATTTGGACTTAAAATGTACACACTTTTATATTATCTTTTATTTTATGAGTTCAATAATTCTAATTTTATCTAAAAATATATTGGAATAAGATTCCAAAAAAAAAAAAAAAAAATGTTAAATTTATGGTTTTTATGTTTTAAAAATACATTATGTTCTAATTTTTAAGTCAGCAATTTTCTTTTAATGTTAAAAAAGAATTTAGAATAAAATAACTTGATAGAGTAAGCATAATGAAATAAACTGTTAACATTGACCTAACATTTTCAGTTGTTGATACTTACCTTTTTTACTTATAGCAATTTTGTTCGTAAAAGAACATAATCTTTAAACCTTATTGATCATCTTATATGAAATATATAAAATAACAAAAATCCTGCATAAATTTTGACAATGACATAAAATACACCTTTCACATAACAATTCTGTTAGATTTGTGAAAAATTCGAAGTTCTAAATTAAATATTAAATTAAATAATTCTTACACTTTAATTTGGATATAAATTTCAATAATATAATATTCTAACCTAAAGTCATGATAAGCTTTGAAAGTACTATTAGAGTCAAAAAGAGCAAGAGTTACAAATACCATTCAAAATAAATAAAACAAAAATTACATCTTGTAAAAGTTATTCATGAAAAAGTTATAGTTTTTGTTTCAAGGAACACATAGTATAATATTGTTTAACGAACGACAAACAAAATTTTCAGCAAAATTCTTTTCTTAATTTTAGAAGAAATTGCCTTGAAAATATATCTGTCTCAAGGACAGATAAATTTTTTTTTTTTAAGTTTTTAACAATTGCTAAGTTCTGAGTTAGTCAATCATAGGACAGTTAATCATTGAAAACATTTAGTTCTTAATTTATCGTATTCACTTTTCACTGGAAATCTAATATGTATATAAAAATGAAAATTCTCTGTTTCTGTGTTTCTCTGTTTCTCTGTTTCTTTGTTTCTCTATTTCTCTGTCCTCAATCACGCCTAAACCGCTGGACCGATTTGGCTGAAATTTTGAACTTAAGTATCATTGGGGCCCGAGATGGTTACAGGGTACTAGAAAATTTTATCCGAGGCTCCGGCGAGGGGCTACCTTAGAAGCCGATTTTGCAATTTAGGTATATTCCGATAAAATGTTGTAGCGTTGGACCCGAAAAGCCTATTTAAAAAACTGGATACTGAAATGCCAGCAACCCTTGTCCCAGAGCTCAATTGGAGGGATATACAACAAATTTCGAAATTTTTAAAATTAGGAGCCTAGAGAAGGTTATAGAGTACTAGAAATTTTTGTTCCGAGGGACCGACGGGTATACCTTAGAAGCCGGTTTTGCAATTTGGGTATATTCCGATAAAATATTATAGCGAATCGACTATTTAGAAGACTGGATGTGTTAAGGCACCGGGGAAGTGGCTATTTAACAAATTTTGAAAATTTTTTTTAGTGCACAAAATCTGGATTAAAATGTTTTGATATTAATATAAATTCGGGACTAACGTGCGAAGACGGGTATTTCTACTAGTTAAAAATAAAAAAAAAAAATTAGAAAAAATTTTCGACATCAATCAATTTGAATGATTTGACTACACGGATATGACACAAAAATAATGGAGACTTTGTCCTTAGGACACCAAAAAATGATTTATTTAAGTTTGCATAATTTGTTGGGTTAATGCTTAGAAGGCAACAAATATTTTACTACTCCCAAAGATACACAGATAAAAATATTTTATGTATGCAATATCAAGGATATTATGTATGTAGGGAAATAAATGGCATGAATTTTTCTCTTTCTTAAAGAAGTGAATGAAGAAGATTCTTTAGAATGATGTAAATTTTATGCAATTCTATAAATCCATGTCTTTTACTAAAATGTTGAATATAAATTTGTATAAATTTACATTTTTGTTTCTAAGTTATATATATTCTACACCTAGAAAAAAAAAATATTTTCTATTGAGATAGCAAGAATATATAACCATCACATAATTATATCGTTATAAAAAATCTTGGTAATATTGTATCAATTGTTAGAAAATTATCATGACCATTAAAATTTGGATCGTATCTACGATATCTTGATTGGACAATTTATGTTAAATGATGAATAATTCTTCTTCGTAACATTTTGGGAAGAAAAATTTGTTTGAATAGTTTCTCGTAAAAACACTGGCAAAATTTTAAAATTTTATTTAACAATTTTATTAATTAATATAATTATTAAAATAGAAAACTTAAATCTCTGAATCGCCATATTTACCAAAATATTTAATTAAAGTGTAAATTTAAGTCAAACAGTTTCATAAATATCTTTTCAATTTTTGTTACATCTAGAAATTATTGAATTCTCCTAATCATTTTCGTATTTTTTTTTCTCGTTTTTTTAAGTGTTTAACATTATTTTTTATGAATGAAAAACAAATATTTCTAATCTTGTACAAAACTACTTCAGGGAAGCAAATCTATCTTCGAATGAAAATAGATATAATTTTTGTATTTTTATGAAAATGTAATAAATAAATTTTATTTTTGAATGTAAAAAGCTTAAGGGGAGTTAAAATGGTAACAAAATTGTTAACAAGGCTAATTTGTTTTATTTTTATTTTTTTGCAAATTTTCTATTCTAAATATTTAATTAAAATTCGAATTAGAGTGAAGCCATATGAACAAAAATTTATTCATTGACGAAAAGTGTATTTTGTATTGTAAATTTTTATTTTTAAAAGTTTAATTTGTTTTTAACCTTTTACCTCCAAGTATATTCGGTTCAATATGAATTTATGTGTATTTTTAAGAATCTGTCACATTTTGGCTAAGTTCCTAGAGTATACGCTTCTTCAGATTATACTATCCTTTATTTAATCAACCCTCTTAGACAAAAATGCTTTTACAATAATATGAAATAGAGTTTATTATTTGAACCAAAATAGTTTTGCGAGAAAATATCACAACCTTATTTACGAAAATTTATTGTCTCCACTATTTTTAGAACTCAAATAATGAAAATTAGGTTGATTGGAATACTTTTTCAAAATGATCAATGATTGTGATAACATTGTGTCAAACGTGTTATGATATTATGATTTATGATATTATGATAAGATAATGTTAAACGTGTTGATAAATTAGTTTATCAACACGTCCGCTCAAAACTACTTACATTTTTAAAGAATAATAGTTTACTTTTTCCATAATGTCTAAGCTTCAACTAGTTTAGATATATTATGCTGAACTCAATATATGCCAGACTACATAAAAAATTAAATAATCTATTTAAAAAAAAAAACAATTTTTTGTCCGTAAATAAGTTCTTTCATTATTATAAATACAAAAATTATACAAAATGAACAAAAAAAAAATTATATATAATTTATGTCCAAAGTGCTTCATTTTTTTTTTATATGTTGAAAGTACGTGGTTATTTTGAACTGATGATGAAAACCCCAGAAGCAATATGTTTTTGAATTTTATCTAAATAACAAGATGTAAAAAAAACAAGAAAAAAGAGTTAAAAACTATTGAAAGATGCTTTATTCTCATATTATGACGGGGTTAAATTGTATCAGCTTTCAACATAATATATCATTATGAAAGCTCTTTTTTTTTTTGTTGATTTTTATGGCAAAGAGTGTCCTTTATTACTTTTTTTTATGACATTTTTATGTACATGGGATGAATATAGTTTTTTTTTTTTTTTATTAATAGTGGTTATTTTAAACTAAATGTACATGCGAAAACATTTTATTGAAATTTTATTTAAAAAAATTTAATATTGAATTTAAATAGTCACTAACTAAAAAAGTTGCAGTCGGTTAAATTGCGAAAATATATAATAATATTTCTCACAGGATCGAAAGTATAGATTGTCTAGTCGCTCTACCATTCATTCTGTCGTAGCAAACAATTACGTTTTAAACCCTACAAGACATATTTTAATAGCCAAAAAACCGGGATAACTAAAAGACTTACTTTCCATTTACACTTTAAAATTGACTTTTAAGTTACTGTGTCAAAAAGGAAAAGAATATACATGGTCAAAATTTTTTTTTATGTTTTGCGCTTGGTTTTTAATTTATGATATTTTAAAGGAAAATAAAATTGCTAAAAAAAAAAAGAATTTAATAAAATATAAAAAATAAATTGTTCAAGTACATAATTCCTAGACAGAAAAATATACCATAAATTTTATTTTTCAACTTGAATTTACATAAAAAGAATTTAGAACTACACATAAGTGAAAATAATTTTTGTTTAATATTTTATGTTTTAAATTGTTGCTTTTGGCACACTATTTTTCATTAATTTTTTTTTTTTTTTTATTATTATTTATTTTATTTTTATTGAAATATACCACTGGACATTTGTAATTTTTATTCAAAAAAAAAAAAAAGAATTGTTTTTGCTGATTCGCTTCAATTCTTTCAAATGGTCCAAAATTTATTGTAAAACATTTAAAAAAAAAATTTAATTACTTTAATATAATATATTTTGTCAGAAAAATATAAAAAAAAAACATAGAAATAAAAAAATCATAAAAAGTGTGCATCAATTAAAATTTGATTGCATTCTATTTTCCATATTCAACGAAAAACTTTTATTTCAGCAATTTAAAATAAAAAGAAAAAATAGTATACTATATATATTTTACAAAAATTAAGTTTTATTAGATAAATGTAATAAAAAAAAACAACATATCTTTAGAATTTACGGTATACATATATGAATTCAAAACACTATGAAAATAATTTAAGCGAGTCATAAAAAAGATTTAGGTATATAGTTTTGATTTTTATATCAGAAACAGATATGAATATCAAAAAGTAATTTGATAATAATTTGAAAGATGCTGATCAAAACATTTTATTGCAATAAATTCATCCAGCTGCAACAAATAAATTTGCAAAAGCAAATAAAAATAATAAATGAGTTCTTTTCAAAATTAGAATCTCATCGGCCACTGATGAGATCAGAATTAAATTAATTTTAGTTATCTAAAACTGAAGAAAGAATTATTATATTTTGCTTACCGTATATGTTGACAATTGACATGGAAGGTCTGTAATTTTCGGCAATCTTTGACTTGAACTTTTTGTTTTTTAATCTAAAGCTCTAAAGAATTGTAAATATTAATTTTTAAACAAAAATGAATTAAACAGTTTACTCTATATCTTCATTGCATCTAATTTATTTTATTTGGAATATATCTGTATTTATGTATAATTTTTTTTTGTTTATTATATAGAATATTTTTAAAATTTATTTTTTATTATCTTTAAATAAAAATATTCTATTGAATTTTGTTGTTTTTTTTTTAATGATTTATTCCTAACACGTCTTGAATTTGATTTAATAATGCATTCAAGATTTTGAAATAAATCAATTTCAATTCATCAGTGATTTAATTTACATGACTTACAACTTCAAAGTACATCATTGAAAATAATATAATTTTAATGTAAAATATTTTGAATGAGAGCAGAACAATAATTTTATTATTCAATTTTCAAAAAAAAAACATTTTATATTATATATGTATTATAACATTTTATTTACTTTTTTTTTAATTCATTTTATTATATTTTTAAGAAAAGGGAAATTTTATATTTTTAAAACTTCAGAAAACTCTTTGTTCTAGTAGATATTATAAGTACGAGACCGCCTCGCCTGTTATACATTAAACCTCATCATGTTTTTGACCTTAATATCTCTAAGGTATCCCTTAAACACTAATTCTTTTTTCTCTAATAACATTATAAGACTTTAATTAATATTTAAATTTTATCTTAATTTTTTGTTTAATTTACTCTTTCTTCTTATATTCACTCTCTTCCTTTAAAATTTTTTACTAGAGAAACTATTCTTTGTGTTATGTGTTATGTCACTAGTGATTTCGTTATTTATCAGAAACAAGACTTGTTCTTAGTGTTCTTAATGTTTTTTTTCTGATGCTTGATTTGAGCATCGTTTGGTGGTTATATTAATTTTCCATTGCATGCTTCTTATCGAGCCCTCTCCTCTAATATTAGCATGTACGTGAGAGTGATGGTAAAGTTTTCATGGCAATTTATTGCCTTTAAGTGCAGTGGTGTTTAAGATACACCCCCAACTCAACTAATTATTTTGCATCTAATTTCCTGGCGGCTGAAAGTGTTGAAACGCGTCATTTTCTATAAAAGGATACTTATTGAAAAAAAAAAGTTCCAGGAATATTTTTTAATTGAGACAGTTTGGTAAAATTTTTGATTTTAGTCTCAATTCTTCTATTTAATCACAAAATTTACAAGATATATTTAAAAACATATGAAAAGTATTCCATATGATCTAAAAGAACATCTCTCTATTAGGGCCCATGCAGTTTAAAAAAAATTTATAGACTCCCAGAAGTGAGTTTCATTTATATAAACTTGGGCAATATTCTGTAGACAAAGTCAATCTAATAGTATTGTAATTATTAAATTTTAAATCTAATAAAAATAAAAATTTTTATGTTTCATCATTTATTTTAATTACAATTACCTACATTACTTTTATATGATAGAGTTAAAAATAAAAATTTCTTTTATTAAAATAATAAAATAGGATTATATAATAAAAATACAATTAAATTTAACATCTAAAAATATTATTTTAATTTTCTCTTAAGTATTAAGTATAAAGAAGAGAAATTCCAGAAAAAAGGAATTGAATTCCATTAAGCCATCAAGTCAAAAATATTCAAATTGAAAGGAGTAATGGCGCCACATAGATCTTACTGTTAATAACAAACTCAACTCAAATTTTGTTAGAAATAATAATTATTTCAAAATGATTATATATTTATACTTCTTGCAAAAGAAGTTTATTTTTTATCATACAAGTTGAGCTACTATGCGATTAAATCACACTTTAGACAATGCCATTATTTCTTAACTCAACAAAAAAAAAACCTTAACTTAAATTTAAACGATTCAGGAAACATTAATTACCTATATATTTCTTTATTTAAAAAAAAAAACCAATTCAGTTCATAATTGAAAATAAAAACTTTTTCACTCAAACCAGGTGATTTTTGCAAAAATATCCTTCATTAAATAAAATAAAAAAGTAGACCTTAATGGTAAAATAAGATTTCATTTATTTATTTTTAAGGACATCTCACTAAGTCTAGAAAACTTGTTGCTTCTTTACCCAAAACAAAAAAATAATAATATTAGCCTTAATTTAGAAGAGCTTAAAAATTAATTCCTTAAATGTTTCTTTCTTCTCCTAAATATGGAAAAAAAATATGTAAAAGAAAAGAAAATGAAATAAATTGAAAAAAATATTGCGTCAATTAAACATAAAAATAATGACCATGAATTTACTTTGCAAATGAACATTTAATTATGGTTCGCTTTTTTTTCATCCTTTTTACATTTAGATTTTTCCTGAATGTGCTTTTTCTTTTATTTGTCCTTTTTTTTTCTGAAAATTTTCACATCAATTTCTTTATAGTTAATGGGAAAAAATATAAAGGTAATTCTTATATTAAGAAGTACGTACCTATATGTATGTAGATCTATTTTTAGACAACCATTAAACAAAATGCTAACTACCAATCAATTACATTTATACATATTTTTAAAATACATTACGAATAATTGCTTTTTATGAATTTTCGTTAGATTGAAAATAAAATCTTATTATTAAATTATCAGATGAATATGTGTATTTATTTTATTTCTTAAAACTTTCATTCCGGCTTCCGGGATATACTTTTTATTTATTTCTGGCTAATTTAAAAAGTAATGTCATTTTAAGAAAAGCTGCTTTGTTAGCGAAAATTATTTAGAGAACGTGAAGTTTTTTCCTTCAAATGTAAGAACACTGCATAAAGGATTCATCCTTGAAATATTTCAATAATTTTAAGAAAATTGGAAATACAATATCATTAAGGTAGAAACCAATTAAGAATATAATATTATTTCCTTTATGATACAGAATATTTCATTTTCAATTTTTGTTACCAATTTGTTATAAATTACTTTTACCTTATTTAATATTTAATAATCATAATAATCAAGCAAATAATTAGTTTTTTTTTATCTATGTCTTATTTCTGTTCAATTTATTTCTCCCTTCATCTTTACTAGAACACCATTTCTAACGAGGAGTTACTTTTTATCAACAAAAATTTTTCTACATTGAATACATACATAATTACACAAACGCAATTAATTTTGATAGTTGTCCATACTAATATTCTGCATGGCAACTTCTCATTAATTGATAACCCTAGTTCTAAATTATTTGGTTTATATTCTATGTATTTATCTAGCTAACAAAGAGATTGTTAACAACAGTGTAGTGTAATGTCTACATATAACTAGCAAAATTGCTAGTAACTCGTAAAAGTAAAGAAAATGTTTATAATATACATTAAATTTATAATAAAATTTGTAATTTTATAGGTAGCCAGCAGTGTAGATACATACATATATTATATAAGTATTTATATTATTTTATTTATTTTTTAATTACACAGCAGCAAGCAACTTAAAGTTAATTTATTTTCAAATAAATTTTATTGCATCGTAATTGGAAAGGTTTTTATCCTGAAAGATAAAGGATGAATATAGCTGTGTTTTTATTTAATTTATTCACTTTTTTATTTAATATCTTAATTAAAAAAAAGAGAATACTTTATGGTCTTAGATCCCACATTGTGTTACAAAAGAACTCCAAAATCTATTAATTATATACTTTTTAAGTTATATGGTATATTTAATTGGTACTACTTTTATATCACACACGACACATAGATATTATGTATTACATTCACATTTAAAAAAACCTGATTAAATAATCGATCTCGAAAATGGATGCTTAAAACGTATTTTTCAATAAAAACAAAAACATTGAAAAATGTCAAATACTTCAAATTTAGCGAACTACGTAATTTACTTATACTTTACTAAAATATTTAAACACATTTGATTCAGTCTTATCGATTCAATTTAGACATTGTTTGAATCCTTCGAAACTGATAAAAAATAATTTTTGACAATTTTTGATCCGTTATTGAATTTTCTATTAAAAAAGAAAACAACATTTTTTCATGTTTTCTGCTTTATGATGGCAAAAAAACAAAGCAAAGAAAGCAAATATTTTTCTTTCGATGATTTTATTGTAAACAATCATCCAAATAATCCTTTAGCTTTCAAAAGAAATAAAAATATTTTCAAACAAGATCAAAATTCTTTGGCGAATAGTAACGCAATAAACCGTAAACAAAATATAAAAATAATTTTTTTCTTTTTTCTTATTTATTTATTTATTTATTTATTCAATACAAATATTGAATATTTTGCTTATATTTTTCATTTCCTTGCAGGCAAAATATTTTATGATAGTTAACATTTATTTTTTTTATTTATTGATTTTGAATCCTTTTTTATTTCAAGAATAAAAAAAAAATTGTTTATGTCAGTTTTATGTAAATATTTTTTTTTATATTTATAAAAATTCTCAGTACGCATTTTTATGAAGAGTTTTTCGTTTTTGGGGTTCAATTATTGTATATACTGTAACTATTTGATTTTATTTCATAATTTTCAATAAAAAATAAATAAAATTGAAGAAAGTAAAGGACATCACTGACATTTTTAATACCACGGCGGATCACCACTTACTTTTACTCACTCACTTTTAGCATTTAAAAAAAAGCATCGATTCATCTAAGATACCCAAAAATCAAATTGAAAATATGATTTGTTACACATTTTTAATCACCTAAATCGATTGTTTTAATTAATACCTTAAACATTCCTATGCAAAGGTATTTCCGATTTTTTTGATATTAGTGTTTGTCATCGTGAGTAAAGTACTTTATAACGCGTAATATTGAATTTTTAAAGAAAGAAATTATTGATTAAAAAGAACAAAAAAAAAAAAATTTGCATAATTGTACAAAAAAAAAATAATCACAACACATTGTAATATATGAGATTATACCTTCCGTGAAATATTTAATTTTAAACCTAGTCTTCTAAATTGGGTTTGAATTAAGAGAGAAATCTTCGATAATAATATTTTAATCATTTCAAATTGCTTGAAACCTAAATTAAAAACTTTTTTTTTTCGTAATAAAATTTACCGATATAGAATAAAATGCATTGAAGCAGTTAATATTCATCCAGAGTAATAATTTCAAATAATATTTCAGTATATAGTTGTTTGTTAGTAATAAAATGTTTTATAGAGAAATTTAAATGAAAATAAATTTTTGTAGTGATTTGAACAATAACGAATTGCAAATGCAAATTGCTTACAAAATATTAAGTTTAAATTTTCAATAATATTTAATTTTTAATTTTACCATGCTGTTAAGTAGTCAGAAATAGAAGAATATTTTAATTAAAATGTCTGCAAATTTTTTTATCACTAAATCTATTATAATGTGATTAAATAATTTGATAAATTTTCATTCAAAAACTTAAAGTATAATTTATTTCAATTAAATACAAATTTTTTATTTCTATTGGTGAATGGCTTTTAAAACGATATTTATGCTACACACAATTTTTAATCTAAAGTTCATTTATTTATTTAGTTATACTTCGAAGGCTGAAATTTTCAAGCTTAAAGATTATCATTTATGCAGAGTGCACCCAGTTGAACTCAATAGAGATATTGACAAATTAATCCTATTTAGCTGTAAGTCTTTTGCTTTTGTAGAGAAAAAAAATATTCATATATAGGTAATCCCAAATGTTGTTTTATTAAAATATGCTTTTCAATAACATTAAATTGAAACATAAATTCTAAAGATATTAAATAATAAAATGATCACGATAACATGTGTAAATTTGTATTTTTGGTAGGATAAATGAAGAGAATTCTCAAAAATAGAAATTATAATAATTTGTAAAATATATTTCATGAAATCCAATTTTAAAAAATCTTTCTACCCGAGAAACGGACTAAATGATAATTGATAAGAATAAGCGTTACGAGTCCGGGAATTATAAAACTGAAGAGTTTTCCAAAAGATGATCGTCGATGATTCTGAAATTTTGGGAATACTATTTTAATATGTACTTGTAAGTTATTTCGAGTACACGCTTTTTAAAATTCGTTTTTTTTTTTTCAAACTATCCACTTTCTACGTATATATTGCCATTATGATTCTGACGTTTATTTTAATATTTTTTTTGTATATATACTTTAATCAATAATTTTATTTTATGACACAAAATCGCAATTCTTGCAAAAAAATGTAGAATACTTTTCATAAAATAGAAAATTTTTATTAAATTTCGAGAAACAATATATTTTTATTTTTTTTTTTGCTATTATCTTTTATAATAATGATACTGGGTTTTATTGGGAACATATTAAATATATGAAATTATATATTTAGGTGTAGTGTTTACAAGAAGGAAAAAACCACCACAAAATTTGTGTTTTCGAGAACATATTCATAATAACGATATTTGGGATTAAATTTAAATATATATAGAGGTAAATGAAAAACATATGTACCTATATTTAAATTATGGTATCAGGTGCTGAATATAATAATTTCTAATACACATTACACCTATTCTGCAAAAAAAAAGTAATAAGCTATTTACCATTTATTTAAATTTATTAGAATTTTATGTTTATTCTAAAATTTCAAAACATGAGTAAGCATTTTAAAACTTAAAATAACAATTTCCATTGTTAGGGTTTAGAATATAAGATCTCAAATATTCATGTGTATCCCTAGTTCGAAACATATATAAGTATACAACAGCAACATGCATATTCATAATGATAAAAAATTTCCGAAAATTTTTAGATGGAAAAAATATATTTTTTGTTTCAAATAGGTATATATAATATTAGCCATTGACCCTAACCTTAAGAGTAATATTTCAAGCTCAGCATAATTATGGCTGTAGGTTAAAGAAATAACTTTAAACTTAAGTTCAGCTGATTACTGAGTTCAATTATGTGGTTTTCAAACAAAATTTTTTTTCTAACTTATATTTATCTGATGTCCAGTCGATGAGGTAACAATACAGTCGGAAAAAAATTTAAGATTAAAAAATTATAAATTAATAAAGTAAAATAAAAGTTTTATTTAAAAAGGAAAAGACAAAATTGTCAGTCAAAATTTTAACTCTTAAATTTAATGATTTATTCTGACTCACTATTTAATGTTTTGATTTTGATACAACGCCGATACTGTTCTTTATAATAATAGTTTGAAATTTGAGGAACATTACACATTAAAAAGTTTCATTTTTAATTAAAAATGGAAATAAATTATATTTTAATAGAATATTTTATAACATATTCATTCCGCATGAAATATTTTAATATCAATTTGAATTAATTTTAATTTAATTCACCTTTTCGTGATATCATGTACAAATAATATAATATCTTAGATGATGATAATATTTAATTTTTATATGCTAGCTAGAGGGTTTATTCTCATATGTGAATTTGAAATAAGTTGGAAAATAATAATAATAAAAAAAAAAACAAAAAGCAAAAAAGAAATTCACCATAAATCTAATTTTATGTAAACGTAATATTATCCTAAATATAAGTTGTACCATCTGTAAATTGTATAATAATATTTTCAAATCTTAAAATGCTTCCCTCAATTTTCTAAATTATATTGGAAAGTCATAATATCCTTTTTTAAATATTATAGAAAATGCTTGTGTGTGGAAAATTCTGTATAATATAATAATACTTCAAAATTCGTTATTGCATAGTAGGTAGTCACTGACTTAATATTAAGCAAATAATTTTTGTTGGGATTTTTTTTTTAAATAATTTTAGCATTAACACGTCATACAATGTTAATGATATTTTGTAGCTCTTTCTAAAATATGTAAACCTGCAAGATATTTAAATAGTAGATTACAACTTACAACACATGTTAAGAAAATTTGTTATTACAACGAGTTGTGTATACACAAAAACACATGGACACGCGTCAATACTTATATCACGAGACGGTTAGGTCGAGTGATATAATATTGACAAGTGTGCATGTGTTTTTGTGTATATACACAACGAGCTGTATAACAAATTTTATTAACATGTTTTGTATACTGTTTTAATGTGCATGTGAGAGGTAGTTGCAATCAATACATTTTCTATGCAAAAAATAAATAAAGTTCAAAATGAAGAAAGTAAATAAAATCGAAGTGTGGTAAATAAAATTGAAGTGTGTAAATAAAATTTTCTTAAATAAATAATTGACGCATTTAATATACCATTTACCGAGCTAAATTTACGATTGTAAATACAACTTACCGATCACATGCACATTAAAAAATATTACAAATTAAGCATAAGTTGTATACGCAATTAAAACTGTTGCAGTAAGTACACTAATTTTATTTTCTAATATGTTTCTATATTTATGTTAAGTTTCTGATTCGCTATGAAGACCTCCCTATAATTTCTTCATATAATTACCCAGATGAAAAAATCTGAGTTCTTACAAAAAAATTTTCTTTATCTCAAAGGAAGATTTATTTAAGAGCAAAAAATTGTTGTAAAAACATTTTTAAAATTTCTGTAAATTCAAAAAATTTGAAAAAAGAATTAAATTAATTTTGTTTTTTTTTTTTGCTTTCAAATTGATATCTATTTATCCAATCGAAAAGAAAAAGTTTTTCGTTTATTCAACAGTTTTTCTTCTTTTTTTTTCAAATAATTTAACAGCAAACAATTTTTTACTTTTTATTTTTTTTTATTTTGCACAAATTCAATTTTCGGACAATTTTCTTTTCTTTTTTTTTTCATTATAATAACAGAGTGAAAATCTTTGAAATATCTCGGTGCTGAAAAAGGGAGTAAATTAAGTCTACATTTTGTTTTAACTAAATTAAGTAAATTACAATAACAAAATGATTGCGGAATTTTGTTAAATTATCCCATCCATACCCAAGTAAGACTTAAATTTAATAAATTATTACATTTTTCTGAAAAAAAATTTACAAAACTTTTCCCTGACTCATATTTAAGCACTCAAAGATAATTAATGCAAATAATTTGTTACTTTTATTATTATGTAATCAGTACTTAAATACTTTTTTAAGTGACATTCACAAAATCTTAAAAGAGAACTCCGAATTTGTTAAAATTGAAAATAAAACTAAAAGGAAAACTAAACATACGGCATCTGTAACATTTTCAAAACTGGAAAACTTACTATTTAATAAAAGTCAACAGCTAACAGTTTTTGCAACATCTTTTTAATAGAAAATTAAGAAAAACTGAATTTCATGGAAAGGTTTACGAAAAAAAAAAATTAAGACACAAACAGTAGTTTCAAAAAAGTTTCTTTATGCCATTAAAGTAGAGAATATTAATGAGAAAATTGGGAATAAAAAATTTCCTTTTGAAAAGTTGGATCATTGGATAATTTAATAAATTGTTGTAGGTAAATAAAAGATATTTTGATTTTAAAATTTAATTTATAATTTGGGAAATTGAATTTAGACATTCATCTAGAAAGCTCAAAACTAATAAGTAATTACTTTTTTTTTTTGGTTTATAAAACATAAAAGAATTTATCACAAAAAGAAATATTTATTATTATCAATATCTAGAATCTGATATATCAATCTGAATACAAATAAAAAAAAATTTTAATTATATTTGATGTAAAATTTTATTTATTTTAAACCATATCTACAAAAATTACAAACATTAAATCTTATACTTTCATTCTTTACGATCATTTAAACTTCGCAAAGTTGTACTATATACATTATTTTGTTCAAAAATTATTTTTTTGTATAACAAAAGTAAAATGAAGTGATACTTGAGTGATAAAATTACTTACACTTCATATATTAATATCAAGTACTCCCTCTTATACCTATTCATAAGATAACAATGTTATAAAACGAATTCAGAGTTTAACTTTTGCCGATAAGATAAAGTAAAATTGCAATAACATTTTTTTCAAAAGCTCAATTTTCATCAGTTCTAATTTCATTCTGTAGTCTTTAACAAATTAAATAATGAAACTCGGTTAGACTTAAATATTAATAAAAATTTTATCAAAAACTATAAATTTATTCATTTAACATGTATTAATGAGTTTGTGCAGACAATTGGCATTTTCGCCAAAGTTCGTACTTATCCAAAAATCTAATTAATTTCATTCGAAATTAAAACTACATTACTAATACACTCTAAATTTAAAATTCATTTCAATGCCTTTAAATTTTTAATTCACAGAATTTATACGTCAATTTGTTTTTCTGACTATATTGAAGGCAAATATAGTACCTGCTAGAAAACATTTTAAAAATTATTATACACATAAATAGTATCCTAATCCTAACAAACTTTTTCTTTTGCTTATGCTTATATATATTTAAACTTACTTGTATTCTTATTCTTAAAATATTTATCTTTCAGTTCTAATAATTTTCATCTCATTTTCTATATTCAATGATTTTGCGTATGGAAAATATACCTGTGGACATGATGGTAAACCTGCATGTCTGATGAGCGAAGAGCAAGTAAGACCGTGGAGGAATAATGTCGATCCCACACGATACTGGATTTGTACTGCTTATGGTGTTGCCACTGATATCAAATGTTCTGATTATGAATTATTCATTGATTCACCAACAAGCTTTGGATGTGTCGATATGATAGAATGGAGCTATTATCCACCATATGATCCACCAAGTGTTTAATTTAAATGGTTTATTATTAAAAATACTAAATATGTAATGAAATAAAAAAAAAAGTAAACATGAAATTTTAATAACATTGGTATTTTACTTATGAAAAATCTTACTGGTAAATTTTCCTAATAGAAAATCCGATTATTTGATATTACTAAGGACAATTTCAAATAAGCGCACGGTTACTCGTGTGGTCGTGTCTGTCTGACTGACAGCAAGAAAATATTTTCTATGTAAAATTTTTAATTTTTAATACAATTTTGAAGACAATATACTTAAGTTGTGTATACATTACATATAATACGTGAATGTATGCAAAGTTTTTAATCTTAAAATTGTTCGAAAGAATTTTATTTTGTCAAGTAAAAAGCTTTATTTTTTAATTTAATTCAGAATGATGGATAACAGGTGTGAAAGATTTAAAAAGATTTATAAGGATCAAAAGTTCAGGAAAAAAAAATACGAAAAACTATAAAAGATTATAAGTAGAAAATGTGGTACCTACACGTTTGAAGATTTAATGCAATTTTTCTTTTTTAGACATTTTCGAAAAAAAAAAAAAAAAATGTATATATATGTAGCTATAAAATGAAAGAAAGATTAATGGGAAAACATGTAATATAATCCATTTCCGTAGACTTTTTTTTTTCTTACATATACAATTATTTTTAAAATAAAACAAATTTTTAAGTTTTTTTTTTAAATATATGTAGGAATTTAGTTACATATAATAGCAGTTTCGAATAATTCCAACAACATAGAAGTTTTATTCCATTACAATTTCTTAACTTGTTTTTCGTCAAGTAAAAGTAAAGAAAAACTTATATAGGTAAGTAGAAAAATTTTATGGATAAAAGTAGAAATCTAGAAATATATATTGTGTATTTTTTTTTAGGTCAATGCAAGGCATTATAATTATAACATACCTACTTTATTTATAAACGATATTTAAAAAATTATCGGAATTCTACTATGTAATTGTACAATTGAATGTTGAATCCATTGGGATATAGTGCTATCTAAATGTAAACTTAAATATAGGTTTTAAAATGGCAAATACAGTGAGGAAACATTATGGCATCCAGACTATTCCCACAAAAACAATTCCCAAAAAAAATGTTTCCCTGAAAAATAATCCCCGTAAAAGAATTCTCAGAAAAATAATTCATATAATAAGAATTCCCAGAAATTATTCCAAAAGAAAAGTCTCTATATTATCTATATAAATCGAAGAATATTACGTGTAAATCATGCATATTACTTTCAGACCAGGATATAATGGACAAAAATGGACATGCTAATTAGGTGCCAATAATTAAAAAAAAAATTAATTTCTCTAAAATAATATTATTCTTATATATATTCTTATACATAGATTGTGTAAAAGAATATTCAAATTTGAATATTATGGTGACATGAAATAAAGGCGTTATTTCCCTCCGTAGTGGGAAATAAAGCCCAAATTGCGTTTAGGCTTTATTTCTCACAGTGATGAGAAATAACAGCCGAAAATATAAGGAATTAAAACCCAAATGAAAGTAAAGAGTGAATTAGGGCCAAAAAAATGTTTCAATTTAAATAAGTGGATTTTTATTTTTATTTGCAGCACCATCTGTTTTTTGTGGCTACATGACATAACCGCGAATTTTTTTTGTCATAACCGCGAAATAAAAAATAAAAGTGTCATAACCGCGAAAAATGTCTTATATTTTTTTTGTCATAACCGCGAAAAAATATGGCAAAAAATTTAAAAAATTTCGTTTCGCGGTTATAACAAAAAATTTTCTTATAACCGCGAAACACAGAAACTCGATCATTTTGAAAAATGAAATAAGACTTCGATAAAAAAAATGTTGTGTGGTAAGCACACGGGGCAGCATAGCATAAGTATAATTTTATGTTCTCTATTTTTTTGGGATCTTATCAAAAAAAAATAAAAAATTCAATTTGTACAATTTGTATAGGACTGAAATTTCTAGATATACATATTTTTTGACAATATCCTAATAATTATGTATAAAAGATTATGTCCAGAAATTTTTTTTTATATTTATTTATTTATTTAGTAAAATTTACTATTAATATAATCAATTATAAAAAATACATCAATAATTATCCCAATCTTTATTCGAATTTTTCTTTGACATACGATATCAACTTCTTTTTGAACTCTACTATACTAAATATTTATTTTCTTCAGACAATTTGGCATTTCGTTAAAAAGAATCAAACCCGTATGCATAAGCATGTTTTTGTTTCTATAACCTCTGATGTTGTTAACTCTGAAGTTGTCCGAATTTTTTAAATAGTGACGTTGAACCTCTCCCACATAGGCAAGTTGACTTCTTAAGTACTTCGGCAATAAACCAGTTTTTATGTTGTATACCATTATTAACACATTATATTGGATTCTTTGGTTAAAACTAAGCCATCTTAATGTCTTTAACATATGTTTTCTTGGAGTGAATCTGTTCAACTTTAATATACACCTCATGCCCTTGTTATGTTATATTTGAAGCCTATTTTTATCTTGAAAGTTGTATGTGAATAGAATCGATAAACAATACTCGAAATGTGGTTTCACTAGAACATTGTCAACCTTAATTGATGTTAAGAGAGACATTTTATTTCTAATGCGCGTAAAGTAGTAAGTTTTTTTTGCTATTTTTTTACATATATAATCAAAATGAGATTTTAAGTTTAATTTATAATCAATCATTACTCCTAAATATTTGATTTCATATACTACTTTTATTTTCATATTATCAATTTTAATATCTGGATTGGAATCGGCGTTAATCAGCATAGAGTTGGATTTATTTACATTTAATTTTAACTTGTTGATTTGGAACTATCCATTAAGCTTTTCTAAAACATTATTTAATAAATGAACACACTCCTCTACAGAGTCACCCACAACATAAATAAGGGCATCATCTGCAAATAATACCAAGAAGCCCTTTCTAATGCCATTTCCATATCATTAACATAAATTAAATATAGTAATACCCCAAGAACCGAACCCTGAGGCACTCCCAACAGAACATCGATAGTATTAGACACAACGTCATTAACTTTTGTTCGCTGTCTTCTATGATTCAAGTTGGATTCGAACCATTTAAATTCAGTTCCTGAAACGCCATATTTTTTGAGTTTTTCTAACAAAATCTTACGATCTACAGTTTCAAAGGCTCTGCTCAGATCTAGGAATACAGCTACTATAATTTTTTTCTCTTTAACAGCTTCTTTCCAATTATTTCTAACTAAGTTTAATAACGAGCTATGCCCTTTTCTAAATATTGATGTAATACATTACATCATTATTTCTTATTAAATGGTATAATACGATAAGTTATTGTTATAAAATTATGTACTTTTAATAAAACAATAATGTGTACACAAATATCTTATTTTAAGAAGCTATTTTTACAACTAGTAATTGTCAAAAATAAAGTTTTATATTATATATTTAATTTTCAAATGATGACATAAAGAAATAAAAAGACAAATTTTATATAATGAAAATGATTTTTTTTTTTTTTTATATAAATATTGAAAACTTATTATTATCATATTTTATTGTCAAATAACTCAACATTGCACAAGTAATTTATAAAAAAATAAAAATAAAAGAAATAAATAAATAAGTTTTTTTTTTATTATTGTTATTATTTCAATTTCAAAAGTTCGGAAAGTGACAATAAAGAAAACTTTTTTAAATAATTTATTGAAAAGTTATTTTTCCTTCCTTTTGAATAATGTACATGTACATATATTTATGTATATATATTTATTTTAGATTTAATTTTTTGTTTACAAAACATTAATTCAATATAAAAAGAAAGGAATTTTTATTACACTTAACTTTACTTTTTCTCGCTCTTTTAGAACTTTAAATGATATCAATTTATTATTATTATTTTTTTAATACAATCAGCAATTCTGTTTGTTTTCGATTACAATTTTTATTATTATATCTTGATTATTAAAAAAAAAAATTCTTTCTATTTGTAGTTTGAAGCAAAGTGAATGAAGAAATATTTTCAGACAGCGAATAATATATTTAATAAATAAACATATATGAAAACGATTTCATACAAGTAGTAAAATTGATATAATGTAGACATAGAGATCGTTTTTGACGTACATACATATACAATAAAAAGTATTTTAATTATAAGCTTATGTAAATAATTTTCTTAGTTTAATTCGCTAAAGTTCTGAGCTCGATAGAATCTTCTGGTTTTAAAAGAAAATAATATTGGCGTCTACATATACATGTACATTTTTAACATTCATCGCTAACTTCAAATATTAAATGTGTGTTATATGACTATTTTACATTTTTAACGATTCCGACATTATTTTCTTTTTCAATTTGTAAATAAATAAATCTTTTTATAAAATTTTATAAGTATGAAATGAAAATTGATAAACGTCATAAATATCAAATAAAAAAGTTTGAATTAAAGTGATTTCATTATTTTCTTTTCAATTTAACAAAAACAAAAAGAAATAAAAATTGGCTATACATTTATTTAATTTACGAAATGAAAATGATGTTTATTAATAGATGGATACAGGTATATGCGCCAATTTTTTTATTTTATATGCAATATGTCCTAACTAACCTAGATTTTTGAAATTATTTCAAAACTAATAGAAAAGTCAAATTGAAAGTTGAAGAACCTTATCATTTGTCTGAGAATAATCGAATGATATAGTAAAACATTATTCAATTACAAGCTTTTGCTTAACATCTTACTTATTGCATGGTACCATAAAATATATTCCTTAAAAATAAAGAAATTATGTTTATAACAAGAAAACACCGCATAAAATAAGTCAATAGAATAACAATTTTATATTTGTTATACATTATGATGAATATCATAATATTATTTATTTCAACAAAAAATTATATAGAAAAGCAATCTCGAAAGCAATTTATCCACACTAAAATTAGTTGAAACTAAACAGAAAAAAAAAATATATATATAATAAACAATTTAAAACTGTGAAAAAGTGCTTGAAAAATAATATTAATCATTAGGAAAAATGCAATAAAAAATTGAAGCGGAAAATTTATTTGCACAAGTTTTCACAAAAGAAAAGTTTTTCATTTTCCAATGCAACAAAGCTATGTGTTTCATTTATTATTTATGTATAACAATTTTATAAAAATAAATAAATATAAAAAAAAAAAAAGAAAAAAAAAACATTTCAATGATTAATGAGAAATAATAGAAATAATTTTTTTCCATGCCAATAACCTTTTCGTAATAAAGTCACCACAAATTTCAATAAAATCTGTTATTAACGTCCCAAAGGAACTAATAAAACAAAATATTTTATCCAAAGTATGGAATTTAAAAATAATTTAAGGAAATTAATTTCAAAATAAAAAAACATGTATTTTATATACTATTCAAACATAATATAGTATTTCTGTTCAATATAAAATTATCGTCCGACTCTAATATTGACTCCTGCCTGCATAATATAACTAAGTATATAAGATTTATATTTTATACTCTCTCCATTTGCGGAGTCTACATGGAATAGAAGTACTCTTTGATTGTAGAAGTTCAATTTAAACTTTGTTGTTCAAATGAGACAAAAGTTGCAACTTTTATGACTCCATAATTTAGCAGATCAAAATTTAAGGTATTTTAGTTTTCTTCCACAAAATTTCTTTTTCATTAACCTAATATTCATATGTGGTTAAACTTACAGTGTAGGAAGAACGAGCTAAATAGTTTATGCAATTAAATATAATTTTCTATAAAATAATTTTACTAATTCAAAAAAACGTACAAACAATAACAAATACCAAATAATAGTAAATTTGGTGAAAAATTTGTTAATGATTAAAATAATAACAACAACATTAAAATAATAAAACAAACAACTTTAAAAAAAAATTTTGAACTAAAAAATTTATTAGTTATTCTGATAATGATTTTAGAAGATATGCTCATTCTGTGATTAATCATCATAGAAATGAGCTATCTATTAATTTTCATGCAAATTATTTGCATAATAATAGTAAGTTAAAATTGTCCGTAGTAAGAACACATAAATAATTCTCAAATAATTTGTTTTTCAGTCAATTGGAGTAGCCCCTAGTTGTGATTGGGTGCCTCCACATTTTGTAAGTGTGATGTACTACTTAAAGTTGTTATGCAAAAAGTTTTCACAGTAAATTCATAACAAATTAATGTGTCGGTAAGTCATGCTCTTCGGTTGGTAACATTTTGATGTATCATGAAAATCCAAAAATTTAAGTTTACATGTAAGAACTTTCTGAAGATAATCGTTGTTTCGATTTTGAACATAAAATAACTACAATAAATATAACTAGATGTTAGATTACGATTAACATTTAACACAATAAAATTTTGTTTTCATTTTCGTTTAAGGATTTTGAAGAATGCTGTCCAATTTTTGAATTACTTGAACCGCTGTTGTATAAGAAATGTAAGCATTCTCAAATTGGTCCAATTCATCCTAGATATGCCAGGAATTCTGAAATTTTAAACATTACTTTCGATAATAAAATTCAGAGAGCAATTCGAAAACAAAATAATATTACAGAAGATAAGATAATTATGAACATAAAATTCAAAACTGATAACAAAGATGCAGACTTAGAGAAAAAAACAAAAGGTTTTTTTAACGATTTTTGGGCCTTGTTGATGTTGAATGAAGCAGGTTGGCTTAAAAATAAAATCACAAATGTAAGAAAACTTATGATTTAGATTTTAGCTTTTGGTAGATAAAAAAAAAATTCACTTAATTTGAACTCAAACTTTCAATGTTTTTTATAGTGCTTCTGGGAATGTATATTTAAACAAACAGAAATTATCGGAAATGATAATAAGCTACAAATTGAAAATGTTTTAAATTATCTTCCAAAAACTTTAAAAAATCAACTAAAATTTAAAAATTTAATTGAAATTAGTTTCAAAAACTGTGCAAATAAAGGTAATTTAACGATAAATATTAAATTAAAAAGGATTTATTTTAATATGAAATTTAATGCAATTATGCAAATATTTTTTTAGTAATTTCCACAAACCATTCTATACAAATTAATTCATATGAAAAATTAGCTCCTGGACAATGTAAACCATTTATTGTTAATTTAACAAAATGTTTGCATAATGAAATTTTCATTAGATGTCCCACTGCTATGTGGAAATATAATAGAAAATGTCGCAAAATGCGTGATTTTATGATATTATGCCCAAATAAAATTTAAAAATGATTCTGCAAAAAGAAAACTTAATAAATCAAAAATATCAAATTTTTTGACATTATAAGTTTTATACTATCATCAGAATAATAAAAAAAAATATATCAGTACACAAAATGACTTGCGATTACAAAGATCGAAATCATCAGTGTTAATGAATTAGCTTCGTAACAAATTTGGACGAATGAAATTAAATCAAAAATTAAAAGTCGAAAATACATTATATCCGAATTGTTATTGGTTCTCAGCATACATATATACCTATAATGTATGTTTTAAACGCATTATTTAAATTGAATTTTTTTTTACATAATATACAATATGATAACTCTTAAAAATAAAATTCTAGTGACCAATTTATTAACATAATCGCATAATCAATAAATAAATAAATAATATTGTTGTAATCTATTTTATATCAAATACACAATGATATTAATCCATTTGAGATTAATATCTTATAATATTTATACATATATATAGTATATGTATTTATATACATACGTGCGGTACCTAAACTATACTACAAAATTGTGGGATTACAAATTAATAAAATTATCTATTAAATTTATGAATACAAAATACATTTGAGAATACTAATTATCATTTTCATTTATTTTGCAAACACATGTTTTCTAAATAAACAAAACAATAGTTATGAAATTATGTATGAGTTAAATATATTTCGTGTACATATATGTACATAAAGTGATTATAAAATAATGTATAGGTATATACCAAACTCTAAAAATATTGTTTTCTTTAATATTTCGATATTATTTTAGAGCATATTTATTTACAAATCATCAATTATTTGAAAGAAAATTTTAACAAATCTATAGTTTAGTTAGCTCCTATTCGTACAAATATTAATTATATTTCTACGAATAGCAAAGAAATATTTTTCACAACTAGGTATGGAAAGTACATCATAATTCATATGTTTTCTGTGAGAAGTTAGAATTAGAATTATAAATGAAGAACTCAACAAAATTTTTCTAAACCGTCCTTGAATACATTTTAATTATGAATGTTGTTTAAAAATAACGCAATTCAAGCAGTCGTAAAAATCTGAAAATTGTCTTCTCTTTTTTCAAAATTCCAAAAAGTAAGTTCAAGTACGTATACGATGATATGATGCGATTTCTATATTGAGTAATTAAAAAGTAGCCAAATGATAATATTAAGCAATAAACTAAACATTATATTAAATGTATACAGAGGAGTAGATTTATCTCAGCGTTCCAAACTTTATTTTATAATGTAAAAACAGCTAAGCCTGGATAATACGAAATAAAACAGTGATAAAATAATCTATATAAACATTTTTTATAACAAAATGATTGTGCAAAACATTTGTCTAAATATCTAGTAATCCCATAAGAAAAATTCATATCTCATGATTTAATCAATATAAAGAAGATGAAAATCTTTGGAAGAAAAATCTTAGTCAGCCATTAAATTAATTAAGTTATAAAAAGAAAAATATCCTAAAAGAAAATATTCCCACAATGGTTGAAAACCTTTTTATTACCATTTTTTTTTTTTCATCTAGAAACATTTTTATGGGACATTCAACGTACATTGTCCTTTTTTATATTATTTCAAATTACAGAATCCCTCAAACAAATCACATACGCACTCAAATTGAATAAATAAGAAGTAAAAAGCTAGAAAACGTAATAATAAAACAAAATCAAAAATATTTTTGGGTAATCCTTATAATAGTTCTATAAAATAGACACAAAAATTTGTAAATTATATTCTTATGCGTTATTGTCATATCTGCGTCTAATGAAGGAAAATTGTTGTTTAACATAATTTTTTATTGTATCTTAAAATGTCTATAACATTCATTCGAATTAATAGTTTTTTTTTCCATAAAGGGATTTATTTTATGTACATTTTTATGTTTTGTTTAAATTCATTATTTGTTACATATATAAAATTTATATAATTGTGTTTTATACAAATATTGTCATTTTTTATTTGTGTTTTAGTATAGTTAAACGAAACGAAATCTTTTTTCTAAAGTGAAAACCCAAAGTTTTTGAAAACAAAACAACAACTCCTCCTCATTTTTAAGTCAATAATATTTAGCTGAAGTCTTCTGTCGGAAATTTTTCTACAGCAATCGACATTTACTTGATACATACATATACTTCATTTCCAAAATTTTATTTAAAACTACGAACAAAAACATAAATTTAATTGAATTGCATATTGAATATCAAGATGCGAAGATTTCTAAAACCCTTAAGATACCCTCTTGTCTCAATATTTATGATAATATCATAATAAATTTTTATAGATCCACTTTGTTTTTTTGATTTAAAAATTTTCTTAAACAATAGTTTTTCTATATTCATTACAAATTCATTGTGGTTAAACCATATAATATAAATAAATAAAAATAAATTATAAACAAAATTGTCCTTCTTCATGGAAAATAGAAATAATCCTAGTTATCCTTATTTCTCGTTTTGATAATCTTTTCAAAACTTTCTCATTTGTAATTTAGTAAATGTTTGAAAATGCTAGACGCATAAAAAATAAAATTTTCTTATTTTCCTTTTATGCGTGATGAAAATATTTTATTGATATAAACAAAAATAAAGTAAATAATAAAATAAATTTTCTTGTGTTATGACATTTTCTATCACCTAGAAAAAAAAAATATTTTCTATTCTTAAATAAAATTACAAAATAAAAAAAAAATGTTTATATAAAATGTACCATGGGAAAATATTTAATTCGGATCACGTACTTAGAATTTAATATGAATTTAATAAAGTTCTTGAATTAAATACACACAGTTTAAAAATTATAAAAGGAAAATACGTTTTCATAAACGAAAGAAATTACAGGTACCTAAGTATATATTTTTCTTTTTGTCCTTTCTGTTCGAATTTAATGAGTTTTGCCTTTAAAGTAACAAAAATATCAATAATTGTAATAGGTTTAAATTTTTTATTTTTTTTTTTCAAATGAAAAATAAAGCCATTTTACTTTTTAAATATTTATTTAAAATTTTATTGAAATAATTTCTTTCGTGCGTAAACAGATTTTTCCATACATTTTTTCAATGAAATATTGTATTTATAACATATGAGGGAAAAACAATTTAAGTTGTTATCTAAAAAAGCATAAATATGTTTTATGATTTTTAAATTATTATACAGATCTTGAACAACTTGAATAACTTGAATAACGATTAAGCGCTGTCTTTTCGGCAATTATGTAAAAAAATTAATTAATTAGTTTTTTACATTGTTTTATAAAAAATTCTCAGTCTTCTATACAAACCTTTTAAGAGTTCTCGAATTGAGCTTTAATCAGGAAGCTGAATATGCAAGCAAACTATAAAAATCGAACTTTTATATACAAAGGTATATAACCGCATAATTAAAGTTTATGACAATAACAAACCAAAATGCAATATTTTCGTTCTCATTTTTATTTTAATTCCAACTGAAATATTATTTAGGTTAAAAAGTCAACCACTTAAAGAGAAAAAATATTAAAAACAGGAAAATTTATGATGATTATTATTATAATGACTCTTAGCATAAAAGCATCACATTTAGAGGCAAAAAAAAAAACTCTGCTTATGAAGTTTAAATATTTTTTTTCTTTAACATGTTTTTTTTTAATATTTTTAAAGTACACACTACAAACTTAAAATTATAATTCAAAATTAGATAGAAATAATTATTTAAAAAAAAAAAATTGTGATTTGGTTATGTTTAACTGCTCTCTTAAAATAAAAAAGGAGTTAGTGCGTTTATACAACTAATTCTTTAACAAGTTTTTATATGCTCATATTTACAGGTAAACAACATTATAAAACAATTCCTATGAAATGTTTAACACAGTAAATAGTACAAAAACTATGATTTTGATTTCATTTACAAATTATATTCAAAAAACATATCATCCTTA
Organism: Hybos culiciformis; assembly: GCA_964007475.1. NCBI lineage: Eukaryota > Metazoa > Arthropoda > Insecta > Diptera > Hybotidae > Hybos > Hybos culiciformis. Next base: position 34,304,859 of record OZ023273.1, on the reverse strand, counting down.
TTTTAATTAGCAAACAAACAAAACTATATGATTTGTATTCTTGAAGAAAACTTTGTAAGATTATTTTTAATGAAACTGGAATTAAATTTTCTACGCTTTAATGTTCAAAAATATTTATTTTTTAATTTCCTGACAATGAGAAACGAAGACGGCGTTTGTTGACTTTGAAATTTATAAGAATTTCATTAAAGGGTCGAGAGAAAGAGGATTTGGAGTTTCTAAAAACTGCTCCACCATTTTTCTACAATTAATTTTTAAATTTTATAAATTAATGATAACTTTATTATCACAGTTATTACTTATTATCACATATCCGGTTTGTTTTATTTGTCAAATAAAAATAAAAAAATAATTACATAAATATCTATTATAAAAAATCAACATTAACGTAGAAAGATAAAAACTATTAAAGCTAAAATATGTAAAAAAAATATTTGAACATCATTTACGGCCCCATACAATAGTGGTAATTTTCTTATATTTTTTATCAATTGCAAGTCTTGTGTCATGTGAATTCGGAAAAATGTTCTTTGAAGATTGTATCGATATCGATAAATGGCATTGGGCCGATCGAATTGAACGAGAAAGTGAACCTTAAACGAAAAGAATTATATTGAAATCAATGTTTTTAAAAAAGCTGTGATATAAGAAGTGTGCCTAATTATATTTATAATAAAATCTTATTTTATTAAGTTTTATTAAGTAAGAATTAAGAAATTACAAAAAAAATTAACATTACTACATATTGTATTTAAAATTGTAACCCATTGGCGCACAATTTTGAAGAAATAGCAAAAAAAAAACTTTACTAAATTATCTAATAACTTTAGAAATGTAATATAAATTAACAAAGTGGGTGAAAAAATATTTGAAATATTTATGTATTTTATGTTTTCTTTTTACTGGAGATCAATAATAATAATTTTTTACATCCATTAACCCTTTCAGATATAAACTAAAAAAAAAAAATTTATAGATTATGATCTGATAAATTTTATTTTCACATAATCATTTATTTACCAAATGTAAAAAAGGATATCAATAGGATATCCTTTATAAACCCATACATTTATACAAAAAGTAAGTGGAACATAATAACAAACAAACTGCAAAATTTATTATAGATTTTGTCTTTGATAAGAGTTTTGGGTCATTTTCAGGATTTTTTAAATGAAAATACTCAAATGACCGGAAAAAATTGCCGGAAAAAACTAAAGAAAAAATATATTAAATGTATATACTATAAAATTCAGAAAAAAATAATATCATTAAAAATCCCAAAAGATACGCACTATAAAGCTTGTCTCTTTAGAAAATTGAGAATAATTCCTTATTTTTTTTTTTATATTAATGCGATTCAAATATCCTTCAAAAGGATATACAAATTTAAATTTTCTGGTTTTGTAATTGTGTGGAAAATATCCTTATAGCTTATAAAAATAAAAAAAAGGTATCTGAACATCTGAAACACACTTAAAAAAAAGTTAAACTTGTATAGAAATTTTGAATTGTTTATTATATTCAGTATCTTTATTTTATAAGGGATTAAGGTAAAATTAAAGCTTAAATTTGAAAATTTCTCACTGTTGTTGCAGTATTGGGAAGCTCAATCTGAAAAGGCAAATTGTTCTAATATTATATTATTATAAACAAAAAGCGCAGGTTGATAAAAAGAAAATAAAGTTTTAGTTAGCTTATTCATGGTCGGCCTTGAGCTGAAATGTATCTATTGTAGCACTAACGTTATCGTCCACTTTTTAGAACTATGTAAGTATTTTATTACTATTTTTCTCATCAAATCCTTTTATTAAGAGTATATTTAAAATTTCAAAAATTAGTTTCCTTAGTGAAACTATTTTTATTTATATAGAAAGTTCAATTTATTTTCAAAAGATTACCTCTTCAAAAAGGATAAAAATTACCAAAATAACAAATCAATTGCTTACTAGAATAAATTGAACACTATATGAGCTTAAATCCTTTTTTGATATATCATATAGTACATATATAGTTTGTTAAAGAAGAAAATTATTTCCAAATCTCTTCAAAGAAGACATTTGAATGGTCATATAGGAAAATATTAATAAAGGTGTCCTTTTTTATCGACAGAAAAGAAAAAAGAACTAAAAACTTTTATATTATTACGGATATTTTGGAAAATATACCCAATTTAAGGATATTTATATATTACTTTTAACTATAAAATTTACTTATAATAGATATCATAAAAAATTTCGAACAAAAAAGGTAAAAAAGAAAATATAAATAATTTCATACCAATCCCATGTACATAATATTTATGTATAATTTATTAAAATTTATTTGAATGAGCATGCAAAATAAGATATAAAAATAACTTTTTAAAAATAAATTATATGAAATTTTTATATTGGACAATAATAAAATGTTTACCATCAAGTTTGTAAGTTGTCTTACCATATATTTCATTATGTTATGTAGATAAATTTGTCTAAACATTAAAAATATAAAATTCTAAATTTAGTAAATTTTTAATGCCATTATTATGTATTTTTAAAAAAAAGTAGGTATTTATGCGATTATGAGTTCATTAATGAACTTCAGAAATACTTGAACATTTCTTTTTCTGAAGCTTCTAATAATAAATATTGCATTCATCATACGTTCTCTACGAGTTTGTATCTGACCTACCCAAAACTGACATTTCTGAATCAAATAAAAATTTAACTATACAGACCAAAATAAGTGAATTTAAAAATTAACTTATATTTTTGGTTTTAAATCTTTATTTTTATAGTTAATAAATTTGGAATAATATGACAGGTACCTATGAAAAGTGAAAAACTTAAAGAAACTTTTATGTGTCACCTGCATTTTTTTATTTTATAAATGGAAGCATGTACCTGACCAGTAGATAAACGAAATGAATTTATTACCATTTGTTTTGTTATAATTATATCGTTTTAGAAAAATTTGTATTTATCTTTTCTCAATAAAATTACGTGTTCGGAATAAATCAATGAGAAAATTTTAATGAATACATTTTAACGAAAATACATTTTAAAAAAAATAATCTAGTTCCATAGATTAGTGGTTGAAAAATAGTTATTTGACTAATCGTGCATTAAATTCATGGACAAAGAAGTCATTCTTTCTTCAGGTTCAATCCCAAAAGTTTACATAATTATAAAACTATGATGCTATAATAATTAAATATAAGATATAACAAATTATAAGATTGGTGCTGATGCACTTTTTAATGAAAAGAATAATTAATCTTTTTTTAAGCATTATTAACTATTTTCTTGTTTACACTAAAAAAAAAACAGAAAATATAGTAAAAATATTATCATTAAAACTCTGTTAAATTACAAAAAATATTTTTTTATACAATATGAGTTTCTGAAATTTTTATTACAAATATTACATAATCGTTTGAACAGATATATTAAAATGTAAAACTCATAGCTATTTTTCTTTGAAATTAGATCTTAGGAGCCCATATCTAAATCACGACTATATTTACTATAGAACAAAAAACGTAATTTATTATTAAAATTTTATAGAAATCATGACAAAGAATGAGGGTTAGAATGTAATGATTCTGTGAATAAAATGAATAGCATTGTCATTATTACGTGGTATGTCCGATTGTTAATTTAATCACCATTGTGTTTTATATCTGTTTTTTTTTTCTTCAATTTCAAGATATTCTTAGCGAAAAATTCTATAAAGACTATACATTCTGAATCTTAAAGAAAATTTCTTAGTTAACGCCTGAAGAAGTAGTAAGATATTTTCCACTAACTCTTCCTTCTTGTTTTACCTTTATTTTTTTTATTTTTCTCTTCCTTCAATCTCTTCTACTTTTAAAAACTTTCTATTAGGGTAACTTTTATTATATATTTTACGCGATCCGTCATCTGAAATTTTGGTTTTTTGCTTAGTAACGAGACTTGATCTTGGTGTTTTATGTTTTTATTTTTAAATATTTTTTTTTCCTTATAACAATTGATTTAAGCATCGCGTTGATTTAATTTTCCATTGCATATTTCATACTGAGACCCCTCCCCTTATATTAGCTATATTAGCATGTATTTCAGAGTGATGGTAAAGTTTTCTTGTCAATTTATTGTCTTGAAATGCAGCGACGTTAAATATACTAGATTAGAGTTAAAGTTTTTTGTTTTTATTATATCAAAGAGCCAGCTGCTGTACTTAAAAACATTTGTTATTTTGTAAGTATGGTAAGGTAAGGTTTTAAGCATTTTTTTTAAGTTTGTGGTACAAAAAATTAATCGAATCAATTTTAGTTAAGAATATAGTTATCAAATATTAAGATTAAAAAAAAAGTCAATAATATATATAGAATTATAATATTTTTAAAAAATAAAACAAACAAATGTTGGTTGAATAGAAAAATTATATGAAGCGAATGTACTAAAATCATGAAATCATGAAATTTATGAAAATATTCCACTCAAATGCTAATAATTTTTTCGTATAGATAGCATTAGCATTCAAAGTTTGTTATTAAATGCATATCTAAAATGAAAATTTTAAAATTATTTTTTCGCATACAAAATTACGTGTTTTTCATTTCCCTTTTTTTTTTTCTAGAAATATTTATTTGAAATCGAATATTCAAAAAAAAAAAAAAATTAGATATTGATAAAATTTGCATGCATTTCACCAAAAGGATAAATAGTGTTATTCCTTGAAGGAGTTTCATTAAAAATAAAAAGAAAAATGGATCTAAAAGAATGATGTGAATAAAAATTTAATAAGAAAATATAAAAAAAATTATAGATTTTCTAGCTAAGTTGAGCACGTAATTTTTTTTTATGTAAAAAAAGAAAAATTCTTTTTTAAAAATTTAGATTAAAATTATCACAATGTTATCTTTTCCATTCAACAAAAAAAAAGAAGAAAAAAGAACCACATCAGTGTCAGTAAAAAAAAAATTGGAAAATAAATTTTTTTTTTTTCAAAAATACTATTAAATAGTCAAGATCTTAGTATTTATTTATTATTTAAATTTTCTTTTCAATGATATTGTTATTAATTAAACTTTTCAAAATTTTATTCTCAATCTCAATTGTGAATTCACAAAATTTTGTCTTTTTATGTTCAAAAGCTTTGAATTCCCTAAAGTTATTAAAAAAACATAAAAAATGAATGTTGTATATTCCCTTCAGAAAAAATATAGTTTTGTTTACCAAAAACCAAGAAGAATTCCAAATAGTACCAAAACTTTTAATGAAGTACAAAAATTATTTGTAAACTAAAGTAACAGCCCTTAGTCTTGGTTGGAAAAATTGAGATAAATTTTTCTATATTGTAGTTATATTTATAATGTCTTGTTTGTCAATTGATGATATGAATAGTAATATTATTTATTTATTATTTATATTTTTCATAATATTGCATAATATATTTTATAATAATTATTTGGGTAGGCAATAATATTTTGTCTTCAAAAAAGCGTAACTTAAACAAACTGGACCAGGGCATAATAATTTAGAAAACTACATTTTTTAGAAATATATTTTGAAAATTAAAATTTTCGAAATAACTTAATTTCTTCTAATATGTTATTTTATTTTATTTCATATAAGATATATGTATATAAATTTTTTTGTATAGTTTTCAAAAGCAAAATATTTACAAATAACCTCTTTTAAAATTCACAACATATTTTTTGTCATTTTTTACGTTAGTTGCCAGTGATTTGCAATGAAAAATACTACATGACAAAAATAATAAAATGGCATTATTCGTTCATCGTATATGTACGTACGTACATACATATACATACTTACAATATGAATTCAAAAATTCAAGCATTGAAGTTTTCAAATGCATTTGGGAAATTGATGTTTGAAAAAAAACAAAAAAAAAAAAAATTATCCTATACGTGGTTCTTAACGGAAACCGAAATGCAAAATAAAAAAAAAATAACTTCGCAGCTTCTATAAATTTGAAAATGCTGAATAAAAAGTAAATATACAAAAAGAAGTTTTTTATTTCTAATATTTCGGAAAAATTTCTCAAAATGAAAAATTTTTAGGGTTTTTTTAAAATTCATCTGGGTTTTTTTTTTTTAAATATATATATACAACAGCATTTCCAAACCCTTGGGTCGCGACCCAAAGTTCGATGGCAAAAGATTTAAGATGGATCGCGAACTTTAACTTAAAAATATCTCAGTTCGACAAAACATTGCAATTACTATTTTTTCTTTGAAAATTAAAAAATTTAGGTTATGTAAAAAAATAAAACTATTTTCACTTTTTTTCACATGAAAAAATAACCCGTATATAAAAGAGCAACTTTCAAATAAAAAAAAAATTTGTAATTATTTCCCAATAAATGTGTAGTTCTGTGTTTTTAGTTCATGTTTTTTTTTTTTTAATTTTTAAATTGAATTTAATGGTGTCGAATATTTTCCAAACCGAATTTATCTATTGTGGGTAATTTTTCACTCGAATTTTATAAGTCGCAATATAAAAAAGGTTGCGAAACGCTGGTATATACATTGCAGGAAATAGGATGCATTTATTCGAAAATTTTCAACACATTTTACATGATTTCGTATTACATTATTTTATTTACATAAATAATGCAACTAAGTATATTTCTTATACAATTTATTGTATTATATTAATAAATTAAACTAAATTTTATTTTCAGATTATTATTATTATTATTTGTGAGCTAATTTTTTTTTTGTTGAATATAAAATGAAAAAAAAAAACAATTGAGTTTTGACATCGAAATCCGACTTATGCTTACTTATGTTTCATATTGCCAAAGAATATATTATTATATATCCTAACAATGAATATATTATTATATATCCTAACAATGACAGTGATTTTGTACAATAAAAAATTAATAGATATCTTTTAATATAAAATTTCAATAAAATTAACATGAAATCAATCCTGATTTATTTATTTAATTTTTTCTAATGATTTAATGACTACATTTTAATTCTTTAATTCTTCACATATTGTTAAAAATATCTGAGTTAGTATATATATCTATCTATTAAATACTATATTATTTGTAATAAAGATGTATTAAAATAAAATAAAAATTTAAATTTATCACATAATTTAGTTTAATATAATAATACAAGTTAATAATCCTTATGATATTATTTTTTTTCAGATAAAATTTCCTATATCCTTTAGAATAAAAAAAAAAGTAATATAAATCAATAGTGTACATACTCTTCTCAGATAAAGGACAAAAAGAATTTGGCAAAAATTTTCTTCTTTGTTCATAATGATAATCATAATAAAAAGAAAAGACCAAGAATTTTTCTTAGAATAATAAATATTCCAGAAATAAATAAAAGAATTTTTTTTTTTTTATGAAAATAAAAGAAAACTCTAAAGAATTTTTCTTTGTTGAATTCTTTCAATAATACATATATTTTCTTATTTAATTCAAGTATACCTATAAGAAGTTCACCCTTAACTTATATACATTTCTAAGTGTAGATATAGAGAGTTTAAGCTGTGTTCATAACATTAAATTTATTGTTTTTCGATTTTTATAAAAATTTTTAAAATGTTATTGTAGAAAAACGGGAGCAAATAAAATTGTTTCCAAATATTTTACCAAAACTTAAAAATCAATAACAAGTATTAATTCGCACAATTTTTTACTAGTTTATTTATGTAACCCCGTTTTATGCTAAATCCAGATTATCTATTCCTTCTCACATTATCCGGGTAAGAATAAGATTAATAGGATTAGTATTTTTTTTTTATTATGCAATTAGATAAAGGCCCTCAAAATATAAAAAACCAAATTTTTACAATAAATTTAAATGAATAATAAAGTGAAACATGGACATTTGCCAATCCGATATTTGAGTCCCCCTTTCCTTTTCACACCTTTTCCAAATTGAAACAAATTTATTTCCAACTTTATAGGTAATTTTTTTCAAAAAAAAAATTATTTTTTTTAGCTGAGTAGTTTTGTTAAAGTAAAAAACTGGTCAAATGTCAGATTGGCAAATGTCCGTGGGCAAATGTCAGATTGTCAAATGTCATTTGGGCAACTGTCCGGTAATCGTTTTTTTTATTACATTATACAATTAGATAAAGGCTCTCAAAATATAAAAACCCCAAATTTTTATAATAAATTTTAAATGAATAATAAAGTGAAACATGGATATGAATAGTAGAATGAAAATAAAATTACAAATTTCCCATCTTATAGATTAGCTTACACTTATTCGGAGCTTTGTTAAACGAGTTATATTTAACATTACGGTATATAGTGGAAATTAGAAATTTTGAATTTTTTAATGAAAAAATTCACTACATTATATATTTCGGAAATTAAAAGAAAAAAATACATAAATAAATAAATATTTATATATTATAATGTATATTAATACTATATGTACACAATATAATAAATATTTTATTTTGATATTTGATATAAAGATCCTTTTAACATTCCTTTGCTTGTTATGTTGAATGTGAAAATAAAGAGTTTTTCAATATCGTTAGAGATTTTACTATGAAAATATTTGGAACATTTTTTTAAGTTGTTCAAATTGTACACAAATAAGAAATATTTATTCTTGATTTTTTAAAAGATTTATCTGTTTTTATTGTAAAAAAAAACATAGTAAAAGAAGAAAATCTTAATAGAAAATTGAAAACAAATCGATGAATAAGTTCTTTCTAATTTATTGTTGTAACTTATAAGTAAAAAAATATATAATAATGTATAATACATAAAAAAAAATTATTCTGCTCATAAAATGACCATTGACCAAAAAGACATAATATCCGTTTTCAATTTTCATGTAAACTATAAATCATGTCTACGTTTTACAATTTCTTATTTTCAATTTTCTAATAATGTTAAAATGTTTAGTTCAATTCTTGTATACTAACTACATTATGTACTTTATAGTTTCTTATTCACCGATAAAAAACAACACATTTGACAGTATTCGAAAAGAACTACCTTACGTCGAGTATGATACCACGAGTTTATAAAGTATTATGTTATATATTGGTTATTGACTTTCCTAAGTTTTGGAAAATTATATGTATCAAATAAAAAAAGTTCGTTAGAATGATATGATATGATACTTGAAAACCTTATTTCGAAATTAATTTTGAATATCACGTTTCAGAATAATACTGTCGTAACTTCCAAAAAAAAAAGGCTTAAATTTGTTCCTATTATATTTTTTATCCTCTTTTGAATAGAACCCTGTCGGATCTTCCATCGCTGACTATTTAGGCAACAACAATTTTAAAAAAATTTACCTTGTCTTAGAAAACGGACCTTTAATGCAATTATCTCAAAAACTGATTGCGGAAGCTACGACAGCATTACGAACGACAGTATTATTCTCAGAGTGCGATACTGAAAGTGTCGAATTTAATCAGTTCTTTCCACATCCTACAATTAGGTAAAAAGTGTACACTGGATGTGACATTATTTTCAAATGTGATAAAAAATAAAACTATTCAGTTCACTCTTTGATTATCATATAAATAGTTTTTACTAACAGAAAGCTCATTAAATTTCCATCATGCACTTCCGATCAGTATTTCCTAATTCTTTGGAATACAACCAATTTTTTTTATTTATAAGAAATCACTTCTTTTTTTTTGTTGATAATAGAAATAAAAATTATATATGCTATTCCATAGAAAATATTCAATTCTTTTCTTTTGACTTATTTTTGGAAACTACATTTTCGAATGAATTTCTTACAAAAAAAAATTTTTTCTATTCGGTTGCATAAAAATTTCAAATAAGATAGAATATTAAGTTTGTGTCATTTTTTTGAGTATTCAGTTTTTTACTTTATTGTTATGTTACTGATAAATTTATTCATACGTGTAGGTCTTTTCTATCAAACAATTTCAAAATGAATACAGAAAAGTTTAATGTGAATATATTCTTTAATGAAGCCGGTGTAATAAACTTATCCATTTTTTTTAATATTCGTACCTGTTATTATTATTCCTTTAAATTTGAAAACCTATTATTTTCATTAAAAGAACGACTATTGAAAATTAAACTATATTTTCGAAGTAGGGTAGTAATATATGTATAAAACTTCATTAATTTTCTATTTACAGATTCTTGAAAAATTACATATACATAAATAATATGAAAGTTTATATAAAATGTTAATTATTTACCGCACTATTAACCCCCGAAAGTTTCTGCGCTTCTTGTACAGCAACTATTTTAATAATAAAACTATTTGTATTAACCGCTTTTAAAAAAAAAAATGTTTATTAAAAAAAAAAAATAATAATCCTTACTTTATACGTACATAATATATGAAAATTTTTATTTAAGTTTTACTATTAGTTTTTGGAATATTTAATTTAGATTTTGATTTATTTTCTTTCTCTTTTTTTAAGTCTTCACGATCATTATTCCCATCATTATTATCGTTAATATTAGTTGTGCTATCATTTTCTGTGTGAACATAGGATTGATTTAAATAACCACTTGGGTTCAGGACTATTTCAGTGTATGGAGGAGGTTGATAAATGTGCTACAAATTTAAACAAATATATATTAATCGTTCTGCTAAAAAAATATTTATTAATTTTATGTACCATATCTCTTTCGTTGTCTGCCACATATGGGGGAGGATTATCTGCTTCAGATCCTATTTCATTACCATTTGTTCGATTAATTGGTGCAACTGTATGTGTTCCAATTTCAGAACCATATATTGGAGGTCTGTCCTGCATTCTCGATAATACACGTTCTTGAATTGAAGACACTGATGGTCTGCCCAATCCATTTTGATTTAAATTGTTTGAATTATTATTAAGTCGATTTACCGTCGCTCTTGCAGCATCAGCACGTTGTCTGGCACTAAAATCGATTTAATTTTTCAGTAAAAAAACATTGTAAACCATTTAGAAATTAGAAGCTTTAAATATAATTAAAGTTATGATCCCTACACTTTTCAATAAAAATAAAAATTTTAGAAAAAAAATAAAAATTTTAGAAAAAATAAAATTTTTAAAACGTTTCTTCATAAATTATTATTATTTATTTATTTATGAGTTATCCCAGTATAAATGAATTAATTGTAGAATTAAGCTTAAGGCTTCTTAACTACTATGGTTTGCTAGCCTAATCTAATTACATTGTGTTTTTTTTTTTAATTAGAATGCACATTTTAATTAAATTATTATTTTAAATGCTGATGCAACAATATTAATTAATTTTAAAATTTATTCATTTACTAGCTATCCCAGCAAACCTTGTTTAGCCACTTAAATATTTTTCTATTTTGGTTTTTTTTTTTATTTTATAAATGTAGATATTTTCGCCGTTTTTCGCGGTTTTCGCGGATAACAGCGCCACTTGGACATAACCTAAGCGCGGTCCTTAGTAATATAATGTTAGAAGGTTCTAAACATTAATTCAAATAGTCCCTTGAAAAGGGACACATATACCTTAATTATCAATTTTATATATTAAGATTTTGTATAAAGGGAGGAAGTTAAAATTGTTTATTTTTTAATACATTCTCTTAATTGCATGTAAGTTTACGTAAATTTTTTAATAAGGTTTATCGCAGATCCATAATAAAAAAAAAGCTAAAGTTAACTTTTTATAATAATTGTTTGTTTCAAAAACTCACTTCAAAAATTTTGGTTTTGTACACAATCTATATATAACCATAGCTAATGCTGCTATTCCCATTAACAATGCAGCCGAAAGTGCAATCTGTGATGCTGTTATAAAAACTCCATTTGTCGGTAAACTAAAATTTAAATAAACTAAAGACATTTAATGAAAAAATTATTATAAATATTTGGAAAAAATTCATTTATTTTATTAAAATTTTTTCTTTGCTAGAAGTTATAATTATAAAATTTTGAACCCTTGAAAAAAATGCAAAAATTGTTTTATTTTAATATCAATATATATATATCACTGAATTTCGGAGGACTGAAATAAAAAATCTATTCTACTTATAATTACAAGATGAGATTATTAATTATATTTTCTAAGTTATCATAATATGTATATCTTAATCATTAGATAAAATTTATTTATAAACACTGATAAAAGAAAGCTTTTAATATACCTATTTTTAGTTTCCAAGGATTGAAAATAAAACTTATTTAGATACCTACACTTTATTTAAAAAAGTCAAAGAACTTTATTTTTATATTTGTAAGATTTCTATATGTGACATGCATGTATGCACAAGCAAGAAATTGAATGTAAGAATAAATTATGATTATTTCCTAATATATTAAATCAATATTTTTAAAATATAATTCCTTTTTGAGAAAAGAATTGATAACTTTTGAAATACAATTATTTTGTAATCAATACTTTTCGAAATACAATTCCTTTCAAAGAAAAGTGTTGATTACTTTTTCAAATACAATTATTTGTATATCGAAAGTATTTGAATTTTTACAATCTAGGTATTAGTGTGCAGAACGCCATTTATTGAAAATCGTTCAAAGTGCTTTCTAAACCATTTCAGTAATATGTCAGAAAAAAAAACAATAAATTTCAGTGCAATAGCCGAGTCAATAAGTAACAGACTACAGACTAACATTTATTTGTATACAAATAGATTTGAAATAGGTTCCATTTGTTATTTTTTATTCCTTCTTAAAGGAATTTGAAATTATTTTCTATTTTTGACATAAATTTTTCCTTTAAAAATAAATAGTTTTGGCATTGTGAAAATTTCTGTCACTCTAAAATCATAATCGGAATTTGTTTTCCGATCGAAATTTTGTATAACTCCACTTTAGTATCACAATGAAATCCATAATAGACCTAATAATAATATATTATTTATATACATACTTTAAAAAAGAAGATAAGATTACAAAAAGATTGCAAAAAAGGAAATGATGACAAGCAAATATAAAAATAAACACATATTAAGTAGATTAGTTAAATAATAGCTTATACATTCATTATATACTTTACGAAATGCAATTTGAAAATTGAAGAAAAGAGCCATCATTTACCAATTATACATATGTATGTAAATACCAAAACATAATTTTAGTAATACAAAAAAAATATTTACTGAAAAAAGACTACATATTATCTTAATAAAATCTGAAATTTATTAGTAGCTGTCTTCCTATCTACATATATGACATGGCATAGGAGTTCTTGACATTATATTAGTAATCCTTAGATGCAACATTAATCAAATGTAAATAGGTTTTCCCCATAATGTTTTATAATTTTATTTTGCAACTATTTAAAAAAAAAATGTTTATTTTGATTAAAAAAAAATATATTTAAGATAAGATAAATACGTTTCATTGTGGGAATTAAATTAAATTAGGGAAACAAAAATTGATTGAACTTAATATGGGAGTGTACTATTCCAGGAAATACGAAACAGGAAAAAAGGGGGATTTCATAATTCCCGGAAGTTTCTAGTGACTTAATTTCGTACATACAAAAAAGATACATACAGAAAAGGATTTTAACCCTCAGATACATTGCGAAAAAGGAGCTACATTATTCTGGGATTTTTTATTTTAATTTCGTGATTTTGAAACTGATATTTTTAGTTCCGGAATTGTGTATCTATTTAACAAAAAGAAAAAAATAAATAATAAATAAAAACACTTATTAAATTTACGGGCAAAGTTTTGAATTTTCAGCTGAAGTCATGCAAACACATTTATTCTGCGGGCTGCAAATTAATTCTTCACTATTACAATATTCATCACAAATTTCACCAATTCCTGGAGTTAGACTACATTCGTGTAAATTTAACGAATAATGGTTATAAGGCTCACAAACACATTCATCGTTTTGGCAGATAAGATTTGTGTAGCATTCCTCATTGTTTGAACATTCTTCTTTATAATTTTTTAGAATCATCTTAATAGTTAACTTTTTTTTGCCATTTCAATTCATATAATTCTATTAAACAACTTTGGACAACTACTAAGCATTTGACATTTTTGATAATTTTGATATTAAAAAATGAATACTATTATTTAATATATTTTATGAGATGTGTAATTTTATGCCTTTCAATTAGAACTAAATTTAAACGTAAATAAAATTGCCAAATTCTGTTTTGATTTTTATCTACATATATAATTTACCTAATCAAAAAATATAATAATAATATAACCCAGGCATGTATTGTATATATTTCGTACTATATTTATATTTACTTACTTTACCTTTAGTTTTTTTTTTTTATTTTTAACTGATAAAATTAAATGTTATCGAAAAAATTTATATTGGAAAAAAAAATTTTCGACAACTAAGTATGTACTTAAGTACGAATAGGTATATATATTGATAAAATTGATAATTTTATATTGAATTTAGTTATTTAAACGTTTATTGAATTTTTTTCCGCTAAAAAATAATATTTTCCAGAACCTGAGAAGGGCCGTGACTAAATCAATATCATAATCAAAAAGCTATACCTAATTTAAAATTATTTATAATGTCAAAAAATTTGTGATAACTTAAATACTTAACCTAACAATTTGAAAAAGGATTATATTGTTTAACTCAAATAAATTAAACCACCGTCTAATCAGGCAAAAAAATCTATTCTTCACGCATTAGAAAAAAAGAATTAAAAATGTAAAAAAAATCACTACTGATAAAACTTTATTTGAAAACTTTAGTATTAATTCCGTGGTACAATTATTTCTTACAATAATAATAAGGTAAAATGAAAATATTTACTTACGGGCAACTTACAGCACTTCGTTTGCATTCACATCTGTTAGAACTAAAATCACAGTACAAATCGCTAGAACGGCAATAACTTGTACAGTTTTGACCTTTTCCTAAAATAAAAAATAATAATAAAAATAATATATAGATATTGTTATGTTAACACCTATAAAATATAATAACTCTTATTGTTACGAAATTAATTCATCAAGGGCTTTTAAAAAGTTGTAGGTTCACAAGGAATCTACATTTTAATTGTATTTCCTTTGATTTAAAGCTTTTTTGTGTAGTTGGCCCTGACTTGAAATTATTATTGCCGGAAAGGATAGTTAATGAATCTATTACCTATCTCTTCCAATTGAATTTGTATAAAATAAAATGTCTCAATTAGTTAAAAAAAATTTATTTCATTGAAAATGCATGAATTAATATATATCGTTCATTGATCCATAAGATTTCATAGAGCAAAAAAACCAAATATGCATCTAATATTCTTTATATGTATTTAAGCAATATTGTCATTCGAACTACCCAAATAAATAAATAATGTATAGCCAAAAAAGTTTGCATCCTAATCTTTCAATAATTTTTTTTTTATTTCTTATCAATTGAATAAAAATACCTGTGTGTAATTGAAATTAATTACGCTTTTAATTATTTATTTTCTTTTTCTTTTTAAGTTTAAAGTTACCTGGGTAAATTGGTTTAAGCTGCATGTCTATACAAATCGAACGATTTGCAGACGCCATATAAGGTGGATCGCATTCACATTGACCCTGTTTACACCGTGCCCTAAATGGACAACTATCATCATAGGATGAACATTTAATATCTAGATTATAATTTAAAACTTTAAGCTCATAATTTTTCTTTTGATCAGCCACGATTTGTTTATCCTGACTGTTTATCATTTTCAATGATTGTTTTTAATAAATACTTTTATATTGCAAAAATAATTATTATTCTAAAAATGAACTTTTTTTTTAATTTGATTTTTCTAGCACAACTTTTATGTTATCATTTAAGCATTCTATTTAAAACTGAATGAAAATGAAACAAAATTATAAATATCTATATTAGCAAAAGCACATAATATCATAATTAATAAATCTTATCGTAATTCTACGTAGAATGGTTAACGAAAAAAGCAATATTTTTACGAAATAAATCAAAATTTATAAAATAACTATATAATTTTCAAATGAAAGTTATAAAGTACATATGTATATGCCTGTTATTGAATAAATCGATGAATAATTTAAATAAAAATACAAAGTCATTGAACGAATATATTTCGTCATAAATTTAATGACGCATTTTTATCAAAGTAAATCAAAATTGGTAGGATTTTACTCAGATTTGGAAGCTGTCAAATTTTTTTTTACTTTAGATAAAGAATATAATTGTATATCTTTAGATATAGCACATAATGAAATCTGAAAGCATTTTTATAAACAATTTTTAATAAAAACTTTCATCACTTTTATATTTTTTTTATTTATTTATTAATGTAATTGTAGAAATTTGTACAAATAAGTTCAATATAATGTTTTTTCTTAATATCTGAAAATGTCAATTCCAAAAGCATTATAAAAATACTTATAAGTAAATCATTTTTTGTGTTTTTGCAAATAAGGAAAAATATTCTCTCAGTGTACCAAGTATTGCAAAAAAATTATTTTAATTTTGAAATTTATTGTGAATTAATTTTTTACAATTCCCTAATATCTTCAAGACCTTTGTATCACAAATAAACATATAATATGTATCGTTGTATTAAATGCGATATTCTCTAAAAACCACAACAATAAAAAATTTAAAAATAATAGTGGTTTATATAATTTGTGAAAGCTTTAACGGATTGATAAGAGGTGTTATGTGGCTAGTAAATTTCATAATGTTTTTCAAAAGTTGTGTTGTTAAGGAATAATAAAAGGCAATACAAAGGAGCGTTAAAACTTAGGTATAAATAAAACTATGAAAACTATACTTTAATTCAAATAATTATTATAATTCATAATCATAACATAATAGAATAAACATAAAAATAGAAATTTAATGTGAAAAATGTACTTAAGTTATATCGTGGATATACACAAAAATAATCAGTGGCTAAAACGGTAATTGTCATAGAACAAGAAATGACCGTTCACACCAGCTAGGATCAGTGTATAGGATTATTTTGTTGTTTTTTTATTTCATTATTTCATTTCATTATTTTTTTGATATTGTTTTGTTTGTAAAATTTTCATAAAGGAAAATTAAATATTTTTTAATAAAAAATTAAAATAATAATTAAAAAAATAATAAATAAAAACAATTCCAATAATTTTTTTTTTTTGTTTATGCATATGTATTTTTTTTTTTTATTTATTTTGGCATTTCAAAAACGAAAGTTTATTTTGCCTAAATAACGATGCTATGTTTTTCACATCGTACTCTAGGAACTTAAGGGCATTTTAAGTCACTACCAGCTAATCCAAGTAACTAAATTCAGAAAAATTTCCTGGTTTAGCTAGTTCGGAAACAAGCTAATCTGGCAGCTAGTCCGAGAAAAATTTTGTATGAAAATTATATAAAAATCCAAGAACTATCAAGATTTTTTTTCGATGGCGAAATTTAATTCGATGAACTCACAATTTTTTTCTAATTCAAAAACCTTCAAAAAGCTTAAATTTAACTATAAATATAATTATTTTCTTTTGACGTGTGGCTATAAAACACTAGGACTGGGCTGAAAATTTTCCCATGGACCGTGGTAAAAAATAGATTAATTTTTAACTCTCTCATTCATTTCAAATTTACTTTACTGTATGATACAGTTTCTTAAAACTTAAGATTTTCTTTCAAACAAATTTTACTACAAAAACTAATTTCAGAAATTTATTTTCTTATACATAGTAATGTTCAAACTGCAAACTATTTCGATATTTTACTTAACATAAGCAGATACTGTACTTAAAATTAACATTAAACTTAAAATTAGCATTAACATAAAATTAAAATTAACTTATAAAGAAAATCATAACTATTAAAAACTTTAAACTATTCGAATATTTTTATTAAGAACTTGACATTTCCGATCATTATTGGTTAACTGATTTGAAAGCTGACTAGGACTGATGATAACTTCTGAATAACTTGGAAGATGTTGATGTAAATCCTAAAATTAAAGAAATAATATAATAATTACGATCAGAATAATATTTATGTTTATATAATGTATATAATTTATTTTTAGGAATTTTTTATGTTTCTTGTACCTAACTACTACTATTACTATATTCTTTTTCAAATATTTATTATATGTACATAAGTGCTGTATTTTCTTGAACAAACATTTTTTTTTTCCTTTTCTCAAAATCAAATTTTAATTACAACGGAGTTATTGATCGCAAACAATTTTATTTCCATCAAAAGTTTTTCCCTCAGTTCTTATATTTATTTATTGACAACTTAACTGCATAAGTTACATTTAAAAACGTAAAAAGTCTTTTTCTCATTTTAATCTTTATTTTAAGTGTTATTTGTTACGATCTTCATTTTCTTCACGAATGTTACGAATGTCTAAAAATATATTAAAAATATTAGACGCAAAACAGTTCAATCGTAAAAGTATTTTAAATTTTTTTATATCTTTTTTTTTATATAAGGTTCAATATTTAAAATTTTAAAAACAACCTATATGTCGTATATATTTGAACTATTTTTTTTTAGCTTCATTAATTAAGTATTCAAAATGGAAATACTATATGGTAAAGTTCTGTAGTACAGATTATTAAAAGAATAAAATAATTGTTACTATAATGTTTAACTTTATACATAAGTACATAAGAAAATAAATACATGCATTCATATGTACATTCTGTATCTCGAAACATAATTTTTTTATTTAATTTATTATTCAAATTAAATATTTACCAATTCGTTGTAAGCTGGTGGCTTGTCATCTATTACTTGAATTGGATTTTCAACACTTTCAATATTTTCCTGCCTTGATTGAAATAAATATCTACAAATTTCTCTATGACGCTTCATTAAAATTATTAATAATATAATCACAGTTGCTGTTAGCGATAAAAGTACTGTAAATTGTGATGCAGTCAAAGTGCTTTTATTTGTTGATCTAAAAAAAAATTACATTTATATGGTTTAATTAATAATTAAATTAAAAATTTTCATAAAAAAATGTCTAATGTAAAAGTTAAAAAAAAAACAATAACAATATTCAGTGAAATAATTTTGAAGTAGATGCACTCGAATCGAAGTTAATTTCTTCCTGAATGAAAATTATTATATTACTATATATTAATTGAAATTGTTACATAAAGTCAAGTAGGTATATACTACTCAAGTCTGTAACGAATTGTGGACAATGATTTTTAGATCTATTTATAATGTTTAGTGTATTTATACCTAATCAATTTACAAAAAAAAAAAAAAAAATTATGAAAAATAAACTAAAATTTTTACCCGATAATGTTCCCCATTATTTTATTCCTTTTAACAATTTTGAGTAGTTTTTTTTTTGCTTTTTACAACTTTTAAAGTTGAAGGAATTAAAATGTATTTTGTAACTGATACGTTAGGAAAATGCTAACCCATTATTTATGCTGTTTTTTTTTGTTTTATTTATTAAAAAATAAAAGATAATGATAATTCTATAATCAAAGCTCGTTATATGATTGTAGGTGAATTTTTACAACTTCAGTAATTTTATTTTTCTTTTTTTATATAAAAAAAACCGCTTACTTTTATATTTTCGTGAATCCTCAAATGTTTCTTTCCCGGAAATAAGATTACCTATATCAAAATATTCAAAAAAATGTAAACTACACAGAAGAAATAAGCTACAAAAATATGTAGTGATTTAGAAGAAGGGTTTGTGAAACAATGTTGGGCTAATATTTGTGGCAATATAATTATTTATATGTATGCTTGCTTATGTTGTTCGTTCCAGTTAAAAGTTGAGCTATAGGGTTTGAGACATATTTGTATTACATAAAATTAAAAAAAAATTTAAGTCAATAGTAAATAAATTGAAGCATAATTATCAGGCTGGACATTATCCAACTTGATAAGTTGTATTATTCGATGAAACGAAATACAATCATTTTCAATCTCAGTGAAATGTAACTCCAAAATTCTTCAGTAGATTTAAAGCTTAATTAGCAATAAATATTCTCTTAAAATATTTATTTGTATATCAAAGTGATTCTACTGCTATAACAAGTTTTCTGAAGACACCTTTCACTATAAATATGATTTTTATTTCAAATTATGTAGTTAAAATTATCTAATCTTCTATACAAATGTTTGCATTATATTTATATTCTTTTATTTAATTAATTAAACAATCATCATAAGAGATATTTATTTAATTTAAAGTTTATAAATCTGGTTTAAGCCAATTTTCTTTATTTTATTAATTATAAGTGATAAAATTTATTTATATTTTCGTTATTTTATTGTATAATTTAAATAAAATGACAGAAATGTCGATAGAGCATGTAGTGATATAGCGCATTAGCTTTAAAAAAAAGTGGAAAATAAAAGCAACAGCATTGAGAGAGCTAGTTCCCAGAATATGAAAATAAAAATCTAATAAATAACAGTTTAATTTATTTCAATTCAATCTTTGTCTTTCATAGAGTAAAATTAAACATTAAGTATTGAGTAAGACCATACAAATTATTTTGTATTTAAAACTATATCTACATTCTATATATTCTATATTCTATATAGAAATTTTCATATATTTGTTTAGGTACAGAGTCATTAATGAACCAAATTGGATACTTTTTTTTAACAATTTTATTTACCAGTAGTTGTGTTATAAAAAAAAACAGAACAAACTTGGATGTTTTCTTTCATGTAAAGACTTTCGAGTACGTGCATAGACCATCCCATCCCACTTACCCGCGGAAACCGCGAAAAACCGAATAACTGTATAAAATAAAAATTATTTTTATTCGAATTTCGATGTAGTAATTAATAATATACATATCTACCTAGTTGAAAATAAAAACTTTGTAATTATCTACCTGCACTATCTTTATTTTGTCAATGTAAATACCTAGACTGTAATTGTTTTCGTTTCTTTTTTATAATAATAAAATTGCTACCTGTTTTTTGTTATGAATATTATCAATATTATTAATATTGGGAAAACCATTAAATTTGAACTAATAGTGTAAGAAATATTTAAATCATTAAAAATAGTTTTAGCATAAAATTAATTTCCGCAATCAACTATTCAACTGGTTATGAAGAAATAATTAAAACTTAAGCGTAATTAATGAATTGCAACTAACATAAGGCTCTAATACTACCGTAATTAATTTTATATAGGTAACTTTTATAATAAATTAAATCGGTTGCGGTAAATTCTCATACAAAATCACAGTCAGACTGTCAATTCGAAATAGTATTTTTTATTAACAATAATTTCGGATTATTTCTTTCTTTTATGTTTATCAGTTTCAAAAACTAATCTAAAATAAGTATTTAAATAAGATACCTTTAAGTGGTATAATATTCAAAATGAAAATAATTTTTTATTAATTTTTGTTTGTAAATTTTTGATATACCAAATGGCAAGGTCATATTTTTAATGTTTTTAATTTTTATAAGACATTTAAATTTTTTTTTTTAATATTTTAAAAATATTAATTAAGTCTCAAAAAAATTAAAAAAATTTCTTGCTATTTTACATTACTTAACTACTATCAAAAATTTTATCGTAAAAATATAATTTATAATATACATAATCACTTATATACTTACGATATTATTGAAATATTGGTAAATTTGTAATTATATTTCTTTTCTAAACACATTCCGTTTGTACATACTAAATGTGGACCGTCACAACAATGCGTACAATTCCCATAAAGTTCTGTCGAAAAACAAAATTATCAACTTACTATTTTACTATCTATAATTTTTTTTTTAGAGTTTTAATTCTATTAGATATGCTGTAATCTCTTCCCTTTGAATTACAATTAAATTTTTTTTATCGATAAAATTATAATTATTAACTTTAAATTGTAAATGATAATGCTGATTTCAAATTTTGCACTTAAAATTATATATTATTTTCATATAGATTTCTTCAAGATCAATTCAATTTTATCTAATAATTTTTTTTTTTTTATATACCTATTTCAGAAACATTAAAATATTCATAGAAACATTACAATATTCTTCTGATTATTATTTTCTTCTGTTTTGATTCATTAATGTTAGCAGAATCTAGTAGTTACTTTTTTCACCGCCTTTTAATTATAATATAAACAATAAAAGAATACCCAATTGTTATAATCCCATTACTCACCTGGGCATGAAATGCAATAATCAACACCATAATGCATTTGATAAAATTTTTTACATTTACATAATTTTAGAATTGAATCACATAAAGCATTTAATCCACAATCTTCATCTTTATTACAAATTTTATGAATTAAATTATCCATAATGTAAAAAAAAATTAATCTTTATTTATTATTTCTTAATTAAAAAAAAATAGTTTTTAAAATCGGACAACACGAATCAAGAAAATCTATCAACTTCACTATTTAAACTGAACTTGAATTATATTTTTTTAACACATTTAAATGTTCATTATTGTAATAACACAGTTGAAGAAGCTTGCTTATCAAGTTATCTTAATATAAAAAAAAATTAAAAAAAAAAAAAATATTCTTAATATTATCCCCACACAAAACATGATTATTATAGTGTTATCAAGTTTTTTAAAACATATACATATTTTATTAACAAGTGACGTCAGTAGTTATTATAAAATACAAACTAACTCTTGTCTGAAGTTAACAATTCAACTAAATTAGTCATTTTATTTATTTGAAAATTTTAAGAAGCTTTAAGAGTTAAATAAATGAAAATATTTATGTCTGAGTGCTGAGTACATAATAACACTTTATTTTGTTGTTTATCAAAATAAGAATAGCAAAAATTAATAAAAAAAAAATTAGTATAAATCTTAGTGAATCAGTTTTTAGAAATTTCTATGTGGCATAGGGAAAATTAAAAATAGAAAACAGAGGATTGTACTATGTACTTAATTCTTTTCTTATTGTGCTTATTGTACTATGCACCTAATCATTTGCAGCAAATTCTTCAACTGTTTGTTTATTTAATTTTTGCATTATATTTTTTTTTAAAAAACTATTAAAAAAAATCTCCTAATCACATTTTCATATTTTTGAAATTTATTTCATGTTTTATATTTTACTCATTCAGAGGGGTCCGTCCTTGTAGAAAAAAAATTTTTAAGGAACTGTTTGAGAAAAAAATTTATTTTCCAATGACCTGCTGTTTCTTAGTTTTTTCAAATGAAATGTCGAATAAATTTTCAAGTGATGACATTTGAAAGTAAATTGAATGTATATGCGATGATGAATGAAGTGCCAAAAATCTTCGTCAAAAGTTCAAAAACGACTTTTTCAACAAAGACTTTTAACACTTTTCTTTATTGCAGAAGGTTCTAAAATTATCTACTTTGAATTGCATTTCTAATGGCGGTTCTGAAAATTTTTTGCAACGCGTCATAAAATGAAGTCGTTTGGAGAACAAAAAAAATTTTCCACTTTCTTCAAACAATTTCTTGCATGGCAAAAAAGTTGCTTTAAAGGTTCCTTTAAAAAATTGAAAAAGAATTTAAAACTTAGGAAAACTGAATAAAATTTGGATTAAAAGTAGAAATGTGGTATTCAAATTTCGACGGATATATTTTACTAACTGTAACTACATATACACAACATTATTCTGGTAAAATATTAATTTTTTATCTTCTATCTAACTAAACTATTAATTTCAAAACATTATGATTATGTCTACAATTTTTTTCCATTATCTTAACTTGTACTTTTGTACTTACACAAAAGTAAGTACTTACTTACATAAGTTTAAGTATTGATATAACAAAATAAAATCAAAACAATTGCTTTGTTTGACCATGAAAATCAGTTTTTAGTTTCTAGCTTCATTTATTTAGTTATATATGTACTGTAGAACAAAATTGTGTCGACTTTACATACAAAACTTAAGCTCACACAGAGCTCAATTTTATTCACTCAACTCAAAAAAATAATTATGCATAAAAAGATGAGATGACATTTAATGACTTCTGCCTTAGTTAAAAATTGTATAATTTTGTATAATTACAAAAAAATTTGTATAATTATATTTTTGAAAAAGTTTATTATACTTAAATAGTTATAGTAAACCGAAATCTTCACTTTCTAAGTAAAATTTTTAATATTGCATGTACTAGATAAAATTGGAATTTAAAATGAATGACTTATATTTGTTATTATTATTATAAATTAAATTTTAAGTCTTATTTTTATTAAGAAAAAAAATATTAAGAAAACACTCTATGTACAATGTACATTGTACATATTAGAATTATAATAAGATATTTCGCCTTTGTTATACAATACTTACTTTGAAATATAACATGATTCTTTTTTTTTAATCATACGAACTTTATCGCAACTATCTCATAATAAAGTCATTATATCTGAAATAAATTCAATTGACTTTTATTTTATTTCTATGAATAAAACACCTGTTAAAATCAATTTAAGAAATTATAAACCACCATAAATTGAATTTTTTTTCTGAACAAAAAAAATGTATTTTATTTAATTTCATGAAATTTAACAAGTACAAAAGTTCAATTTGTATAATTTATTAATTCTAATTAATTTATTAAAACTTCTAAAGCTGAACCCACATCCCCGCGTTGCTCTCGTAAAACTTTTTCTGCTTGCGTTCGTGATATTAGCATTTCGTTCATCTACAAAAAATTAATTTAGAAATTTATTTTAGTAAAGAAATTTCTCTTTATATTTTATTTAAGTACAACCAAGTAATTATTTCTATTAAATTTGATAACTGACAATAAAAATTAAGTTTTCAATTATTATCAATTTAAAATTGTAAACAATAAAGTATATGCATATATAT
Organism: Hybos culiciformis; assembly: GCA_964007475.1. NCBI lineage: Eukaryota > Metazoa > Arthropoda > Insecta > Diptera > Hybotidae > Hybos > Hybos culiciformis. The sequence goes on along the minus strand of OZ023273.1, from coordinate 34,280,157 downwards.
CACAATCTAGAATCTTGAATAAAATTCTTTTTTGGAAAATTCGTTATGCTTTAAGTTCGATATAAATTTTAAATAAATTTTTTAATGACTTTAATCTGTGACTCTTTGTTTAAATGACCAATGAAAGCCATTTAAAAACTTCAAACCGAGGCGAAGTGAACGTTTAACTATACGTTACGACAATAACACTACGTCATTAACTTTGCAATTGAGTTCAAATTTTCCTAGAGTTAATGTTATTTAGATAAAAGCTTACAATTAATTCAATATCTTCTTTTTTAACTTGAACTTTAGATAATTCTAGTTCCTTGGCTAGTTTAGCTTCATCTGTTTGTTTCATTTTTTCACCGAACTGCTCTACAGCCTGAAATAACAAATTAATTAGATTTATATAGTTTAATTTTACTTGATAATTCTTCCACCTCACTATATTCTATAATTTCATTGAATCAAATTATGAAATTATCCCGTCGAGACCTCTTACAAATTTCCAAATATTCTGGGTTGGAATGGAAGGAATAATACAATATAGGTATACTAAATCAGACAATGGAACGAATGTTAGTGCAACTGATAAAGTTTCAGATATTTTTGAAGTCATACTAAATGTATTTTGAAATCAGGATTAAAAGACTGAACGGTATGATTGTCTGAGAGGAAATCATTGTTAGATAAAATGACTAAGGACTAGGAGTAGGTTTTCGAGCAGGATTACGAGTGCTTTTACTTTGTATTATGGTGTAGGTAGGTACCATGTTACTCATATAAGTAATTTGTATTGTATTATACAGTAGAATTAATTTACATTATTGTTTGTTGTTAGGCGCTAATTGTAGTAATTCCTGGATTTATATGTACCTATGGTAAATATAAATATTCAGAATTCAAGTTAAAAAAAAATTTATGGCGTGAGACAAAGTTACAAAATTATAAATGTTCGAGAATTGAGAAACATCAGAATTCAGTGACAGAGAACGTACCATGCAAACTGTGCAAACTTGTGAATTTATAAATTTTCTGAGGTTATCAAACAAAAAAACACAACAAACTCACACTAGAAATATTTTCAGCAGAAATTTCCTTCTCCTCGGCATAATCTGTTACCCTTTCCAGGTCAGCCGCACCACCATCATGCTTTGTTGCTTTCTTTTTTGTTTTATCATTGTCGGTCCCATTTATTTCAACTTCAGACATTTTTTAAAATTTAGAAAAATTAATTTTTTAATATTTAATTTTTTATTTTCTTCCTTCCTTCTGCTCCAATTCTATCTGTCAAAATTCCAAACAAAATAATTTGTTTGTATTTTGTTTGTATACAATTTTTAATTTTGACTTCCAAAATTATTCAAAACTGTTGGCAATTCTCTCATAAATGTAAATAAAAATATTAACCCTCATATAATAATATTTATGCTTATAATTATACTAAAAGAATAGTGCTTCTCCCAGGATTTTTATTTTTCTTGAATAAAAATATTTTAACATAAAAATATTTTGATAGTGTCAAAAAAATACAAATTCTCCGGAGAATATTTTTTTTACTTTTTTTTATTATTTCTTTCAAGAGAAAAAATGTTTTAAAAATTCAAAACAAAACAACTTTGATTTGACAGTAATGATGTTTTTTTGTACAGAATATTTTAATACATGCCTTGGGGCATGTATTAAAAAATTCAACTTGAAATATTTTTGACATTAAATTACACTAACAAAATACATTACGCAGAGATTAGACTGGATAGTAAACTGGATAGTAAACTGATCATTGTATGTGTTTTTTATCTGTGTTTGTAAGAAGATAGTTGATTGAGTGTCTTTTTACTATCCTGATTTCTATCAAGATTTTTATCATGTTTTTGTATTAAATTTTTTTGTTTTTTTTTTTTAGTACAGTGATAAAAAAAAAACAAGGCATACAATTTTTAATTTTGTATTGTTAAAGTAAAAAAAAAATATTTGTTCTTTTTTTCTGACTGTGACTATCCAGTCAACTATCTTCTCAACTGTCTTGATTTAAATCCTGCTAGTAGAGAAGATAGTAAATTGACAATTAATAAAGTAATAAAATTTCACCAATACATTCAACTACTATCTTCGTCAAGATAGTAAAAAAATCCAGTCTAACCTGGGGGTTAGGAATATTTTTATTCAGAATATTTTTATTCAAAAAAATCCTGGGAGAAGCACTAATGTATTTAGTTTTAAACAAAATTAAATTGAATACCACTATAAGTTCTCGCTACAGAAGCAAAAATGGCACATTTAAAGAGAGCTGGCATCACTTTCTTTGACAAGCTAGACTGCACCCTACGCCAAAGCGACAATTCGACAAAACAACAAATAAACAAAAATTTACGTAGTAGAAAAGAATTATTGGTTTTAACTTTTTCGTAATTCGTATTTATTGGTTTTTAGATAATATTTTAACAATAAAAAATTAAAAAGATATCCAAGGCAGGCGGATTAGCTTTTAAGCTTTTGGTATCTAATAAAAGTGGGTAGGTAAGTGGGTTTTAAATTTTTGATTTCGCAAGTTGCAAGTGGCCCATTAAGGAGAAAGTATATATATATATATATATATATGTATGTTCTTGAAAGGTATTTAGAATCTAAATAAAAAAATTAAAACAACTTTTTAGAGCATTCGAAACCTTAAAAAAAATTTTTTTTTTTACGGGATGCGAACCGGTTGTTAAATGTTTTGAATCCCACCACTGGATACCTACTTACCTAACTACCTTACCTACCTAATCTACATTATATCTAAATTCATATTTTTGTTTAATTTTAGAAAAATTTTTGTAAAGATGTCCGCTGCTAAAAAAAAATACACTCAAAATGATTTGCGAAAACTCATGCAAGAACAAAAATTGAAAGCGAAAGTTTTAACAGTCCAAACTTCTGTGGAAAAAATTGATTCGCCTTTAGCCAAATATAACGAAGCTGGTCAATTAACTTGCATTCTATGTAAATCTGTAGTTCGGTCAGAATCTGTATGGAAGGTTCACATTAATACCAAGAATCACAAAGAAAACGTTGAAATCGCGAAAGCTCTGAAAGATAAAATTCAAAACTCGTCTGCAAAAAAACGTTCATTTGCCCAAGCACCGAACCAAACAGAAGTTCCTGAGAAAAAACCGAAGAGTATTCTGAAAAATAGTTCTCAGCAAACTAAAACTTCTGAAATTAATGATTCAACACAACAAGATTCATTGCCAACAGATTTTTTTGATTCAAAGCAAAAATTTTTTGAAGCCACTTTGAATAAAACTTCTATAAAAAAAGATTTAGTAAACATTAAGAGAAATAATGGAGGAATTGTTGAGAAAATGGAAGTAGATCCCGAATCAATTGATGATGAAAAACTTCCAGAGGGTTTTTTCGATGATCCAATTAAAGATGCTAAAATTCATAACAAAGAATACAAAGACCCTCAAGATCTAGAATGGGACCGTTTTCAAAAAGAAATAAAAGAAGAAGCAGTTTTATCAAATGAAATTATTGCTGGAGAACAAGAAGATTCAACAGCTAAAAGGCAAATCGAAGAAATCGATGAACAAATTCGGCAATGGTCGAAAGTTTTAAATTTGGAAAAGAAAAAAGAAGTTGTTACATGTTCGAAAACAAAATTAAAAAGTAAAAAAGATGTAAATCAAGAATCTGATGAAAGTGAAGATGATGATGAAAATTTTGATGAATTTTTAGATTGGAGAGCTAAAAGATTAAAATAAAAAAAAATATTTTTTTTAATTTACATACTAGATACACACATTAATTATATAAATTTCATTGTTTAAGTTTTGTATCAAAAAACATGATTTTATGAATACTGAATAAATACCTAAACTTCTAAAGAGAGTTGTTTATCATGATTTTTTGTAGGTATACAATTTTTAAAATTTTCACAAATTGAAATTTAAAAAAAATCACCAAAGCGAATTTGATTCTTCTTGCAAGGTTTTAGTGGAAAGTTTAGCAAAAACTATCAGCGTAGGTATCTACCTGAATAAATAATATAGGAAGGTAATACTTTTATTAAATTATTGTTTTTACTTATTTCCTATCATTATTAAGTAATTGCTGACCAAGCAAGAAAAAATTTATAAATTTTTTATTCTTTATTTAAATTTTAATTAATTTTTTGCCATTACGCATTTTTAGGAATTATTTACTTTTTTAAAACTCAAGACCTGCTCATATCCAATTCACAATATATTACATCAAGTTAATAATATAAATATATAAAATCCATTTAACAATGTACAACAATAAAATATCACAAAACATTTGAAAAACTTGAAACAAAAATAATAATGTTCGTTGGGAGGGATTTAGTTTCGTAACTTAAATGAGAATAAATTGAAATCGAAATTTAATTTAGTTATGTTATTAAAAAATTAAATATAAAACTAAAACAAGTTAAATTTTTCTTAGTAATGTTTTAGGAATATGGAACTAAGAACTCCAACTCCAGCGTTCCATCTTACAAGGACAAAAATGTGTAAAACTAATTTTTGAAACGATGCTTTTGTTTATCCCTTCCTATTGTTACATAAAATTGTACTTTTATCATTAGATTTTATTATTATTAGTTAACAGCACAGCAGTTTTTACTTACTTGGTTAGTAATGTTGTACTACCTATGTATTTAAAGTCCCTTTCAAACGAGACGAGGATTAGTATACTGTATCTGAAATACATTATGTACCCTGTTTTGTAGTATGTAGTTTTCTTTGCAGATTGTAAGTAACTGTGCAGATTATAAGTAGCTTTGCATTATCATCAGCTGTTATTTTTTGTAGGCCATCGAGCCGCAGCAATTCTGGCAGATTTATACCACACACCATTAATATTATTATTTTAATTTAATCCTTCATAAAATTCTAATAATATCAATAAATAAATTTAATAAACCTTTTTTTTGATAAATTTAGCAAAAAAAATTAAAAAAATGGAAAGGAATTACAAAGAGGATCAAAATAATGAAGTTATGGCATTAGACTCAATATATTGCGGTGAAATGACTAGTAAGTTGTGTTAAATTTTATTAGAAACCAGAATTGAAACACAAGCAAACGTGCTTATGATGGAGGTTATAGCCAAATAATGGACTTGAACGTGATGGAAAAGTATTCTTTAACTGAACTAAAAGAAAGAACATACGTTTATAATATTGACAAATTTTAAATTCTTCAGTCAATATTGAAAGGTAACCTACCTAGCTTACCACTTGCCTAGTGTATGATATTTTACGATTACTATACATGGAAGAATAAATTACATGATTACGTGCCCATAATACCTATATATTAATTCATTTTTCTTTTTTTATTTTTAGCAATAGCTTCTGAACCTTTCCATAAATTTTCATTACCCATAGCCACTGAAGAATTCAGTGAAGATGATGAAAATGGAATATCATGCCAATTAGTCTTCACATACACTGCAAAATATCCAGACGAAGCTCCTGATGTTGAAATAGAAAATCCTATTAATTTTTTAAATGATAACGAAAAAAAACTATTGGAGCACATACATCAAACAATCACAGATAATTTAGGAATGGAAATGATATTCAGTTTGGTGTCCTCAGCACAGGAATGGCTTAACGTCCAATGGGATGAGAGAAAACAAGATGAAGAAAATCAAAGACTAAAAAAACTTAAAGAACAAGATGAAATAGAACAAAAAAAATTTGAAGGAACCCGTGTTTGTGTAGAAACATTTATGAAATGGAAATTTCAATTTGAAGAAGAAACAGGAATAACAGCAAAACGTGAAAAATTAGCTCTTGATGGAAAAAAACTGACTGGAAGAGAATTATTTATTAGAGATACAACATTGAATGATTCTGATATTAAATTCCTATTAGAAGCTGGAGATTCAATTGAATCTGTTAAAATAGATGAAAGTTTATTCCAGAATATAGGTAATTATTAATTTTAGTTACTGCAAAACCTTTTTAATAATTAGCTCACAAGTATTTTATTAATACTAGTAATCGCGCGTACTCGAAATTCGAGTAAAAAACACTTCTACTAATGGTCACCTTTTAAAACGGATCCAATTTTATTTTTTATTTATCTACAAAACATATATATTTTTCTTTACTTGCTACTTGCTATTAAATTCATTCAAATTTTTTTTATACATTTTTAAACATTGTTATTTCACTTAGGTGACCTAGATTTGGATGATGACGATGATGATGAGGATTGGGTTCCAGGAAAAGATGATGAGGATGATGATTAAATTTAAAAAAGATGGAATTCATTACTTTTTGTAAAAAAATTAATTCAATTATAATTAAAGAATTTTGTAAAACATATTAGTACCTTTTCTTTGCAATTTTTTTAGGAATCATACTTTGGCCATAAAAAACTTCCACAGAAAAGAGTTATAAAATAACATGAAAACTATGTACAAACTGTTAAGAAATATCTTCACTGTAAGCTGTATTGTAATTGTAGGTTTTGTCTTAAAATTTCCGAAATATGATATATTTTTGTTTGTATAAAATTAATTGAAAAAATCTTATTAGTTCGATAGTAATTCAACCTGAAAGCAATTATTTATATTCACGCAGGAAACTTATGAAATGTTTATTGCACTTTTTTGAATAAAAAAAAAAATAAAAATTATTTTATTTGGTAAAAACATTTATTTTGAATATTTTTTACATAATTGAAGCAAATGATGAAATTTTATAAGCTACAAAAATAGTCACATAACTCATGTGATTCAGGATATAATCTTTCAATATATTATTTGTTACAATAATAGCGGATATAAATATAAAATATATTTAAATATAATATTAAAAGAAAAGTATATGCGAAGGTTCAATTAATCTTGTAAAAAAATCCATCATAGAAAAAAAACCCCTTACCTTAAGGTTTAATATGGTTTAATTCTTTAGTCTAAGGTTTATTGGAAAAAAATTGGTGAATTGTTGACATGTTCTAGTACTGTTTATCTGGATACTGTTTTGTTTGGTTTCAGATCTTTGAAAATTTTAGATGTTTAAATCAAGGAAAAATCAAAGATTTTAGGCCCACTTTTAATTACAAAAAAAAAAATTTTTGTTATGCATATATATAAGTTGTATGTCGCGATTTCCATAAAAAAAGTACTTTTTTTGTACACCGTACGTAATCCATATTTTGATAGGAAAACTTTTTTATTTTTTACTAGATTTCAAAAATGTTTGTGTTTTTGCAAAGTAGAGGAAAATTAAGCCCAACCATAGTTTAAGTTGGTTCCGAATCTAGTAAAAATAAAAAAAATTTCCTAACAAAATATGCATTACGTACGGGTTACAAACGGCTTACTTTTTTTATGGAAATCGCGATGTGTAAATATATTACGAAGGATTGTATTAAAATAAAAATTTTGAACAACTGTCGTTAGCTTGTACATTTTATTGATTAGGATAATTTTATGCAATATCGAACAGCTCACCTTGTCTTATCAGAAGATTGTTTACATGTAAATTAAGAATAAAATTTTGAATGCTTACAAACTAAAATTTGAAAGAAAATTTAAGTATTACAATTTTCTCCAACAAAATTATATAATGTTATTTAAAAAAATTATACTAAATTTACTATTACGAAAACAATATTTTTTTTTCCAATATTCTAACATTCGAAAACAAGTGAACCTGATGCATAACTAACACTTGAATCATTCATATTTTGACATTGGCTGCTTTGGGCGTATTTTAAAAATTTAAAACTTAATTTATACCCCTGCTTCTGAAGAACTTTTGCTGAATTTAGCATCACTCCGATAGGATGACGACCACAAATTGTATTCTGATATTTTTGCAAGTAGTCAGTAAAATCAGTGGGACTTAAAGTTTCTATAATGTCCATACCCTAAAAATAAATATTTTTATGTATTGTATTATTTCCATTTAATTTATTGTACAAGTAGACATTTAGTTTTTTTGTTTTTTTTTCTCCCTGAATATGTGCAAGCTTTTAATCTAAATTATAAAAATAAACTAAAAAATTTACACTTCTACAATTTAAAATGTCAAGTAATATGAAACATTTTTCTCACAATGGATTAAGTACAAAATTCAAACTTAACCGTTTACGGTTATGTCTTTATGTTAATTTCCCTAGCCTTGTTCGTATTTGGGACATAATTTAGTCGAAAGGCAAATAATTAGTGACTGAGCCACTACAAATTCATCAAAAACTGTGCGCTTTTTAAACTAAGTGCAATAAATTGAACAGTACACTAGTAGCATTGTTTAGTGAATAGTGATAACGTTCTATTCCTCCGAAAAATAGAGTAAAATAAATTCAGTAGTAAGTTTAGATTTAGACACTTACTAAACTACTCGACTAAAATGTTATTGTTCAGACATGTTTAGTAACTAAATTACTCGCCACTCGACTCAATAACTTGCCAATGCGAACAAGGCTTTATTTCTTACCGTTTTATCTAATTTTTCGATTGATTTAAAAAGGGGGCCATCAGATTTATTGTAATATGTGTAACGAAATCTTTGGCCCCAATGACAAAAATCGGATGAAATTACAAATAAATTTTGTGGATCTGTGAAATATTGTGCTAGTATTTCACCATATAAGGCTTCTTGATCTGGAGACAAAGATCCAACCAATATCGGAATAATTGTAAATTGATCTTTATATCTAAAAAATAATATAGAATGATAAAAAGTTTTAGTATTAAACTATTTTAAGTTCTTACTCCTCCATAATTTTTGCTACATATGGTAAATGCATTTCAATACTGTGTTCATCTTCATCAGTCTTCATGTCCATCCATGAGAATTGTTCAGTTTTCTCTAATTGGGCATTTACTAAAAAAAATAAAACATAAATTCAAGAATATCTTATTGCGCGAAGAAATTTTTTTTAATTACTTTGAGTATCGATTTTGAGATCATACAAAGGAGTTTTATATTTATTGGCAATTGATAAAGCACAGCCACGTAAACGAACATGATGAGATGGTCCCAAAATGAACACTCGCCTCCTAAATTATATTTTTTTTTTTATAAATTTTATCAACTATAGTATTGAGAGTTAAAAACTTACACAACTGCTGGACTAACTTGCCGGTACGCGAAACCAGCACATGATCCACAATATGTATATCCTGCATGTCTAAAAAAAAAAAAAAAAATACGTTTTCTTTATTAGTTTATTAACAAAATTATAAAACTTACGGTGCAATTATTGCTTTAGCTGGTCCATGCGATAAATCAGCAGCATTTAACCAATTCTCTAATTGGCGAGAAAGTTCATTTGCTGTAAAGAGAATTTAACCCAATTAATGTTTAAATTATTTTAATTTTAATTTTTATTTACATATATTATATACATTTTTAAATTTTTAGGAACAATTTTTTCATTTCATTTCAAAGTATTGCATGGATTTACTGACAATAAACCACAAGAATAAAAAAAATTATAAATTTTTATATCGCGGTTTCAATAATATTAAATAGTTATTTTTGTTGAGGAATTTTTATTAGTAAACTTCGAAAATATTTTAGTTAATGTTTTGGTTTCAACCCGAAAATTTCTAATATTTTTTAAGAATATGAAAATAATTTTTTTGATAGTCTTTTTTGCCATTGCAATGGCCCAGGTATAAAAAATAAATCCTCTGTGGAACATGTTATTAAATTTCGAACTAGACTTCATTGAGTAAAATAAGCGATAGTTGGTAGTCTTAAAAATTTTTTGGTGTTCTTAAATTTCAAGTTCGATGATGGCCGAATTAAATTTGTAATGCAAAAACTGTAATGCAAAAATTAGTAATCAAATATTTTGAATGCATTTATTTGTAATGTGCAAAAATTTGTAATTAACAAAAACTTGGGATTGTCAAAACTTGTAATGCCAACTTGTAATGAAAAAAATTATTAGACTTATTTTCATCCTTTTGAATAATTTAAATTATATAAAATTGATGTTAAAAGAATTAAAGGCAAATAATATTGAATAACAATTATTTTTATTTTCTAACAGCTAGCTGAATCATCACCGTGTGGTTTCGGTGGTGGTGGTGGAGTGAACGGTGGAGGAGGTGGTGGCGGAGGGGCTGGTTGTAGTGGTGGTACTCATATTCATGGAATTACTGGTAAAAAAAACATTTTGATGAAAAATCAGTTTTCCAAAAAATTAAAATTAGATTATTTTTTTAAAAAACTCCAAAGACAAAGAAGAAAAATTTTAAATTTTATAATTTCCTGCTTATAGTTTTCATACAATATTCCTTGATTTTGTTTTTCAGGTGGCCGCGATGTTAGTATCCACGCACCGAGTTATAACTGGGGTTAGAAAATTAATTTTTAACTATTTTATAAGTATGTTTTACAATCAATAAAATATAAAAAAAAAAACTAAATTAAAGTGCTTTTTAAATTTTTAGTTTTTATTACATTTTAGTTCAACTTTTGTACATATAACCTCATATTATTGAAACTATCTCATTGTCTCAATAATTTTCTCCAATCCTAAATCGGAATATGTAGGTTATCATTTTTCCAAAGATGGAAATTTTACATTAAAAAAAAATTGAGAATTTTTTTTTCGAAATCTGTCTTAATAAACTTTAAACTAACCTTTTAGGGAACCAACATGTAATAAGTTAAATAGTTTGTATTGTACTTTGGAAGAATAAGCTAGTTCCAACTTCTAAGAATACAGTTTTTAGAATATAACAAACAATGAATTGTCTATTAATTTTCGATTAACAAAAAAATTTATTGTGAATATACCACAAAAAAAAAAAAATTACTCATTGTCCTTATCGTGGTTTCAATAAATAAAAGTTATTTAAGTGAAAATTTTTGGATTTTTAAATCTAAGTATAAAATTTATGTTAGTTTACATTTGGATTTGAATAAGTTGCTTTTTAAAAAATGAATGTACAATTTTTTATTTTAATATTTGCAATCACCATGACTCAGGTAATAAGTTTTAGTTTTTTTTTTAACCAACATAATACTAGCATAATAATGAGAATTAAATGTCTAGATACCACCCAAGTTTTTTTGTATTCTAAAAAGTAAAAATTTAACATGTTTATTTTCTTCAGATGACTGAGTCAGCTAGCTCTTCGAGTGGGCCTAAAATTCATGGAATAACATGTAAGTTTTTTAAAGCTACGGATATTTCGATCTGCATTATATACTCGCATAAGTAAATACTAAAATTCTTTTCAGCAAATCAGCCGGTTAATATTCAAGCCTCAGGTTATTACAGGTATGTCGTTAACCTGTTTTTAACAAAAAATAAATTTATTAGTAGAAACAAATTATGAATTATTTGACTTTAACTTCAACTTATGATAAAGTTTAGATTTATTTTATTTTAATATGTTCTCAAATTTCAGATGCATAGTAAATTTTAAATTCTGAGCTTTTATTCGAGTACTCAAGAACTCTTATTTTTTTCATTTTTATTAAATCAGTTTAATTAACTGTTAAGCTTAATTGGTGTTCCACCGGTTTACGAAGACATTTTTCCGAAATGACCAAAATTTAGAGACATTTACACGAAATATATGAAAAATATGAAATTCAAAGATATGAAGTACAAAAATCAGAAACCTATAATACGAAGTTCACATTTTTTTTTGATAATTGCGCATTCATTAGTATCACCTTAGTTAAAGATAGTGAAAACTTAATGTCTTAAAAAATTTTGTGAGATAAAAGCACAAAGGTTTTTAATTTTTGCACTGTTAAATTAATTTGTTGCACAAATTGAAACATTGAAATTTTTTTTGTGTTGATTATTCCTTAGTTGTTTTAAGTCAAAACAATATTTTTATTTTAGTCTAAATGGTAAGACTGGTAGAAATGGAAGATCTGGATCTGTTGGTCCTCAAATTTCAGGAATTACATGTAAGTTTGTTTACAATAACAATGTAAATATTTCTAATTTATTCTTGAAAATTAAATACGTATTTAATAATTTTTTTTTTGTGGCAGCAACCAAAGATGTAAATATTGACGCATCATCAAGTTTTGGAAGGCGATAAAAATTTTAAACATTTGTATTTACCAAAATTTTTAACAAATTAAATATTTACAAAATTTATGAAAAATTGAATATTTATTTATCGCAAATAATTATTTTTTTTTTTTCAATTATTTAAGAAAAAAGAAAATGAAAAATAGAAAGTATACCTAGGTATAAAAATTAGAGTAAGAATTTTGAAAAATTTTCAACTTAATTTACAAAAAAAAAAAAAGAAGGTATGCTAATTCAATTCTTTTTGAGATTCTCTTGAAGGTTCCAAGAAACCTACAGTAGCTTCATTTTCAAAACTTCCAGGAACTGAAAAATTCCAAAATATGTATACCTATCTACCTAAAATAAATATATGGATTTCAAAATCAAACTAAAAGTAATTCTTAGAATACAATTCACATATATGGGCTGGTGCCCCTAAAACCCGTCTTGAGTACCTGGACAAAGTTCAGAGAAGGGCTATTAGATTGATCGATAATCCCCAAACCACCAGCTCATTAACATCGCTCAATCACCGTCGTAATGTAGGTTCACTTTCAATTTTTTATAAATACCTTGTTGGAACGGATACGTGTTCACTGGAAGTAAAGGCCCTACTTCCTCCACTTCAAGTATTTTCACGCCAAACACGTACCGCTTCAACGTCACACCCATATTTCGTCAAAATTCCCAGATGCGATAGAACGAGCTTCGGAGATTCGTTTTCAATTCGCACCTCGAGAATGTGGAATGCTCTCCCTTCAAAACTGTTCCCGACAGCTGGCGGACGCTTGATTTACGACTTGCGCCGCTTTAAGAAGAGTGTAAATGATTACCTACTAACTGTCCCACTTTTTAATCCCGTCTAAAGTTCCTGTCCCCATTACCAAATCCATACTTCTTTAAGTATAAAAGGTATCCCACCTAGTGATTTGGTAACTTTAATAAAAAAAAAAAAAAAAAAAAAGGGCATATTTCTGTTAAATAATCATAATGTATCGATTAATTTATATTTTACTTTATCATTTGCTCTGTCCCCAATCTGGAGCCAACGTATCTAAGTCATGGGTAAAGCAGAAACTTACTTACTTCTATTTATTCTTTTTTCTTTATCACATCATCAGAATCCTGCACGATTTTACGGCTAATAATAAAAAAAACAACACAAACACTTAATTCAAGTGAGACAAATTGAAAAATTGACACAAATTCCAGTCCGAGGTGGGAATCGAACCCACGACCGAACACGCTGTAGGATAATGGCAATACCACTACACCATGACGGCCGAATCCTTTAAAGTCGTATTATGTTAAAAGTTTTCATATTATAATATCTACCTACCTAGTTAGTATTATTTAGCTAAAGGAAGTTCTTTTATCTGATACTCTGTGCCATCTTGGCATTCGATGATCATTGGTAGGTATTAGGTATGCCTTGTAAATCGGGATATCGATATTTCGGGAATCAAAAATATTTTTTATTTTTAGAATATTTAAAAATGAAACAAAAAAAAATTACTTATTTTTATTTATTTTTTTCAAGTAAACAAATGCAAAAATTTTCTTTGTTCTAATCTAACTTGGTTTTGTAGGCACAAAAAAAAAATTATGTTTAACTGAAACACTGTTAAAATGATGTCCATTCCTTCTATCTGCTTATCGTGAAGATCAAAGTTTTGCAATTCCGAGCCTAGCTACCTTACTTACCAACCTAAACGACTCACATTTTGTTTTAGATTTTAATTTTTGACAAACTCATGAAAATGAAAATTTCAAATTTTCTTTGTTGAAATTTTAAACTGACCTGAATCTGTGTACCAACTTCCAGAATGCGTAGCTCTTCGAGACATTTTTAAAATTAAAATTTCAAATTAAAATTATTTAATTTTCTTTTGAGAAATTAATAAAATAAAAAATAATTTTTTTACAAAATTTTTTCCTTATTGTATTAATGATGAATTAAGAAAAGATGAAAAATAATGACAAAATAAACGCACCACCAAAAAAATGTCACTAACAACGTTGCCAAGTCTTTTTTTTAATTTAATGTTTTTTGATTGCGTTTACGATTTCTGCATTCCGGCTATTCCGGGCATTCCGTTTATATTTAAAAAAAATTTATATTATAGAAAGGTAAATAGTGTGAGGCCCGTTCTCAGCTTTTCGGTCTAAGATACTTTAATTTCAAGATACCTTGGCCACAATTATTTTTTTAGGTTCTTAAATATCTAAATTTTTGATGGAGAACGCGTTAAAAAAAACTTATATATCTACATAATGTATTTTAATGAAAATGGAAATGTAATTAAATCGGGACGTACGGGATAATTTACTTTATTTTATTACCATGGCATTCGAATATTTTCCTTCAGGGCAATCCCTTTCATTTTCAATCCAACAAGTTTCCATTCAGATTCAAATAAGAAATAACAACAAACCAAAATAAACATTATTTTTGTTTATGTTTTTACATTTTTTGAAATTTTATTTGTTGAAATTTTTTTGACAAAAATTATAATTTTATTTGTTGAAATTTTTTTGACAAAAATTATATTTTTAAAATTGCAGTTATTTAAACAGCTTTTTTTTATTTTCTAAGTTTTTAAGTAATTTAATGGAAAATGATTTTTTCTGTTCATTGCCCAAACATTTACAAGAAAAAATTGAACTTGGTAATTTTTTTTTCGAACATAAATTTTTATAAATCAAAAAAATTGGGAGTACCTACCTATCTACAATCTACCTACCTAAGAAGTACCTATCTACACAGGGTAATCGACATAGCGTCAGTCAGAAATTATAATGTAATTGCAAAATTTGCAAAAATTATTTAAGATTTCATTTTTGATCTTTATATTTTTCGAGTTGATCCTTCGATTTGTTATTGGTATTATCCACTTGCTGTACCTTTAATAGTTCGATTATGTTGTAAGTAAAGTTTTCCTATGTTTGGTAATTAACAAACTGCTTCACAAAAAATATAGGTAGGTAGGTAGGTATTCAACACAGATCTCACTACTTTGACAGGGATATCAATAATTCTTTTTTATATTTTTAAAAATAATTTTAAACTGAATTTACAAACTCATACATATACTTAGGTATACCTAGACCTAACTTTTCTTATCTTTTTAGTGGAAATTTTTAATCCAAAAGAAATTCTAGTTTCATCATATTGGGATTGGACTGGTTTTGGTGTCACAAGGGAAGAAGTTGATTTTATTAAAAATCGGGCAGCAGACTTTCTTTGCCCTTGTTCTGGTAAGACCATTGAAACAAACATTTTTTGATTTATTAATATCTTCCTAGTTTCGAATTTTTTAGATCAAATTTTGAAAAAATGCAATTTGACATGGAAAAAAGTAGCACTTGGCTGCGAAGGTTTAGATAATTTAATGAATGGTGGTTTTGTGTCTCGTGGAATTATTGAAATTTGTGGTGAAGCAGGATCAGGAAAAACACAAATATGTCTGCAATTAGCTTTGATGGCTCAAATTAGTTTAGATAAAAATATAAATCGATGCAAAAAAGTTATATATTTATGTACAGAAGAAAAATTTCCAGTTATACGATTAAAACAAATGATAGACATGAGAAATAAAGAATTTAATGTAAAATCTAATCATAATTTTATGGACAATGTTCTGATCAAAAATATTAAGGATAATGTAAGTTAAATAAATTTCATGAGGATAAATTCACTTTTGAGCTAAACAAGGAACTGCACAATTTTTCTTTCATAGTTCATTCATTTATTATAACAAATTCTAAATTAACCAGATTCTTTATAAATTTTCTATTAATATTATTTTTTTTTTTTATTTCTTATTTTAGAAAGATTTATTGGATACTGTTAAGAACCAAATTCCCAAAATAATAAAATCAAACGAATATGGTTTAATTGTAATAGATTCAATAGCTGGTTGTTATAGAACTGAATTTAACTGGATTCAAAGAGCGAACGAATTAAGAGATATTGTTAATGTGCTATTGAAATTAATAAACGAATTTGAATTTCCTGTTGTTTGTACAAATCAGGTAGGTTTAAAATAAAATTACTTATGTAATTAAAATTTATGTTAATTTGTGTTAATTTTAAATATCTTTTCAGATGACACAAGTTGATGATACCTTAATTCCTGCTTTAGGTTTAGCATGGTCAAACTTAGTTCGAACGCGATATCAAATTTATAAAACAAAAAATTATTCTGAAAATGATTTGATTATAAGAAAAATGCAAGTTATTTATTCTCCAGAAATTAAAAAATGCCGTGAAACCAATTTTTTAATAACAGAGGCAGGTATAATTGATGTGCCAAAAATGACGTGAGTTCAGAGCAATCAATGTTTTATGGAACTTTTTATAACTGAGAACATACGAAATAGTATCATGAAATAAATTGAACAAAATTACTTTATGGTAAGTTGATTAGTTAATAAGTAAAAGTAATCTTAATCCGAAAACTTTTTTGGAAAATTATCACAGAAGACCAAAAATTTTAATTTTTTTTTTTGGTGAAATGAAATAAGAAAAAGGAGGCAATAATTCAAAGTATATTATTAACTGTTATATTTTCAATTATTTATTTAACATACAAAATGTTTTTATAACAATAAAAATTACTGTTCAGTTACCTGAATAAAATTAAAATTATAATTACTCTATAAACTGTTATTTACTTTTTTTAGTTTTTTTGATTTGACAATGAATCTAACTAATTTGTTCTTTTTCAGACTAAATTTCTCCTGAAAAATTTTTGATTCAAAATATTCGACATATATTTTATAAGTATAATTTAATGTAAGAAATAAATTACAAGAACCAAAATACATGTGGAATATTTTTATTCCAAAAACTTTTTGGAGAGAACGACTATTGTTTTATTATTACTCAAACGAGTTTCAAAAACTTCTCTAAGTGGTTTTTTTTATTATATATTTCAGTCGTGAAATTAGTCTTTAAAATAGTCTTCTTAATAGCTTAAAAAAAGAATATTTATAATTTTTGAATGGGAGAAATATGATTTTAAAGGCAAAAATAAGAAAAATGTTCATAAAAAATTTTGAAAACCCAGAATATCACTACTCTTAGTTATGTTTGTTAAATGTTCAAACCAAATTTACAAGTCTTGCACCCATATTAATTGCTTCAACATCGTCTAAATCAACATCAGATTCATTACCAGATTTTTCTGTATCCTCAGCATTATTTTGTTTTAAATTTTCGTTATTGATAAGCTCTACCGCGTTTTCTGACCGCGGAAAATCCAATCTTGCCCATGAACCCGCTTCAGCTTTTGGCATTTCAATTTCAACCTTAGTTGCGTACATTTTAACTGTCGTTTCAGCAAATTTAACAATCTACAAGGAGGAAACATTCAGTACAAAAAACAAGGTCAAAAAAAAATTTTTTTTACCCCTCTTAATTCTATATCTAAATTGAATTTTGCATCATTTTGCTGGGGGAACACTAATTCAACTGATAATCTAATTGGATTTAAACGTATTTTACTTTTTTCATAATGGTAAAGTTTAGCATAAATTGCAACAGTAACGTTAGTTGCGGTTTGATGCCAATCATAACGACAATTTACAACTGTGTTGTCATTCTAAAATAAGTATTAAAAAAAGTTTTTTTTTAATGTTTCGAAAACAAAAATTGAATAATATTAATCACATCAAATTTCTAATTCTTACGATCATAGTTTACATGTATTTTAAAAATTAAGAACTAAATAAAATTGTAAATCTTTTAAAAAATTGTTGTTTTATGTTATATATATACATTTTTAACCCTTTATACCTCATTATGTTTAGATTATCATAATGCCGGTGACTTTTATATGTCATATCGTGCTATAACGCTCCAAAATATTTTATTTCTGGGAAAAATATTTTGCTTAATGTCAATAGAATTTTTAGTTGGGATGTCTACTGATCTTGCACTTGGACTTGTTTAGTTTAATTTTAATACCTAATTATAATCACAGAGAAATATAGTGTACACAGAGGAATAATTTCATACAAATTTTATACTATGGAAAATAATCAGCTCCATTTGACGGAATTTGAAAAAATGTGCGTAAATTGAAACAAAATCTATACTAACACTATGAAATGGAGCTATCCCCTCTAGTTAATTTCGTACTTAAACAAGTTGGAAGAAATTATTCCTCTGTGTAAACTATATTTCTCCCTGTTAAAATCTAGATTTATGGCCGCCTTGATAATAATTAAAAAAAGACCCCTTTTCCGACATAGTAACGAAAAATTAAAAATGTTCACTTCTTTACAATGAAAAATATAAAATCTATGACCAGTGTTATAGCACCCATAGTAACATATTTTTTCAATGACACAATTTGTTTAATCAATAATTTTTTTTCAATCATTGAATAAATATGGTTGAAATATCTCAAACTGAAACTGATATTAAAATTATAATTAAAATAATAAACATAATTTCAAAAAAACCTGATATTGTTTTGCTTCCGAAGTATGTGAAATTTAATTGTCCCCCAATTTTTTTCGAAGGACATCTAACTCAAGAGATTGACGAGAATAAAAGTTTGTGTAAAATTATCAAAAAAGAATTTAGAATTTTGTTGAAAAAAAAGGTTGTCGGAATTTGGGATAAAATATTTGAAGAAATTCCAACAAAGCTGGATGTTATTGAACGGCGAAAAGAAATGTCAACAGCATTACAAAATAAGAATCAAGAAAAGGAAAAAGAAACAGTAAAAAAAATCGATGAAAAGAAAAAACATGAGATTCATCGAGAAATTGAACGTGATTCAGAAATAAGAAATAGGATTGAAAATGCGAATAAAATTATAATTGAGCAAGAAATTTCAAAGAATACTCCAAACAAAAAGGAAGAAAAAATTTCGAACAAAGAGGAGAAAGTTCCGGTCAAAAAGGAAAACTATATTAAACAAGTTCCACGTGCTCAACTTTTGCCTGTTCGGGAAAATGGAAAAATAAAAATAAATTTCACTAAATTCGGATTCAATACACCAAAGAGAGAGTCGCAAGAAACTTGGCAAGCTGAACTTGAAATGAAGAAATTCCAAATGCAAATAGTATGAATTTTAAAAGAATTGTTGAGAAATAATAAATAAAATTTCTAATTTTTGTTCCTTAATCAAAAATTATTTAAAATAGAATACAAAGATTTCCTACACAAATATTTATAAAATTGTTAATACTTTATTATTTACTTTAAAACACTCTAACCTCTTTAATCCAAACATGGTAACCAGTTGTGCAACCTTTTTGATTCATAAATGTTGTGAAATCTGATGTTTTTTTTTGGCAACAAGACCAATATTTCATTCCTTCATGAAATATAGGTACCCCTGGATGATATTGGCATGGGGTTTCTTCTGATTCAGACGATTGATAAACAGCACTACATCCACCATGCTTACAATTGGTACCAACTTCGATTTCACTAAAAAGGAAAATGCATTAAAAATTAAGCTTAGAAAGAAAATTTCACCAAAAAAAGGTTAGTTGAAGTTCTTTGTTTAAACTGAAAATGGGATTCAAACAAATTTTTTGATTAAGCAAGAAACCACTGGGTAATCAAAAAAAAAGTTTCTAAATTAAATACATATTCCGTTAATTTAATTGTGCAAATTTCTTCAATATCTAGATATTTACCCTTTACTATCATTTACTAATCTTTGTTTCGATAATGTTGGTATAAGTTCATCGATTGCATTTTTTAATGATGACATAATAGTTGGTTTAATTAATTTAGTCGGACTATCGAATGATGATCTTTCCAATCTTCGAGGTTTTACAATTTCTTCTCTTTTTTTTGGTTCATCATTTGTATCTACAGTTTTTTCAGTCTTGACTGATTCTGGTGGTTTTACGTTAGAATGTGCCGACATTGTACATCCTTTCATATTCAGGAATTCTGTAAAATCTACTGATTTCTTATTACAACATGTCCAACCTTTGTAAGCATCGTGAAAATAAGGTTCACCTGGATGATATAAGCATGATTCTAAAAGGAAAACAATAAAATCTGTTGAAAATTGTTTAATACAAAAAGGCTCTCACGGACACAAAATAGGTCTTAAAGTTGTGGCCTTTTTTAGTGTTAGATAACCTTACCAAACCGTCTACAACAATTAGAGCTTAATTTGTGCTTTTATTAGATGGACGCAATATAATCTTGCACGTACCTTCAGAATTTTTTTCTGGATCATATTCCTGACCACATCCACGATTATAACACATCAACATTTTTCTGCGTGGATTAAGGCACCCGTCTAAATTTTTAATTCTGAGATATTTGTATTTTTCTGTAGGGTACCTAGGTAGGAATTAGCTAGAAAAGTTAAAAAAAAAAAAATTATAAATAAAAGTCTTTAGACACCTAGTGATATTTATATTAATTAAGAAAAATGGTTTGGTGAATAAATTAGGTAGGTAGGTACCAATGCTCCATTCTGCCCGCAATTATAGAAAATATAGAAAAGTTGATAACTAAATAGCAAAGGTTTTATAGTAGTAATAAAATCCGTCTTAAATGTAGTTTTCGTACACAAGCGCGATTTAGCTGAAAAAAGGTAGTGAATAGAGGCGATCTCCAGACTACCAAATCTTAGAGGGTTTGTCAAAATTTTTGGTACTTTTCCGTTAGCCGGGGGCAAATGTACGGCGCAAAAAATTGTGAATCAAGACGCAAAACGAAGCAGAAATGTAACCGAAAACTTATGGACATTAAAAATGAAGTTTTTTCGTGTATCGGGGGACGGCTGCCGCCTCCCCCGAACCCCCTCGGGCACTTTTTTTTTTTCTTGGGCGCTTCGCGCGATGCGAATGGGACGGGACTCTGTAAATTTCTGCACAACTGGTGTAATTTAAAAAACGAACATTCACGAACCAGTTGTGCAGAAATTTACAGAGTCCTCGTCCCATTCGCTTCGCGCGAAGCGTCCAAGAAAAAAAAAAGAAGTGCCCTGGGGGTTCGTGGGAGGCGGCAGCCTTTCCCCGATACACGAAAAAACTATTCATTTTAAATGACCATAAGTTTTTCAGTTACATTTATTTCTGCTTCGCTTTGCGATTTGATTCACAATTTTTTGCGCCGTAGTACCAGTACTAGGTAGTTAGGTAGGTGCCTGCCTATGCCTAAACTGCATTTTTTTTTTTATTTCGATTTGTTCTTTTTTTGTCAAATTCAATGCTATTTTTGGGACTGAGCCCTCGTTTTATAGATGTGACCTTTCAAAGTTTCATACATTAAGCAGATCAGGTGCACTAAATGCTTTTTTTCCCAAACATTTAGTGTGAAAGAAAAAAGCGTATAAATTAAAGAAGTTCATTTTTTCATTTTTAAAATTGACTTAAAAGCTAAAAATAAGTAAAACAAAATAAAAACTTACCCAAATCTAATCCAAATAATGTTATCCAAAAAAAAAAAGCAGTAGTGGATTGGCGGCGGATGAAAATGCGATGATAGATAGACAGGAACTGAATTGTGTAAACTAAAATTGTTTACACTGCATACTTCCATTGCAGTTACTACAGACGTTTTTTGATGTTGATGCAAGAAGCAACAAACGAATATTACTGTAGCCAGACAGGAAGTACAAGTACAAACATAAGTATTTTGTTCTTTTAGTTTAGCATTTTTCAATCAAAAATAAAACACAAAATATAAAATTACCTATACAATATATATATAATATTACAATTAATTTCCCTCTATTTTTGTTAATCGTATCATATCATGTCTTATTAAAATATAATGACGTTAGTTTAGAATTAGATAGGCGGTCGCATTCCATCACTTTAACAAAAAGGTTTATTCTCAAGTATTGTCAAGAATAATTTACATAAATTATTTTTTAACTACACAAAACTTATTATTATTATCCTATTCGAATTAAAATCAATACCTTGTTGCCGCTTTGCGATAGTGCTGTTGCTGTAGTGTAGTGTTTGCAAAATAATATTGACAGAGTGGTAATGGAAACTGTTCAGTCGTTCTGCAAACTGCACAATTTTATGAAAAATACTTGAAATTTAAAATAATAATCATCAGAAAGAAATTCAGAAATCATAAATTAATTAACAATTAAAAAACAAATATTTTTTTATTCAAATTCAAAATAATTGCAAAAAATCAAAAATAAATATGCCGGTTGATTTGATTGGTTATGCTTATGCTGCAACTGTTGCTGCTGGCGGTATAATGGGCTATGTCAAAGCTGGTAAGTAATTCCTCACCTAGAAGTTATATTTTTACCTTTGGTTTGATAGGCGTAAGAATGGTGGTTGAATCTTAGGGTTAAGTCAATATTTTCTTTATCATTTTCTAGTTAAATATCAAACTACACATACCTACTTAGTATACTTACCTAATATTCAAATTTCAAATGTGGGCGACCTAAAGGGAGACTCTGTTATGATCTTAGGTTCTGTGGAAATTATTTATGCAGTGCAAAGGACAACGAACAAGAATATTGGAACTTATTCCTTTTAAAAATTTAAATTTTTCTTGATGTGGTTATGTTATTCGAACTTAACTGAAAGGCTACAATCAAAGGATTCAAAATTTTCAAATACCATATAACTAACTCTTAATTTAACCTAAAATTTTTTGCATTGTTTAAATTTTTAATTTTAGGTTCAATCCCATCATTAGGGGCTGGATTAGTATTTGGCGGTATTTTGGGTTATGGTGCCCATTTAAATTCACAAGATCCGCCTCGACCATTATTACAATTGGGAACATCTTTAGTTTTAGCAGGAATGATGGGTGCACGATGGTCTAGGTCTGGTAAATTGATGCCAGCTGGAATGATATGTATAATTTCATGCGCAGCATTGATTCGTAATTTAGTTACATACAATCAGTACATGCCGCTTCCAGGAAGAAATAATTGAGTTTAAGGAGAGGTTCAAAGTTAAAGTAAAAAATATTTTTTTTTAAGTATTTCTTTTTTTATTATTAGTTAATGTTAAAAAAGTTATACAATTGAAATTTTTTAGGTTTGGTGTATAAAATATGAAATAAATAAATAAGCTATTATTATTTGAAATAAAAACTAGTTTAAAAAAAAAATTATATTTTGTTTTCGTCAATTAATTACTGCAAGTACTAATTCACAACAATTGTAGAAATCAATAATACCGCGGCTAGTAAAATCAAAATTTTGTTTGCGTTGTTGAGTTAATTTAGGCCGATTTTTCTTAATATTAAACCCAATGATTATTTAATAGCAAAATCATAAAATTTATTATGAACTGTTAGTTCTATGACGATTTGACCCTCTAAATTAAAATAACTGCCAATTATTCGATTATTTTTATTTTTTCTACACTAAACAAAGCAATTAAAATACATAATTGTTTTAATTTAAAATATGTGAATGAATTTCTCATGTATAAATTTCATCATTCTCTATCTAAACTATGATACAAATTCCATTTTGTCAAAATACAGATATTTTCCATATAAATAATTTGGTCGTAAATTCCCAATAATTTTTTTTTATGTGAATTTAAACATATTTTATTTAAAATATAAGCTACATAATGTATTGCTGCTTTATTTTTTCCGTAACAAATTTAATTTCTTATTGAATTACATTGGCATTTAATTTGATTTTTTATTTGATTTTGTCACATGAACTTAGTGCACTTATTTTGGCACTCATATCGATATGTAAATGCATTAACATCTAGTATTATTTAGTTTTAAAGTACAAAATAAAATAAAGCAATAAAATGTTAAAATATTTAATAACTGTGAAAGTAACATACTGAAAAAAGCATCAAAAGATTTTGAAATTTTCGCTCCGGAATATTTTAATAATACTTATGATAAACTTTAATTTTTTGTTTCCGTTTCATATCTGGAAGACCGAATTTAAGGATGAACAGATTTCGATTTTTGGAATGTCGTAAGTTGAATTTAAATATTGTTTTTGAAAAGTATTTCCGAAATAAGACACAATTTTCTGTACCTATTTAATTTTTTATGTTTTTAAACTGTAGTTTTCAAAAATTAAATTAAGTTCAAAATGCTCGGTCTTTATAAAAAAATAATTTATTGAAAACCTGTAGTTTTAAAATTTTTTTCCCATTACTTTCTCACCCTACATCTAAGTGAATTAAAATGCGATATATGCCGCCTGAAGTCAATATTTATTAAACGATATTATTACGTCATATAGCTTTGAAATAATTCATTATTTTGGAACATTTTTCTGTATGTAAATTTTATAAGATAAATATGTATTTTTCTGTTTTATACTATTGAAATCGCCATTTAGATATAGACCACTAACTGAATTTATGTATTTGACAGTGTAAAAACATTCATTTCTGTTTGTTATTATTGTTCTTTTTTTTTTCTTGCTGAAACAGCTTGATTATTTTTTTTTCACTCCATGGAACATTATGTCATTACCTTTTGTGCAATTGTAGAAATACAAAATTCTTACCTTGCGGAAAAAAAAAGTTAAATTTCAATTTGGTGCCAATTAGAGGTTTATTTTTTTTTTCTCTTATTTAAAAAGTTTTTTAATTTTGAACATGTGAAGAAAAAAACTGAAAACAATGTTAAAGTTCTATTTTAACATGAGATTATAAGATTATTAACATACTCAGAATAATAAGTTTAATAAATAATAATTTGTACAAATAAAAATTACTGAAAATGAAGAGTTTTTCGAAATTAATACAAAATCATGGTTTAAAATCTATAATCTTATATAAAATACTTATTTGCTAAATTTTGCTTTTCACTAATGAGATTTTTAACATTAACAAATACTTAATGAAAATGGTTTTTTATCTATCTTTGAATAATTAATGTTTTATATTTAGAAGGACATTGATTATTTTTATTTATTATTCGTACAATAAAGCTCTAGTGACACTAAGCTCTGTGTGATATTTTGAAAAATCTACGACCTACCTGATTCATCCTGAGCTTTTTATGAATGCTTAAATTTTTTTATAGAAAAAAAAATTCCATCATGTTACGTTACCATTCAACAAACAAAAATAATATTACTTATAAAAACCGTAAAAATATTGAATTATTAAATATATAAGTTAAGTTACATTAAATTGAAAATAAAACTAATATATTATAATATCTAATTTTTTTAATTTTATTATGTACAAATAATTTAATTGAATTAAAATTGCACAATAAAATAAAGACATTGTTTTTTATTTATTTTCTTTAATTCAAGATTTATTTAAAAAGATAATATTATATTTATTTTATTATTTCAAAATAATTTCGACAATTCCAATAATGTCTTTATCATTGATTGAAATTTGTACTTAACTATATTTTGAATGCAATTTTTTTTTTATACTTTCATAAGTTTATTTTAATATTATATATGTATAATATGTAAATTAAATTTAATTATTGAGTAATATAATTTTGAAGACCACCAATTTGTTTATATTTTTTTTTATTTGTTTAAATTTTTTTGTTTTTTTTTTATCAGTAATATTTGAAATTTACAAAAAATTGTACACAATTGATATTTTTTATAAATATTAATTACTACAGAATTAAATAGCTAAAGAACTCTGTAATACTATTTATACACTAACGTGGAAAACTGGGTCACAAACAAAAATTAAAAAACAATGTACCCCGTTTTCCATCAAAAATGAAAAACAGACTTATATTTTCATTAAATGCCCATCCCTAGTCTGCAACTAAAATCTATTTATCTATTTGGATTTCATAAATACCGAAATATGCGCATTCGCAATCTCGTTCAACTTCAGTTCATCTAAACCTAAAGGATACAATTCCGGGTTAGCAGTTCTCAACCGGGCAGGGTCTGAATAATTTTCATGTAAAATTGAATAATTTTCATGTAAAATTGATATGTTTTAAATTTTTTTAATAGTTTTAATGGAATATTAATATGGGTTAAGATCGATACCGATTAGTGTCCAAGGATTCGTACTGGAGGCTTAAAATAGATTTCGATGATAATTATTGTAAAAAAAAAAATGTTTTGCTCTCAATTGTGATCAATTATTCGAAATAATGGCTTTAAGCAAATTTTATATGGACAGAGATCGATTTCAGAAATATTTAAAAAAAAATTTGAGGTCTCTTTTTTTCTTATAGAATTTTTAATAATATTTGCTATTTGTTTATACCATTGAGTAATAATATTTATAAGAGGGACAGAATTCTCTGACCCTCTTATAAATATTATTACTCAATGCTTATACGTAGGAGCATTTGAATGTTTTTATTTTTAGCACTGCGATGTTAAGAATAAAAGAATTTGCATGTTTTCAAATACTTTCGAAACTTTTCTAAAGTGTTATGTTATAATTATTTACATTTAATTGATTTGGTAAATTTGTGCAATTTGTCAATAAACTTTAAAACAGACCTATGAAAATTTAAAACTTGAAAAATGTATACACATTTTGGACAAAAAAAAAGATTGCAGCAATAAAAACTATCATTTTGCTCCCATTGATAAAAATAACGAACTGATACTATGAGTTTTCATAATATGATTCATAAATTTATTTACTGAACGAACAAAAATATGCATATTTATGCACAATGTACATATTTACATAATTTGTACACAATTATATGAAACTAAATAAAGCGTAGTTTTTGATTCTCAGCTTAGAGGTTGCAGTAAAAATATTCGTTAGTTGTATCAAAGCCTTAAGTAGTACCAACGTTTAAGCGCCAATCTATCAAAACGATCGTATAAAAATTACCTCTAAAAATACTTGTCTGTAGTACTTACGTCTTTTATCCAATCCATACAAGTTTTATCGTTGTTAAACTTCCTATGGTTTTAGGAAAAACTCTTGTTTAAACAAAAAAATTGTCAACGATCCTGAAACATCTTAACTTTTTCGAAAAGTGTTTCCTTTCTTATCGGCACAGATTATGAATTATGACGGTTATTGATTACGATAAATTAACTAAAATTTTGGATTTTCTTATTTGTGGATTCTAAGCTCTTCTCTATTTACTTCAATATTAAATCAAAATTATCTAATGTCTTAAATAATCCTCTTAATAAAATTTTACTTATTTCTTTAACTAAATTCTTAAATGTATTGTGACTTAGAATTTATATACAATCAGCAGTTGTATTTACATTAAATAACATGCATGCATACATTATTTATTTACAAAAAAAAAGTTCTAAAAATATGAAAATCTTTGAAAGTAGCCGCTCTCAATCCCATTTACTATATTTGGTGCCGTTGACAATTGTATGGATGAGTCTGAATAATATGTAGGATTTAAAGAACCTGGTGTCAAAAAAAAAAGAAAAAAGAAAGTATTTGAAGAAATTTTGAGTTTATATTTATAGAAAAAACATTATCAAATAAAAGAAAAATCCAAAAAATTATGTACAAATTTCGTTAATTTTTTTTAGAGCCCATGCAAAAATGGTAGCTGATGATAAGTAATATTTTGTGTTATTTATTTTTAGAACTCTAAAGGCGTATCTCATACATATTTATAAATTTTAGTGATTTATTCTGAAACTTGAAAAATTTTCTTTCGAATTACCACTATTGAACGATTGAATTTTAAATTACCAAAACATTTGATGTCCCTTGATTGTTGAAAATCTATTGTTAATGGTTTTGTAATCATTATTTCATGTATATATCAAAATTACAAGAACCATTATTAGAGAATCTGTTTTGATATTTCAAATGCAATTTCACTTTTCATTATTGTGCTTTACCCTTAAAAAAATTTAAGAATTTCAAATTCTGAATTTCAAATTCCTAATGTATTTTGTTAGTGTAAAATTTAAAATTTTTTTTTGTTGTTGTGAATTTCAAATACACGTCTCGCAAAATTTTGAAATTCAAGTTGTGTAACTAACATGCCACATAAAAAAAATTCCGCAAATTTCCTGAGATTTTCCTCGTACAATAATTTTTTGTTCATAATTTTTGCCCCGATATAATAAAATCCTTTAAATTTAGGGAAAGAAAATCCTACTCTGGCAGAAATTTATGAAAAAAGTGAAAAAAAGTGTTCATCCGAAAACTTTTTTTTGACATTAAATCACACTAACAAAATACATTAGGAATTTGAAATTCAGAATTTGAAATTCTTAAATTTTTTTAAGGTGAAGCACAATGTGTTTTTATTTAATTACGGAAATAATCGCAAAATCAATATATTAACTGACTTTGAATTTAAGATCTCAAGCTGTTTAGTATATTTTTTTAATTTAAACTAAAGTTATTTGTATTTCAATCATGTACCTAATAAATTGGTATATTGAAAAAAAAGTAATTAGTTTGTGGTCAACCCAATATAAATTAGAATGTATATTTATTTTTCTTTCTATCAATTTTTGTACAAACGCTTACTTAACTCCGTAAAATTTTATATTAAAATTTGTGGAAATAATTTTATAGATAATTTTTATGGAAACAATTCATGAACCTAATTCATTTTCCTTTTAAAGTTTGTGTCTTAAAGTCTTTTGTTTTGTAAAATAAATTTTAAATAATATCTATGATTTAAAATCTTATCGTATAACAATTATTTTTTTGTATATATAATGATCCTATCAATAATAAGTAAGATTTGATCAGTCCACCAACCTTTTTATAGTTTTAAAATTAAATCTTACATGCATGTAAAAAATAATTATTATCTTTTTATCATATTATATAATGTAGGTATAGTTCCTTGAAACAAAAAAAATATATATATTTAATATAAAAATTTATTATTGCAATGAAAAAAAAATGTAATTTATTTAATTTTAAGCAAAATTATTTTTTCTTATTTTAATGAACATACATAAATCCTTGAATACTAAATATGGGTTTCTTTCAACACGCAAATATATATAATTTTTTTTCTTACCCAGACACCTAATTAAAGTCCATACCAACCAGACCAAATACCTAGTTACTCAGTGATGCATCACAATTTCTTGGGTGCATTATTAGCAAACTAATATGATATCTATTTAATAAAAATGTTATATTCATAGTTATTCAGTGTATATTATACAATATATCTTACACATCATATGATTTCAGTTTTTATTTTATATAAATTGTTAATTTTATATAAATTGTTAATATTTAAAATTTTGTTGTAAGTACGAATGGGTGTTTAAGGTCCACTGCATATTGGTCCTTTTCTTTCGAATACAATATGTGTTGTAGAACAATACTTTTCATTATGTGTTCTTATTATGTGTGAAAACATGTCCCAAGAACACATTTATATAAGAATATGCCAAGCACGTTATATGTAATGAAATCCTAGATTCGAAAAATTAGGTGAACCTAATATTTTCTTTATTATTTAATTTTCATTCGCAGCAAATCGGTTACTTAAAATTATATAAAAGATAGTCACATTTTTTTTTAATTAATAAAATATTTCCATGTTCTTATTATTTTTTCCCTATAAATTTATTAAAACTAAATTCATTAAAATAAACTAAATTTTGGCCTTTGTAATAAATACATTTTACATGTTTTTATGTGAATACTAATATATTTGTAAGTCTACCAAATTACGTATTCATAAATCATAATAAATTAAGTTAAATTTATTTTAATGCTCAGTTAAATTTTATTTTTAGTTTTTTTATTTGTTTTCAAAAGATTGAAAATATAAGAATAGCTTTTCAAAACGAGAAAACTCTAAACCGCTGTATGGTGGTAAAATTAAATTATGAAATTTACATGAAAAAGAAAAGGGAAAGAGATTTACAATCAAGAAAATAAAAGAAAAAAAAAAACAAATAATATAAATGCAATTATGGAACTGCAGCATACATATATTGCACTATATTTCACTTCATTTTCATAATTGCATGAATTCTTTTAAGAAGTCAAAATTTCAAGCTACTGTAATTTATTTTAATATTGCCTCATAATTTTAATTAATTCACAAAAATTATGTCAATCAATTGAAATTGGCTAACAGCAATAAAACGAAAATTTAATTTCACAATTTGCACTAAAATTATGAGTTTTTTTTTGCTATATATGAATACACGCATTATACGAAATGTCCATACTTTGTAAAGATTTTCAACTTGATCCAATTGCACAACATTTTAAAATAAAATGTATCGTAATTACAGATTCTATTAAAACATATTTTAATTAACAGATTTTTTAATTCTAGAATTGCGTTATATATATTCTGGAAAGGGCTTCCAATTACAGTATTTTTCTATAACATTCGGTGAGCAGACAGAATTTCTGCGGTCATAATTTTTCCCATTAAAAAAAATCTTAAAGAAATTTTGACTGCTTCTTTATAGAAATTGTGGCCATTTCGAAACGGTGACAATTCCTGTATCGGATATTTTTATTTCAAATATTGACCGAACAAATTTGAATTTGATAACATTTGAAAAAAGTTAGAATTCCGACAGAAATTCACGCGAAAATGCCTTTGGCCACATAGCCATAGATCACGCGAAAATGCATTTGTCATAGGTTGAACTATTGTATATAAATTCTGACGGAATAGGTGTTTAAACTGTGACAAAATATAATATAATTATAAGCGAAATACTGACAAAATTTCATATATAAATTATGACTGTTAGTATTTAAACCAAAGCCCTATTCTTTGATTACAATTTATTTAAAAGATAAAAAAAAATGAGCTAACAATATAAAAATTGCCAAATAAAAAATGCAAATATTAAGAATGCATAATTCGAAATTTATGTGTTTCATCAACTTCAATGCGGAATTGTTTTCTTTATTTTGGAGTTTAGACGAAAACTAAATAAGAAATTTCTTTATACATAAAACAAAATTTTCACGATTTATCCTATATTAATCTGAATTAGTAGACCCTTTTATATTAAAAATAAAGGTGCTAAAATTTAAAAAAAATTAAAACATTATATTATTCTAAAACAATTTATTTACCATTATTTAAAATAAATAACGTTTAATATTATTTATTTATTTAAATTATAAAAAAGATTAAAAATTCTGTATACAAATAAATTAAAATCTTAATATCTAAATAAAATTTCATGCAAAAATAAATACAATTACAAAGTGCAAATTTAATTATAACTTATTGATAAAGTAATTAAAATGTAATAAAAATTGTGCAAAAAAAAAAAATGTTTTTTTTATCGCTTCCAAGAATTTTCCATAAATCATACTAAGTTTTCATGCTTCCATTCATTCATGCAAACATAAATAATGTTGGGCTTTTTTTTTTTTAATATATTTTTTGTTTTTACAAATTTTGCAATTTTTTTAAAGTGTATTTACAGTTTTTTTTTTAATTGTTTTTTTTTTTTTAACTTAATTATTGAGTTAATCTATTGAATTTTGTTAAGTAAAAAAAAAAATTTAAGCATTAATTGACTTGATTTGCTTATTTTTTTTTAATTTTTAAGTTTGTTTTAATTTAGAAGTAAAATAAGTTTTATTTACTTCTGTATTGACTCGGCTGACCTCCACTAGGTGGTACGAATCCATAACCTGATGCACCTACAATCACTCCACTGGATTCTTCGACAGCATCTTTTGGTGCTGGAGGGAAAACAACTGGTCCTGAAATTAGAAAATCTATACGTTAAATTTAATTTAATTTCTAAAATGCCTTATATTAAAATAAGATTTAAAATTTTAAAAAATGTCGTGCTTCTTTTTATGAATTTCTTAAAGAACTATATATTCGTTCTTTCGCAATTTTTTATAACTAAGAAGCCATCATTGGAAATAATTTCAATAAATTCTTGTTAGTAGTATATTTGTTATAATTTGCTGAAACAAATTTACCTCTATCTTGTCTTGGATCTCGTGCAGACGATAAACTACCGCTATACGCTGACGGGTTACTAAAATCAGATATCAATGAATGTAAACCAAAACTTGGCCTATTTTCAAATCCAAAATTATGTGAATGGAAATATTGACCAGTGGCTAATACTATTGACATAAATACTGCGAATGTGGCAATTAACTAAAAGAGGAGAAATATTAAATTAAAAATTATCTAGGATATAATTAAAAAATTATAAGAAATTATAAATTTTTTTAAAATCGTAATAAATTAAGGTCTCTTTTATTACATAATTTTCAAATTAGCACAGAATAATTTATATTCGATTTGATTATATTGGCTTTTATTTATCTACATACATTCTATTGAAACATTAAAATTTAAAATTAATTTAAATAATACGCTATTTTACCCAATATAGTTATTAGACAATTTTGAAAAAAAATCCGCAAAATTAACTTAAATTCTTTTTCAATTTGTTTTGTGAAGTGGATTTCGTGGCCCATGACAACATTTAATTTGTTTTAGATCCATTTGAAATAGGGTTTTTTATTTTTTTTATTTAAATTTTTATAAAAATCAAAGAAATCTTGTTTTGTACAAAAAATAAAGTATTTTCATGTAATTTATTAATTAATAGTTATGAAAATTAAATATTATGTATGGATTTGTATAATTAATTATTTTTTTAAACGATTTATTTGTAAGTTAAATTTAGAGCTAATACTTTTTGTTTGAAAAATCCGATATCAAACTTTCACTAGTTAAAACAAAACAAAAAAAAGTCATTAATTTTGATTTTTAAATTATTAACCTTTTATTTGCTTAAAATATTTTTGTTAGAATTCCCTCTTAATACCTATATAGCAAAGCGTTAAATTTGCATGAACAATTAATTAAATTCTCAAAATGCATTTAATTAAAATAATTATTTATTTATAGCTAAATAAAATGCAATCTAGGATATAATTTTAATATGCAATGGATACGTCTATCTGATTTTGAATATTTTATTATTTTTTCGCAATTTTTTTTTTTTTTTAATATCTATAGAAAATAAGAAAAGGTTTTATGTATAACGATTCGTGTAATAACATTCTTACAAATTGCCTTAGTTAACAAAAAAAAAAAAAAAAAAAAATTATCTTAAAGTTTTTGTATTTTCTAAATGCGAATGTTAACTCAAAAAAATGTTTATATTAAAATAAATAAATAAACTCACATGTAATGAAAGTTATTTCAAAAAAAAGTTTATATCTTAAATCTTTTGATTTTCTTCATGTTTATTTCAATTACAAATTTTTAAATTGACGTGTGTTCAAAGATAAATCTAACAAAATACTTTTCATGCTTAGAAATTTTTATTATACAAATAGGGTTTACTTTTAGTTTCAAATGGATTTCATTAAACGGTTGAAAAATTTAATTTAAGATTTTATTTAGCGGTTGCAAGAAGATATTCTAGAGATAATTTAATTAACAATATTCACTTTTATTATGAAATTGTTATAAATTGTGCTCAAATCATCTTGCCATCCGAGTATTTAACGCTTAGCATAAATAGTAGTAAATCTTCCTATTCTTTGAACGGAACTTCAAACTTATATTAAGGTATTTATCTAAATGACAAATTAATTTTTTCACACACACAAATACCAGTCAGTTAATATTTTATTAGCAATAAAATCAAAAGATTTAAGACACGAACTTCTTTGTTAAATACTTTATTGAAAAAAATTGTTAATCGTAACAATCTTTTAACATAATATTGTTTAATAAAATGTTTACTATTAACAATAAAATGAAATAGTTTTCATGAAACACATTTAAGTATTTTTTAATGAAATAAATTTGAATTATTATTCATATTAAATTATTTTTAATTTTTCAGAACATTTGTAAATAACATAAGTTTTCCTAAAATGCGTAAACGGAAATGAATAAAATCTATTGACAAAACCACACTAATCACTTACACATAGTTTGCCATTATAAGAAGCCACTCATACAAAATCATATATTTTTTGATATAATAAACACAATGATTTGTAATTTTGTAAAATAATACTGCTTTTCATGCTTACAGTTAAGATAGTTTAGTAATTTAGGTAAAGGTTAAATCGTGGCTTAAAATATTTTTTTTTACAATGTTTTGTTCTGTTTTAATTAGGTTTGACATATTTTATCAAAAAAAAATGTTTGTTACGTATTTCTGTTTCTTAAAATAATAATAATAATAACGAGACAACAACGAACATTGCAAAAAATAAAAATAAAACCTAACTTCTAAAGTTATAACAAATTCAGATAAAAAATAAAATTAGTGAAAATAGAGCAAATTTTACGCAATTTTGTGACTCCGACATCGAATCAAAAATTTCCATTTACTAATCTTATTATTTGGTTTCGCATAAATTAAAAGTGTTATTTTATGTTTATTTATTTGAAAACGAGCGTCATTGTCATTAAATTACTATTCTTGATACATCAGTTAATGTAGTAATGACTATAGGTTATTTTAATTAACTGTGCAATTAGTTAAAATTTTACTCAATAACTAATTCTTTAGATAAATACTTGTTATGTAAAAATCTGTCCAAAATGATTTATTTTCATTGAAATTTTTCAAGAGTAAAAAACCATAACAAAAAGCAATAATTTTCCTGAAAAATAACAAGTTTTCGTTATGAATTATTTTTTGTAAATATATTATGTTAGCAACTCTTTTTGTTACCATAAGTTTTTTTTTAAATTCGTGATCGTCTTGACCGTCGCGACGTTGTCTTTTACAACACTGGTTTTTTTTGTACACTTCTGTTAAATAATATAATAAATAGTTTTAGGAGCTCTGAAGTAATTAGTTATATATAACTTTGTAGTAGTTTGCGTGAACTATTTTTTTTTCGGCAATAAAATATGCAAACAAATTATTAATCTATAATAATATAAAATTTTCATTTTATTTGTTACATGATATTAATTCTAATTTGCATTGGGTTTTCGCAGAACGTATTTCAGCTCGACAGAAAAAATAGAAGTCTTATTTCTAATTTTAAAATAAGTGTCCATGATTTGATTTTTTTGCTCATTCGTATAGTTTTTCCTTGATTTTAATTTCAAAATAAAAAATTTAATTATTTTAATTATTATTCCTTTTTCTAATACGAATATAATATGGAAATTTTTTATTTTCCTATATTTTTACTTTTATTTTAAATTTCTTCCAAAAATATCAAAAAGACGGTTAAAATAAGATTATGTTAATGTCATTATCTCTTTTGATCTTAAAAAAAAAAACAAAGAATTCAAAGATCTAAACATCAGATTAACATAATTACAACCATATTCAACAACAAATAAAAATTAAAAAAGATACTACATTATATATTCTACCAAAGAGTTCGCGAAGTGCTTAAAGTAAGTCCATAAATATGTTTATCTGATTTGAAGTTTATCTGGTGCTTTGTTCTCACCATTTCATAGGATTATAACATGCAATATTTGTGTACATTTTTTTTTTAGTAATCTAATTCCATTATAGTATTGATATATTTTTAATAAAATAATAAATAAAGAGTTTTATAAACCAATTTTCATTATATCCATTCAACTATTAGGTTGGATAGTCTTCTATTTTATTTAAAATTTCGAATGGTAACTTTTGTGCTTTCAGTCCAAGGTTTCTAGTTGATTTTTCGTCCCAATATTTTTATCTCCAAATTATGCCTTGATGACTTGCTGTCTTTTTTCATCTTTAAGTTATTCAAATTTTTGATCCAGTTTTTCTAAAGGTATACATTATTCATTAAACACTACTGTACTTCAAGATATTAATAGGCGAAATTGAATTTTATTTTTTAAATTTTCGCTCTTTTAAAGGAATTATAGAAATTAAAGTACTTCCACTTTCTGTGAATTTTTATAAATATTATTAATTTTTTTCTAATTTTCTATTGTTAAGACAATCAATTAAATTTTTACTTAATATAATTATGGTTTAATGAATGAATAAAATTAATTGAAATTAAAAAAAAAAAAACTAAATTGTTTTTTGTTGGATCAAAAAGATTGTGCCAACAATATAATTTTTTATTTCACCAAAGAAAAATAAGTTTTTTTAAAAACAAGTTATGATTAAATTGATGATCACGATTAAATAGAGTTGTAATTAAAATTTCACTAATTCAAACGAATTATTTTTTTATTAATTATTTATTTTCATATTGCTACTAGTTTTAAGCGGAAAATTTTTACCTTATGCTTTTCCACAAATTCTTATTGCTTAGAATATTTTTAAATAAAAGTTTGTTGTTTTTAGTTCAATAAAACTTTATTGCAGAGGAGGTCATTAGCTTTTTCATCCTGCATCTATACGCTTAACATAATGAGACGCAATCAAGGACGATTTAGACGGGCTAGGTACGTGCACTTACATTTTGGAGCTATATATATATAAGGAATTTTGTATTTTTTAGACAGAAATCTTTTTACTTAAAAAAAAATAATTATTTGCTCTTAAAAAGTTTTAACCAATCTTGTTAAAACAATTATTTTGTAAGCGATATTTTTTTTAAATCAGTTAAGTTGAATGAAATTTTAAATTATAACTTTATAAGGCAAATTTTGGAATAATGGACAAATGCATAAGAATTTTCGGGTATGTTTTTAAAATTATAGTTATAAGATAACCCAAATTTTAAGTATTAACATAAATTAACTTTTCATACATCAACTAAGTATGTATACCTATACTTAAGATTAGAGAGGTAAAAAAAACTTTTATTTTTCTTGCGGCCCGAGACTACAATTTGAAAACATTTATTACTGATAAATAGCACACAATTGTTAAATAGCAGTGTTCTTTTTTTTTATGTAAACTGTTTGAAAAAAAGTTTATTATTCGTTATATTTTTTTTTAAATATGTGACAATATAAGGTAAATGGAAAAAACTTGGCATTTTAAAGAGAATTATTACTTTTTCTCTTATTATCAATAAATAAAACTTAAGTTCATTCCATTGTTATTGTTTTTTTATAGTAGGTTCGATTTTAGTATTTTAGAGTTGAAGGGCTCAGATCCTTAAATTAAAACTAAAATATAAATAATTTCGATTTTTTAATTTTATTTTATAATGAACAATTTAAAGAAATTTTTTTTTTTTAGATAATGTATTGACTGCAATTAGGATAGCACCGTAATTATTATTTTTATAGCTTATTGAAATTTAAAAGAAGTAAATAACGATACTTTTTAATATAATATTTCTACTGTAGATAATAATAAATTTACGTGGGCAACAACAAAATGTATATTGCAGATTTATTTTTATATTTAAAATAACTTTTTTTTTAAATTAATTATTTGTTAATAAAGTCGAACAGAAATTTATTTAATAATAATATATTTTTTTTTGTTTTATTGAATTGCTTTTATAATACCAAGATTACATTAAATTACTAAGGAGAGCGATCATAAATCTTAAAAAAAATCACCTAGCAACATAAAAAAGATAATATTACTCTTTAGATTTCAAAGTGAAAGAGAAATTCGTTATCCCAACAACAGGATATGTTTTCAAATAAGAAACTATAGATAGATATAACTTTAAGTATAGATTTTTAAAATTTTCAATAGCTTCATGTTTGTTTAGGGTAGATCTTATTTAGTATAGTTTCCATTTCAATATAATAAAATTTATCTGAATTTTATGAAGATTTTGTTATTTATTTCTTCAAAAAAAAAACTATTGATACAGTTCGGCTTTTATACGAATAAACTAACTTTAACATTTTTTTTCTAAACTGATACTGTTTGAAAGGAAGAGTTGCAGGGCATAAAACAATTTTACTCTTTAAATTTTTGGTTGGAGAAACAGAATGCTAACACAAACACCATAAACATCACATTTCATTATTGATTTCAAACAATCTGACTATTTGTATTTATGAATATATTACATAGTGGTTATTAACTAATTTTAATTAAAAGACGTGACTTAAATGCGATTCTTTTTTCTTTTGTATCACTTTAATCTAAGAAGTTTAAAGAGACTATTAATATCTCCTGGGAAAAAGTAAATATAATTGACCTCAGAAAATTTTAACCCATATTCTTTGTCTTACATTTTTATTACCAATCTTTTTACTATTGTATACAGCAGTGAATTTTTATAAATCTGCATATATACAAATCTCTAAAAATTTATGAAAAATGAATGCGTGGGAGAATATAAATTTCATAAATTTTTTATCTGTCTTGTCTTTTGGCAAAATAGTGTTAAAAATTTCAAATAAAAAAAAAAACATTTAACTTATTTCATTTTAAAGGGTTTTTTCTTATAGATATTATGAAGAAAATTGCGCGCGCAATTTTATCAATTTTATACTTTATAAAAGATAATATATCATCTTAATAAAAATAATTTATTAAAAAAAAAATCTTTATATTGATAGGTGGTTAATATTGAATATTAAATTAAAAACTCAAGTAATTCAATTTATGTAAAAATTAATGTACGATAAAACAGGTGTTCTACTTAGTACCACTGTTAAAATAATGCAATTTATAAGTAGCAATTGTTGCATAACTTTTATGCTTGAAGTGAACATTCTTTGTTTTTTTTTTTTATTATTATAATTCAGGGTGTAATTGGTAAATATTTAAAATAGTAAATATATATAACAAAGTTAAGTACATGTGTGAGTGAAAGGCTGACAAATGTATTCATTATACGTGAAATAACGAAATTTCTCAAGCTAAACATGTTTTTTAAATGCTCCAATACTGTATTTCAATAATAATTTTAAACAGCCCATCTACGATGATTATTAATAGAATTATTTGTGCGCAAAAACGGGATGTTTAATTCCTTTTTTCTTTGTTCCTGCCTTTGTGCATAGAAGCTCTAGGTTTCAATTTTTGGATCCAATAAAGAGTACAAGAATACACAAGACTTGCAAGAAACAAGAGTAAGTCAGAAAATAAAAAAAATAAAGAACATCTGGCAACATTGAAAGGGATAATTTAATATTCATTTTAGACTTAGACCCATATTAAGTTTGTTGATATCTATTTTTAGATGTAAATAAGTTATAACATTTTTTTTGCATTCCTAAGTGTTTTGTGTGGGCAATTAAATGTTAAATTTATCCGTCTACATTGCTAAAACAAAATAATATATTTGTCTAAGATTAATCAATTATTATTTAAAATTGTTTTATTATAATTGCGGTAAATATTTTCCTAATACTTACATGTCCAGTCGAAAAAAATTGTAATTATGGATTTTTTATTAAAAAAAAAAAACTAAATCATTTATTAAACCATAAATTTTTTTTTTTAATTTAATTGGTTATAGTTTTGATTATATGAATTTTAATTGTTAATATATACAAAAAAAAAAAATGTTATTTTTTATATTGCAACAAGTGTTAAGGAATTTTTAATCAATTGGTTAAGTAGACCAGGCCTTTGGCTCCTTATAGCCAGAAACTATTCAAATAAATATAATATTTTTACTTGAACTTTGTTTTACCAATTAATGAAAATTCATATGTGTTAAGAACGTTTATAGAAAAATTGACATGACATTGAAGAAAATTTATTACAATATAATGAGCCGTGATATTCGTATTTTGGGATAAATTAATGCAATATTCAATTAATTAATACATGTGTGTAGCAGAAAATGTTCTAATTTAAAAGAGGAAATAATATAGTGTTACAATAACATCGTATTCAGTGTCAATATTATTAATTTTACTATTTTCGGAAATGTTAAAAAAAAATAAAAAAGGAAATTTTAAAAACTGTTCATTCAGTGTTAGATTTTGCAAATAATTTCTCATGGGTTTCAAAAAATTATAGTTATTGTTAATTGCGAAAAAAAAAAACATAAATAAAATCTTTTATGGAATTTTTAATTAAATTAATTTATCTTTTCGTTTATTTTTTTCTCCAATTAACAAATAACAAATATTTAATTAGTTTTGTTTTAACCTTGAACTTGAAAATTTGCGGCAAAAAATAGAGGTGTAATTGAAATTTTTTTGTGTACAAATTCATGAATGATATAGAGAAAAAATCACGTACTTATAATATTTTATTTCTAGTTGCACAATTAATTAAGTGCGAGAAAATATCAGATTATAAAGATAAATTTAAATAGTATTGAAAAAAAAATGTTGTTTTCAAATATTCATAAAAATTTTCTAT
Organism: Hybos culiciformis; assembly: GCA_964007475.1. NCBI lineage: Eukaryota > Metazoa > Arthropoda > Insecta > Diptera > Hybotidae > Hybos > Hybos culiciformis. Next base: position 34,240,118 of record OZ023273.1, on the reverse strand, counting down.
TTTTCTTTTTGGCTTATTCTGTTTCCGTAGTTTGACTTAATGGAAACATCGTTGGTGGAAAAACATAGTAAAAAGCTTGGTTCTTCAAAAATTTATTTACAAAATTTAAGTGCTACCATTCGAAAATTTCATAACCATTTACTAAATAATAATTTCTCAATTTTTCTTACCTAATTTTTTTAAATGATTAGTTCAATTTTAAATATCCCTGGAAATATTTTTTCTTGTTATAATTGATGAGTTAGCCATAAATATCTATTGCCATGCCCAACTATTAACTATATTCATTTTTCAATTAGTTATGATTATTAAATAAATTTGAAAATATCTTTAGTTAATGCGTTAAGAAATAAAACCAAAAAATAAACTGAAGTTTTATTTTTCATCTCAAATTAACTAATTAACAAATTAATTCTATATAGTTTCATGACATGGGAATCTTTTATTTAACATCTAAATTAATTTGAAATAAAACTTTAAATATTATGTGGAATTTATGCAGCACGCGATCATGGAAAAATTGTCAATTTCAATTTAAAAATAAAGAATCAACAACATAATGATGGAAAATTTATTGCTTATAAAATTTTTCTTTAAAGGTTGGGCATCAGGTGGTACTCTTGCCAAAAAAAAAGTATCTTATTTTGTACTCTTAACTATCTTGTAGACAACTATACTAATAAACTATTGACACTGTTTAAACTTTTTTATTAATTTTCTGAACGAAATGAAAATTAAACATATTTAATAAAATTTATATTTGTTTTTTAATAATGGAAACTATGAATTCATTTATTTGTTATGGATTGAAAAAAATGCCGGACACCACTTTTAATGTTTAAACTGTTAAAAGGCGTTTTCCTTTTCGTCGGAGGTCTAAGGCGTGCTTTATAGCAGAAGTTATTATTCATATGTTTATTAAAATTAATTTTTTTAATGAAAATACTTCGAATTTATATATTTCTTAATTCAATTAAGTCTTTTGGTTTTTAAAAATAATCATGAGTAAAATATGATTTTGAATACAAAAGAAAACATTAGGTAAAAATATTAAATTATACGAAGTTCTACTTTGACTATGCATTATAAAGAACGAATTCGTCAACTTAAATAAGCAAAACATGGTTATTTACCTCTACAACGTCATGTTGTTTATCAGGCGCTTGAGCAGGGCCGGCTTAGGAGCGATGCAGACAAGGCAAATGCATAGAGCGCCATAATTAACGGGCGGCATAATTAACGGGGCGGCAAATTGACCGATATTTTTTTACGTTTTTTTAAATTTTATTCAAATAATTTAAAAAAATATTAAAATTTTATATTAATATTAATAATTTGGCTAATTTTGATATGAATTTTTATACAAAATATACATAAGGCTAGTATATTAATAATAAATATTTTGCAAATTTTTAGCTGTTTACAAGTTTTTTCATCCATATGGTTTGAGTTTTAGTTTCGCAGTATTTTTTTTATTAAAAAGTTTAAGAAATAATATTGGGCGGAAAAATTAATATGTGCACAGGGCGCCACAACTGTTGAACCGGCCCTGCGCTTGAGGTTTAATGACCTATAATATGGGAATCATAACAACAAGCTAAAATTAAACTAAATTTAAGACTAAAATTTTTGTAAATATAAGCAATGTGCGGTAATAACAAAACTTGTTCAAAAAAAAAAGTGTTAAACTAACTAACTATATGTATACATTTTATCATAAAATGACGATTAATTAGGTTGTGTGACATGATTGCAATTTTAAATGAAGGAGTAATAAATAATAATCTGCAGAAATTATTTTTTTTTTCTCTTGGGGGTTAACATGAAATTTTCTTTCATATTTTCAAGGTATAAATTTTAATTGTAATTGGTTTCTTCTTGCTGCAAATCAATTATTGCTTCCTCATCATCAATATATTGATAATATAGTTATATTTTTAATCCATATAATATATTTTTCTTTTAAAAATTAAGTAGTTTAAAAATCATAATGTTATGCAATTTGACTTTCGGGAACGCATTTTATTTATTTTTTTTTTGGAATTATTGGTCCATGAAGTAAACAAACTTTTTCATTGAAATAAATTTTTAATATTTTATTTGAAAAGTGTACTGTACATAAATAAATTTACAATATAGCGGGGGCGTTATATTAGTATTATGTTTATAATGTTTCATCAAAATATTAAGTTCACGGTAATAGATTCAAAATATAAAATAACGAAAACATAATATATCGAATTTTGAAAATCTTACAATTGAATTGAAATTTAAACGATGTTTGATAGTTAAATATTTTAGATTTTTTAATTAAAAATTAGCTCCAATTTGTATTTTCATTAATCCAAATGTCAAATTGTGCCAGAAAGAATTATCAAGAAAAAAATGTAATTTCGTTTTTTGTAATGGTTCAATAAATTTTATAAAATTTTAATTTGGTTGTGAATAATTTTAAATATAATAGAAGAAAATATTGAAAAAATAATAATGTATATAAGTAAATAAAAATAAAATTAAAATTAATTTCAATTATCAATTTAATCATTGCGATCGACCCTTTTATATTTGAACTCAAAATTTTCGCTTTGTGATTTTTGTAACATTATGTTGTTACAACTGTAGCCTTTTAATACTGATAAGTCAATAAAAGTGTAAACGTTGAAATCGTAATCTTTATTTTTTGAGAATTGACAGTTTTTTTTTTTGTATTTTTCTTCAGGACATCTTTATATCATAGGAAAAATATCTACTAAATTTCCGACTGACTGATTGTAATTTGTAATAATTTTTTTTTTGTTTTTTTTTTACAATAAATAAAACTGATGTAAGTTCAAGTTTCAATCAAAATATTGTTGAATTTTTAATCTTCTATAAAACATTATAAAATTATTACAATTATTTTCCACTTTCAATGTTTTAAAAATATATTATGAAAATTATATAATTTGAGAACTGTGAAAATTTTCATACCGGAAAATTATTTTAAAGCTTGGTATTTTTATATTATTTAATTTTAATTTTTTTTTTCTTGTAATGATATTTATCTAGTTGTTTCAACAATTGGCAGGTTATTTGAAAATTCTTTTATTTTTATTTTATATTTATTAAATAATAAAAATATGTGAATGCATTCCATATGTTTTCTATTGTAATTTTTATTGGTATAAAATAAAGAAAAATAATAATAACCAAAATTGCAAAAAAAAAAAAAAAAATAAATATAAAAGAAAAATAACGAAAATGTAAGTAAAATTGAACTTTTATTTCAAACTGACACCATTAAGTTAAATATAATGAGCCGTAATTATGGTAAGGTTTTGACTATATATAACTTTATTAAAAAAAAAAAAAAAAGATTGTTAAAATTTTATTTATTATTATGTAATTGAAAAAATAAATAAGGCATTATTGTATTGATTAAAATTTTTTATGTATTCATTATTTAAACAAAATTATTTACTAAATTAGTTTATTATGAATATTTTTATTAATAAATAATAAATATATTTTTTTATTTTATTTTTTTAAACCTCTTCAAGAAAATCAATAAATTACTCCATGCAGAGTATATATAGTAATAAAACAGCCTTAAAGTTATAATCATATCATGTGGAAATAAAACTATTCATTAGATTTATAATAAGCTTTTCAGAGTTTTGAAATCGATGAAAATGTGTGTTTAACAAAATGATGGACGAATGAGAAAAAAAAATATTTTAAGTGCGAGCTTAGAAAATCTAATTTAATGTTCTAATAAATAATTTTTTATCACCTACTTTTAAATTCAATAAAAAATTATTGTAATTGCACAATACCCGGATTACCTTTAGCAAATGATATTATATACGAAGTACATAATTATGTTAATTAATGCTTTTTATATTTAAAAATAATAATAATAAATAAAACGATACAGATACAAGAAATTTAAAAAAAAAGCATAATATAGAATTTTTTTTTCACTTCATTAGATATAAATCTGTTTTAAAGATATAAAAAAGATAACTATGTTGTATTGTTTAATTTATAAAAAAAATAAAAAATTTTTTCTTTGAATACAATTTTTACGAATTTATATTAGGGCCAAGGTCATTATTCTGGTGTTATCTCTTAGATTTATAAATAGCCTCTGTTAATTAACTTTATTGATAATAATTTGTCTAATTCATTTCTAAATAAATAGATTGAAATATAAAAAAAAACAAAATAATCCAATTAACATGTTATCAAAAGCAAAACAAATTTGTTATAATTTCGTGTTTTAAATTTTATTTGCGGAAGTAAGAAAAAATGCTTTAAATTTTTTTTTTCATTAAGTTCATTTTCCTTTGCATACCTACACTTCTTAAATTTAACCATGAAAAACGGAATTAAATTATTTTTAATCCAAATCTAATTGATTTATTTATTCGTTAAATTTTTTCTTAATTGTTATTTTTTTTATGCCTTATTATTATCGTTTTGTCAAATTGTTTATGTTTTTATTTAAATCCGTCAATTAAGAACAAACAGAATGAATTATAACTGTACTGGAGATACTTTACATCCTGAAAAACCATTATATTGTATATCAAAGTTAAAAAGAAGCTACAGTGAAATATTATGTGTCAGTTTATAAAAAAAAATCTTCAAAGAACGATGATTTAGAAGTTTCTTCGAATGCAATCTGTATTCTGTATTCATTTTATTTTATTTATATGCCTATAATTTGAATTAAATTTTATTTATATGCCTATAATTTGAATAAATGCTTGCCCTTTTGTATTATTATAATTAATTAATAATTTGATTTTTTTTTGTTTTGATTGATAGGATTAAAAACATTTTATGTTGATTAATTGGGTATTTACTAAAGATTAGATTGAAGTTTAGGTTTCACTTTTTTTATACGTAATAAGATTTTCAATATCAAGGCTATCTTAATGTTTGTAATTGTAAACGTCCGACTTATTAATTTAATTACTATAGAAATGGCATAATGGAAACAATTTTTTTCATGAACAATTAAAAATGAAGAAAAAAAATTTTAATTTCTATTGAATTTTGTTATTTTATTTTGTTAATTTTGGGGAAAGTCAAAAACCGGAAAACAATAATCTGTCCTATACTGGTACATACTATGACGATAGTTGATTTTCTACGAAATTTATTAATAAAAATATATCGGATTAAATTGTAAAAAGTTTGAACTGTTTTAGATTTAATTAATTTTCGAATATTCGAAATAAAAAAATACTAAGTCAGTATGGATGGCGTTTTGTAACACTCTTGTTTTTTTTCATTCAATGCTCCATTTCTGAAAACTTAATTACAGGTTGTCCATATTTCGGAAAATGCACTGCCCTGTTATTACGTTGCAATATATTACGAAAATAAAAGGTTTTTAACTAAAATTAGCTTTAAAGTTTAAATGCAATTTTTTTTTTTTAATTTTACAACTTTTTTTCAATGACCTATGTTTTATCTTTGTTTCGATAAATCCCTCATCCTTTATGTAATTCGTTTTCAAGATAGTCTGAAAAGGAGTAACAATGAATTTTATTTTTATTTTATAGTTAGAGATAAAATTCAATACGATTTACATTTAGACTTAGTTAACATAAAGTATAGATTATTTTTGAGTTTGATTTATTTTATTTAAATATTGAAGAGTCATTCTTGCATGTACTATCCATAAAATATCAAAAATTAAATGAAATTTTTTTTTTAAATAATAAATCTTATTTTTAGTGAATTCAACCACTATATAAAAATTTTGTCATCCAAATAATGAAATCACGATGTTTCTTATCATTTTTATGTAAGAGAAAGAAATTACAATATTTTATGGAAAAATGTCAAAAAAAAATACCGTGAGACACTTAATTTAATGATTTTTATTTATATGTTTTATTTTTCAGAAAATATTATGTCAATTTTTTTTTTTTTAATAAATACATAAATATAGTTAAACTTACATAATTCATTTTGATTAATAAATTTTATTTTTATTTAAAATGTAAAAATGTTGAAATTTTCTTTTAAAATAATTTTATTGAATTTTTTTTTTGAATAAATAAAATTTATTGGCTTCACGTTTAATCTTCTTTTATTATTTTTTAATTTTTTTTTATAATTAAATATGTAATTTTTTTTTCACTGAAAATTTAATTTAAATCAAATTAGAAAAAATTATTTATTTTTATTTGAATAAATAAGATAGATTTTAGCTTTTTAATTATTATTTTTTTTTATATTTTTAGTAACGATTATTTTCAATTAAACCGGAAACTATTGCCAGACCGTTTGGGAAATTGAAAATTGTTTTTTTTTTTGTTTTAAGGAAACAAAAAAAAGTAATCCGTGAAAGAATTATATTTCTCTTATAATGTTTACAGATTTTGAATGTTTTTAACGTAATGAATTTTTATTAATATGAATTTTTTATTTTATATGGTTTTCGCTCAAGAGAATTTTTACAAATATTTTGTTATTATGAATTTATAATTTTTTTTTAATGCTTTTTTTTTTGCGCTCACTTCTAAAAACTTTAAGAAGTACATCGTGAAAAATATTTATTATTTTTGTAGTACTGAATTTTATAAGGAGTATTTTCTATATGGAAGTTTTGTATACTACAAAGCAACATAAATTTTATATTATATTTTCCCAAATTGTATGAATTATTTTATTTTAAACACCGTTTTATGAAAAAAAAAAAATTAACATCGGCCGGCATGGTGTAGTAGTATTGTCATTGTCCTAAGTCGTGTTCGATCATAGGTTCGATTGCCACCTTGGTCTGGAATGTGAAGCATACAACTTTACAGGTCTAGTCTTGAAGTATTAGAAGTATTAGAAATGAAGTATTAGAAATGAAAATTATTCGAACAAAGTTAAAGTTTAGTTATCGAGATTTTAGAATAAAAATATTTTACTTTATGTAGCCTAATAGTTTTCATACTATTAAATGAGACATGAGTTGGGGAGTTAATTTAGATGAAAATAAAATTAAAAAAAAATAAAATAAAATCATCTGAAAATTGTGATAAACATAATTTTTTAAAGTAATAATGTATTAACATATTCAACTCTCTATATTAAAAATTTTTTGAAAATAATATTTTAATGTATGAAATATTGAAAAATATGGTTAATAAAATATATAAACACTATTACGAAAAATTCACAGAAAATTTTGTTATTAAAATAAGAGAGAAATAAACTATGCGGAAAATTTTAATAATATTGTCTTATTGAGAATTAAGTATTTTAGAGATTAAAATAATTTAACATTCATTTCCTAGAGAATTTTCAGTTTACTTCATTGAAAGTGAGAGTAAAATTATTTTAATTCTGATTTTTTTTGAGTATTATATTTTAAAAGTTCTAAATTTAAAGGTTAATATTGGCATTTTCTTGTTTTTCTGGTTTTTTTTTTAGGAAAGAAAAGGAAATTAAGAAAATTAACTGAATATTTTCAGTTATATTAAAATGAAAACAGGTTAAACTATATTTTACATAAGAAACCATTATGTTTAAAAATCAATTCTTCTGAATAAGAATTATTATAAAACTGTTTAAAGTTAAGAAGTATAGTGCCATAAATAAATTGTGATATTTTGTAATCTCAGGATAAAAAAAATTTGTAATTGTTTTCTGAAAAAAAAATTAAATATTTAGTTTATGAAGGTTTATTAATTTTCGTTCACCAGCATTTAGTTAATTTTTTATATCTAGAATATTGAAAAATAATATATAATATATTGTGTATTTTATTTTTCCATCATTAATTTTGTTCATTAAAAATAAAATCAGAAATTCTTATAGAAAAATACTTAGTGATCCAAATGTCATTCAAAATATTTACACAAAAATAAAACTATCCTAACCTTATTCTAGCTTAATTCACAACAATAATGTCTATCAAAATGAGTAATCCATAAGAAATCTATTTTTATAAATAATAAATTGTATTCAAATATCATTTACTTAGAAACAAACAAGAAAAAAAATGTTTCACACACAAATCAAAAGACTTAAGCGACAAACCTTATTTTGTCATTATTAAACTTTATGAAAATCATGAACTTAATTATATTGTTACAATTTAATCTGAAATCTGATAAGAGCACTTAAGGTCTGGAATTTTTTAACCAAAATTAATAATACATTTTCAATGGTTATTTGAAATGTATTTTTAAAACCCTTAATACCACAAATTTACCTTCCAAATTCTCAATAATACGCAATCTACGCAATAGTACTTTAAACATTTGTTTTCTTCATAAATAAACTTCATATACTCAACAGAATATTTTAATAAAAATGCAAAAAAAATAAATAAAAGTCATACTTTAATTAGAATTTGAACAATTATTTTTATTGATTTCAATACATTATACATTCTGCCAAATAATTGTTATATTTTTAAATTTTTTTGCTTAAGTTATCTTCGTTAATGAGTTAATTATTTTTTAATAATTTTTTAAATAAATACAAACGGTAAGCTAATAGTCATTTGTATCTACATATTTGTATAAACAATTTTTCATTATAATGACTTTAAAATTTTCTGGCTTGAAAAGATAAAGCAAACATAAAAGTTTTCTACTAATAATAAAGTATTAATAGGCAAATTTACTAAGACAAAAACTCAGTCAATGTCATTAGTAGTTACGCAATGATATTAAAAACTACATTCATTAAAAAGGGACATTACGTTAAATTGTTGTGCAAGTAATACGAGTATATGGTACTAACGCCAACTCATTATACAATTAAAACGTATTACCTATTTATTTTTTATCAAATAATCAACAATATAATTATATGTAATTTTTTGGTATTAAAAATTAAAACAATAATGACATTAATATTAGTATGTAATTATATTGAAATAATTGTCAAAGTTAGAGTAAGTTTCTAGGGAAAACTAACTTTTATCTACCCATTTAAAACATGATTCTCAATTATTATTGTCTTTAACACAATCAAAGCGGCGCTGTGAACTCGCATGTAGGAGAAAAACATTATTTCTTTATTTCAAATTTACATGTGAGACAACCGTGGTGTTGATTAATACCTTCTTGAAATATATGTCATTACAGATAAATACTGATTTCGTTAGTGGTACGGACGAAGATCTGCACATCATAAAATATAATTTTAAAATAATTTTATTTATTTTTACTTTGAAAACTTATTTGTTGAAATTATTTTAGTACTAATAAAATGAAATATGGAAACATTGTAAATTAGAATAGAATAGAAGAAGAAAAAATGACTCACTTTCACTTTACGTCGATTTACATTAAATTACTGTTATTCTAAACTATAACAATAATTTACATAAGTATATTATATAATATTATTCTAATTCTCTAATTCTAGAAAGCTATTAAAAGTAAATAAAACTCTAAATAAACAAACGGAAGTCAAGTTTAAATTTCTTTTATTCTGTGTTAAACCAAAGAAAATTAAAACTTAAAGGTATAATAATTTACACATTTGAATTTAAAAGCTTTTTCAACAAAAAAATTAAATGTAATAATTTGTTGAAAGTACGAAAATAAAACAATTCAAGGTTATAATATTTTGCTTATATCTATTTACAATTTAATTTACTTTTTGTAATTTTTATTAAACTGTATTATAGTTCGTAAAATGTAAATTTATATGTTTTTTATGAACTTAAAGTTCTTTTATGCAATAAAGTATCATTAAAAATGTTAATGTGTTGATTTTTTACTTTATTTTTATTTTTTTCAATCAAAAGCACACAGCTGTTGTTAATTGTTAACTTTTTTTTTTAATAAATTCATTTAAAATACATAATATATAATAGAAAAATGTATTAAAATAATTGAAAGTTTTTTTTTCATGTAAATTTGACTAACTGGCGATTATTAGTTAATTAATATTAGTTGTTGTAAAATATCCCATGATTATCATATATATTTTTTCGTAGTTCTGCATTATGTCAGAGATCTTCCCTAAACAAAAATTTCCAGAAATGATTTGAAACTTTATAAATATATGAAAAAGGTTTTTGTGGATAACGAAAATACCATGAAGAATAATTTGTGAATAAAATTCGAAGAACAATTTTATTTTACATGTGTTGTATACTTATTATTATTTTTTTTAAGAATTCCTTATGGATTATGAAAAAAAAAAAATTATACATCAATGGAAACTTAAATCAAATTTATGCTTAAATCTAAATTACTTTTTGTAACTTTATTGAAAGAAAATAAATCACATCGCTATATTTAACAAAAGTGAATGTTAGTATTTTTATATAATTTAGATATAATTATTATGCGTTCACTTTCAAATTTAATTTTTTTTCCGATTGTCATAAATAATTAAACATTTAATATTAATTTGATGTACGGATATAAATTCAGATCTCTGAAATTTACGTCATTATTATATTATTAAAATAAATTAATTATTTTAGCGGGAATTTTGCTGAAATGCATTTAAATACAGTCATTTTCTGATACCTTGAAAAAATATAATAGTGAATTATGTAATTATACCTTCTAAATAATCGTGCACTCATCAAACCAATAATCTATCTATAGTTTTCATAACTTAAATACTAGTTATAATGTAATTTAAGCAATAAGGAAATTTCATAAATATTAAAATTAACCGTTTTAGATTTAATTTTATTAATCGTGTAATTCTATTATTATTACATCAAATTATAATCAGATAATTATTATCAAATATAAACTCAATATATATACAAATATATACATTTTCATATTGATAATTCATTAATAACAATAAATTATTTACGATTGTCAATTTAAAAAAATTCAATAATTGTGTCGAAAATTGTGTACTATTGAAGATACTGTATTTTTTTGTTAACGTCTGTATATAATGTATTAAATAATAATAAAACGACCAATTTAACAGACAATGGTACCATTGACTGTTAAATTGGTCGTTTTATTATTATTTAATATTGAAGATACTATTTCACACAAATTCAAAATATATAATAATTTAATATATTCAGGACTTAATTATGTAATATTCTTATCTGTTTGATATAAAAAAATCAAGATCCATTGAAGCCTTGAACTGTAATTATTTACGAGAAATTATCAAAATCGATTCTATACAATAAGCAGTGGTAAATTTAGCATCGGTTGAAGGGCCTTAACTCATTAACCATGTCGTATATGTTTAACTGAATTTAAATGGGGCCTTGTGTAAATGAGGGATATATATTCTTGAATGTTACTAGAAATAGAAATATTAAATTATGAATGATTGTCTTATTTTTGAAGTATCTGTACAAAATAACAAATATAATTTAATTTAAACTACTATGTTTTTTACGATCAGCTATAACTTTATTGCATTTACATTTTATAAAGATAAATTTAATTCAAAAGTGTAATTAAAAAAGAAAAAACAATATAATATAGGATTTTAATTTTAAATCAATCATGTTAAACATTTTCTTTTCTATGATTTTATTCATTAATTATATTTTAATTAATTTTAATATCCTCATCTTATCATCGACATCATCATTGATTTCTCATAAATCTATACAGATATAAGGTCACGTGTATTTTTTTATATTTATTACTTATAACACGACTCTATAATTTATTATTATAAAATTACTCTGAATTAATAAAATTATGCTTGTTGTTGAAAAAATTTTCCAATGTGATTGCATTCAAATTAGTTTATTTATGAATGAATTACATCGATTATCTTTTTCTTCTTTATTTCTATTGTTTTTATAATTTCAATTGTTTTTGTTAATAATTATTTTTTATTATTAATCTTTTTATTTCTATTTAATATTTTTATAGAATGAATGCATTTTAAGTGAAGTATGAACAGTCAAATAGATAAATCTGCTTATATACATTGTTCGACAAAACTCTTAGGTATCTGTCATGCATGCATTTACATACTGGGATGTGTCCCTTTTTTTTGGAATTTTTTCATATTATTACATATTATATTATAATGTTATAATATATTACACAATCTAATAATCTAATCCGAGTAAAGATGCTATGTAACAAATGAGAAATGGTTTTTTACGAATAGAAAAATCACAAATATGTCAAATTCTCTTATATTAAATTTTTCGATAATAGTTTATTTTTAAATTCATTATTCTACACAAAAAAGAATAAACTAAAATAATATAGATTTTAGAGTAACAATCTTTAGCTTTGAATGTCAAATTTTTGGCATATCGAGTTCTGCAAATGCACGACCACATATATTGTAATTACACTTCCTGGACAAAAGTATCGCCATTGTCATTAATTACTATATAGATTTTCTAACAATTCATTAAATTTTGTAGATCGTGTTCTTGAATGAAAATTAATTTGGATATTAACAAATTATTTTTAGAAATTAAATTTAATTTACATATGGGAAGTAGGTATGATCAATAGATTTTTCTTAATATGGTAATTTAATATGCACATATGCTTGTTATTGGTGGAAAATTATTTATAAACAATTATGAAAAAAAATTAAGCACACGCATGAAATTACCGTTAAACCGGAAATACATTTAATAATATACATAACTGAAAAGCTTACATATATAAGCTTTGTTTTCTTCACAGAGTCAAGGACATAAGATTGTTGTATTAAAAATGCAATTGAATAACAGGTGAATATTTTTAAAGCTTTAATTATCATTATAAAATTGATAATTAGAATAAATTAATTGAAAATCATGTATATAGTATTCTAATGTGTTTGTAATTTGAATATTGCAGGGTATTCTCAATTTAGTCATCATGAATTAGTTTTATCCCATATTTGCATAACAAGATCTATTCTGAAGCGATTAAGAAAATGGCAATATAATTTTTTAATGCCTTTGTAACAATTGAAAATGCCTTTTTATAATAATTGCAACAAGAGGTAGAGCATTTTCTTAAAAATTATATTAAGAAATCTTAATTCAAAAATTATTATATGTGACTATTTAAAAGTAACTTAAAATAAAGATTATTAGATGTTATTGTATTTGCCTTTTGCCTTATAACTTCGCTACACTTCAGGTTACCAACCATGAATTTCTTGGTTTGAAAATAGGTTGGCGAATGGGGTGACACACTTATAAAAGACGGTTTGGTTTGATGTTTAAAAAAAAAAAAATTTGTTTGTAAAATTTTTCATTATAAAAATATTTTGAATAATTTTATCATTTTGTGAATTTAAATTTTGTGAATTTAAATCTTCATCTCCATTATAATTAATTAATTTATAAAACTTTTTGAAAATAATAGCCAATTTTTTTTTTTTTTTAATATTTTGATTGTTTTCTTTTTTGACAACCGACAATTTATTATTATTTTTTTTATATTGAAGCATTTTAAAGTATGATTTTTTCTGTAAATTTTCTGCAAATTGACAGGTTATACCTTTCTTTTTTTTTAAATGCAATAAAACTATGTAGTGAAATTTCTAGGTTTGTGTCGAACCGACTTTCAAACCATGAAAAAAAAAAAAAAATTTATATGGCAAACCAAGTACCAAACACAGAACGAACCTACTTTTTTCTGCAAAACATGGAATTCGATGTTTGTAACCTGAGGTGTAGCGAAGCTATTAACAACGATTTGAGAAACAGTTTTATTGTCTTTAACGGGGTAAAAGCCCTTAAATGTTGAACCTACCAGCGTTCAACATTTTCTTATGGGGTTTTGTCCCACTAGGGTGGGGTTTGTCAAATCTATAAAACTCATAGGAAGTCAAGAATTTGTGAACTGTATTATTTATAACTAAAGTAGTTTAAATAAAATTATTTGATTGCTTCTTATCAGTGTAAAGCTGAAGCAATAGCTGAAGCAAGCAAAATTATGCATTTGCAGTACAAAACTTATACCATATTTTAGAAATTATTTTTGAATGGTAAAAAAATTTACTTGAAAAAAGCAAAGCAAATATGAACAGAATATTGAATCTTTTAGGCAAATTATTGAATGGCCAAAATATGAAATATAAAAACATAAAAATTTTCAAAAAGAAAAAAGGATGTATTATATTGTCACGTATTATATATTCAAATTTCCCAACCAAATTATTTTCAAATGTTAAATTGTGTCACTTAATTTTGTTTCTAAGAAATATCTATCATAATATTATATTTATAGTACATATATAATATTTTTATAATATTATTGACACAGAAATTATAAATATAAAATTATTTTCAATTTATTATCCGGAATCTAAATTTTATGTTATTAGAGTAAATTATAATATAAATTGCGTAGGTAATGCTTAAAATTATTCAATTTAATTAAAAGACTTGAGAATTACCTGACAACATATTTTTAAATCATAATAATCATTTTTTTACTGCTGTTCCTTGATATTAAACTTGTAATTAATTTTGTTTAAAATAATGGCTATTATTTAAAGTTCTCAAATTGTTATCATTATTGATGTAGAAAATATATAATTTATTACATAAATATTTTATAAAGAATCATAACTTACATAAATAGAAATAAAACCCAATTAAAATAGTTTTTGTTTTTTGTGAATGGTAACGAATTGTTGCGACATAAGCGCCAAAGCTTTAGAAAATTTATTACATGTGCAATGTGCAGTGCATTAAATCCAACGTGTAAACAAATATAATTAAATAAAAGGTACATTATTATTTAATGGGATAATTACAATTTTGACAGTGAAGTTCCAACACAGATTTTTTTTACTTTTAGCCAAACTGGCTTATTCTTGTGACTCGAGCTCATGTAGTCCTTCGGCGAATTTTCTATTTCCTTTTCATTAAATTGAATAAAAATATAACGATTCATTTAATATTTTAATTCACGCATATTTTAATCTTGTACATAATATAGAAAATGTACATGCTGCAACAGCTAAGCGACTAAGAAGCGTATGTAAAGGTTGAACTTACGGAGCAGGTCGAAATAAATCATAACTGTCATCCGTAACAAAATAAAATTAAAATCACATTTGCATGAAATTTATAATACAAATTAATGAAAAATTTTGTATTCTCGATATTAGTAACACAATCTTCAATGAGCCTTCACAATCCATTAATAGTTTTCAAACAAAAATTACTAAAATGACGTTTGTTGTCAGTTGACACCCAGTAACACAGCCTTGGTAATGAAAATTTTTATATGATATTAATGTTTTTTTTTAAATAAAAATAATCAAAATTAATAATTTAACATATACGTGAAATAAAAATTAATAAAAAGCCAATTAAAAAATAAAAAAATATTATGTAAACATACATTTATGGAAGAGAATTTTTCTGGAAATATCCGCATATATACATAATGTAATATATGAAAAATTGACAAAGTAATATTTTTAATAAGAATAATTAATTATGATTACAATTAAAAATGATAATAATAAAAATAATATTGATAATTGTATAAAAAAAAAAGAAAATAGAATGGAAATATTAATATTATATTAACATTTATTTATTATATAACTATGTATATAGAATTTTATTTATAATAAATCAAGTTCAAGTTGAAAATATAAATGTACACATTTTACATTTACTTGTGATTCCTTTACCTTGAAATTGAATAACGGTAAATATTATATTTTATTGATATAAAAATATTGTCATTACTGTTGCAATTTGGTGTGCATAATGTAAATTTTTTTATCTTTATATGATAATATACATATTGTAATTCGAGATAATTTAGACCTTAAAATAAAAAATAAAAAAAAAAAAAGTGAAAGGGTTTTAAAAAAAATATAAAGTGAACTTAATATAACAAGTTCATTACGTTGAATTTTATTTTATTATTAAATTGTGCGAATAATATCTATTTATATATTCAATAAATAGTTTGGTTCATATTGATTCATTTACACTTAGTATCACAACTCTTAAATCATAATCTCTTGACACAATGTGTTAACTCATTTATTATATGTAAAAAATTATTTAAGCCCACAATAATTTTTAAAACTTTGAGAAATCTAGATGAAGTGCCAAGTTCAGTTAATAGATTCTGTAATATTGTTTTTTTTTTTTATAAAAGTTGAATCAAATATATATATATATATATAAACAAAACTCCTTTGTCGATTTTTTTTTTTAACCAGAGATATTGCAATGACACTGAAATTTTCAAGGATTTATGTATGTATAAGTATTTATGATTCGTGGGAAAATGATTTTTAATATAACTTTCAACTTTCAATACCTACTAAATCCTTCAAAAAATGTACATTGATTCAACTTCATTTATTTCCAAAATTGCATAGGTTAATCTTATTATTTATTGTGGTTCGTCGAGATCTAAGCGAATACTGCCTTTTAATATTTTTATTAACTAGCCGCATTTCCTACTGTCATTGATGAAGAAAAATTATTAAAAAAAATTTCAAATTTTTTTTTATTAATTAAAATTATCTCATTTATTAAAAATAGAAATCTAATAAATTGATTGGTCTACGGTAATAATATTTATTATTTATTCAATACCAGATTCGTCCGGTTTGTTTTAAATTTACTTTTTATCATTAATCCATATTAGAAATTGATGATTTTTCGAAATTTGTTTGATAGCAGCTGACCCCATCCGCCATGTAATAAATAAATATATATATTTAGTTCTCAACATCCCTTCCAGAAGTTTTCGAGTTTACCTCGAAAGAATGTACAATACCCACTTTATTTCATATTAAACATTTAGACATAATAGTCTTATATAGTTTTTATGAATATCACTTTTTGAATTTTTAATAATGTTATCTTAATTCCCATATGGAAAATTTTTGGCTCTACAATTTAACAATTTGATATCGGTCGGTCGAAAGGTTAATATTTATTTTAAATTTAAGATAAATCATAAAATTAACTTTTTTTAAGTGACATATTATAGATATGGTGTAATATCAAAACCATTTGCGTGCATTAAATTTTTGTTAGAATTCATGCTGTGTCTGATAGAGCGAAAAATAAATAATATTACATTTTAATCTAAAGAGAAGTTTAATTAGGCGATAATTTCCATTTACATTTAAGCATGCGTAAAATTTCAAGATCAATGCCATAAAATAATCAGGAAAGAAAATGAATCTGTATGTCACACTATTATACGCCTGTGAAAATGCAAATCAAGTTCAGTGAAAAATTTTGCGGTTACAAATTTTTTTTTATAACATGTAGTATTTTGCGCATAAATTTCTTTTATTGGTTCATGAAATTTTTCATTTTTAGCACTTGATCAAAATATAAAATATGCCTGCAGGCTAATAATAAATTTTTGTTAATAGCAGATTTATGCGTTTGACTATACATAAATATTTTGTAAATAATATATTGCTTTTATATTCAGTTTTCTTTGGTGCGTATGCGCGAAAAATATGGAAATAGCTTAAAAACAGCATGGACCGCATAAATAAGCTTTAAATATGCAGTAAAAAATTGATTTTTTATTAAATTTAAATTGGAAGATAATTTACTATATACATACATTTTATGAATAAGAACAGCTGCGAAGCTAAAAATTTACGCCCTTACCTAAGAATTAGAAACATTTTTATATATGAATGTATATTCAATTGAACATTTATGTTTTTAAGTTACTATGTAGTTATTCTGTTCCAAAGAGGAGGAGGCTCTATACTTGGATCGTCTTCTTCTCACTGCTTCCTTCTAAGAAATATTGAGTTTGTTTCCAGTTATTGTTTCCAAATTGATTTTGCATGTAAATATTGAATTATTTTATTTATATTGCTGGGCTATGGGTTGAACTCGCTACCGTTATAACGGGGGATGGAAATAAGGCCGCAGGAAATAAGGCCGCGACGTTTTTTTGTTGCGGTCTTATTTCATTTTGAAAAATGAAATAAGGCCGCGAAGATTTTTTCGCGGCCTTATTTCGTTTTTCAAAATGAAATAAGGCCGCGAAAAAATCCTCGCGGTCTTATTTCATTTTGAAAAATGAAATAAGACCGCAAAAAATTCCTCGCGGCCTTATTTCGTTTTGAAAAATGAAATAAGACCGCGACAAAAAAAAACAATTATTCGGAGGGCTAATTTCATTTTTATAAACGAAATAAGGCCGCGTAATCTTGTGAGGTGAGCACACAGGGCAGGGGGCAGCAGGGCGGCGGGCGGGCGGTTGGTCAGTGGGATTTGCGGCGCTAGCCGCAAATCCCACTGACCAACCGCCCGCCCGCCGCCCTGCTGCCCCCTGCCCTGTGTGCTCACCTCACAAGATTACGCGGCCTTATTTCGTTTTTCAAAATGAAATAAGGCCGCGAAAAAATCCTCGCGGCCTTATTTCATTTTTCAAAATGAAATTAGCCCTCCGATTAATTTTTTTTTTGTCGCGGTCTTATTTCATTTTTCAAAACGAAATAAGGCCGCGAGGAATTTTATGCGGTCTTATTTCATTTTTCAAAATGAAATAAGACCGCGAGGATTTTTTCGCGGCCTTATTTCATTTTTCAAAATGAAATAAGACCGCAACAAAAAACCTATCGCGGCCTTATTTCCCGCGGCCTTATTTCACTGCGCCCGTTATAACTTTTCCATCCAAAACGTTGCGTTATTTCAATCCATAATCTAATTTTCAATCAAAACTTTATACTTTATACATACATAATCTTTATTTTAATGTCCTATTCCATTTGCTAATCTGTAACTGACTCTCCCTTTTTAGCTCATAATATAGTTCTCAAATTATCATTTTGATTTGTTAATTTTTGTATTCTTTTCCATTTTAATTATGATAATTATCTGGTCGTAATGTGCTAATTCGGTATTTATGCAATATGCTTAAAGTATATTATCATTATAGATAATACATATTAAATTGCAGAATATTAGATATTAATTATAAGACTTAAGTTTAATCTTTGTAAGTATAATTATAATTATGTATTAATAAACGTTTTGGTAATCCACATTGCAAATATGTCAATAAAACAATAAAGAAATAAATTAACAAAATTTTATTTTTTAATTTATTCCTATATACACCTCTGATGTTTCAGCAGTGGATAATTATAAGACTTTTTTTTGTGTAGTTTTTTATTACCAATTATGGGTTTAATATTTTTATTCAAATTAAAATTTATGCTTAATAATTTAATGCTCGTTAGTTTCACTCGATTAATCATTTATTGTATTTATTGATACTCAATATGAAAGATCTTTTAAATAGTATTTATTTAGAGTTTTTGTTATATTATAGTTTTTATCAATTATCAGTATAGGAATAATAATGTGTTAAACTACACGCCTATATCTATATCTTTTTAAATAATTTTTGATTAAAAATTTAATTGGCCAAAAATACGATAGAAGCTAATTTCTTAAATTTAGTTATATAAATGGAACTACCTAGTACATTATTTCCTAATTTTTTTTTTTACATTCTTACGAGAAAGTTATTCTCATAAGAATTCTTTTATTGACCTGATTATCTTATGACAGCGATATATAAAATATTCACGATAAATGTAAATAAAGATTATATAAAACAATATTGTTTGTTTATTTTATTTTTTTATATATTAAATGTATTAAATTCTTTAGCGCCCACTTATTCAAGGAATGATTCTAGCAGCCAATTTACAAGAAATCTATCTCACTATTGGTATTGGTTTAACATTAATAAATCAATAGTAAGTAGGTTACCTTGAATAGAAATAAAGTTCTACGTGATGTTTATCGTTAGCGATATGAATGTGCTTATACTATACATACATATAAAAAATATTTCATAAAAAACTATGCTAAAAAATTCTTATTTTATTTGTACATAATTTATCATTTTATTATGACCCTTGCATGACACATTTGTACATTATATGAAAATATTGCAAATATGAATGCATTTTAGTTAAATAAATTTTATATAGGTATAGGTACATTATTCACATTATTTGAAAAAAAAAAAAACTAATTAATCAGGAAGGAGTCTAAAGCAGTTAATATTCAAAATAAAGTTATCGCATTTTTCAACGCTGTTGTCATATGACGCAGCGGCAACTGGCCTATGTCCGGTTCTCTCCGCTAACTGGTTTTTTTTTGCCCACTTTAATAAGTTTGATGAAAAAAAAGGAATAATACTGCATGAGTTTAGTCCCTAGGGCACGTAAAGAGAGGTTTGAATTAGTCATGGAATTTTTTTCTCATTGTCAATGCCTGGAGTTTGAATATTTTAAATTTGAAAAAAAAAGAACTAGAATAACGACGTAAAGTACAATACCTTGTTAGCTTAAATAATAATGTTTGCAAAAATGCATTTTTGCATTAAAATTTTGTGTAAAAAAAAAATATTTTCTTTTTCACAATGCTATGCGGCGCTTGAATTTTTTTTCCAATTTTAATGTTAATACAATATATGTAGGTATGCTTTTAATATTTTTTTCTTTTTTTTTTTTGCTTTTCATTATTTAAACGTGACTACCTTGCTACTGTTGAATGCTTGGTAGACACTTCAAAATGAAAGAATAATATATAAATAATTGTTTTCTGTTTTTATGTTTTTTATGTTTTTTTTATGTTTTGGAATGAAGTTATTTTGTAAGAATGTAATTAAATTTGAGATTTACATACTTATACATCAATATAGCACGCTTAGAAAATATTTTGAATAAATTTTGGATTTTCTTTACAAAACAGTGTTTCCTCATATTATTTAACATTTAAAATCGACATTAAACTTTGACATAAATAAATGACCTAAATGGCACGGGAATTAAATTTAAAATTAAATTTAATTCTTCCCAAACCATGTGTCTTCAAATAATGTCTCCAATAATGTTATATAACAATCGTAGTCTTCTATTTTATTTAACTTTATTAACAAAAGTACGTGATACCTACAGCTTCCTCTACTTATGATAAAACTTTTTTATTTTCGCGTCGCATCGACTTCAAATTCTTTCCTCTCTTGTTTTCATTGTCGAAACTCGATAATTTACTTGAACTTTCTCATAAAAGCAATAGCGTTATCTTACTCTATTTAAGAATATGCAACTATAGTATTCTATATTTTACATTTCTATTCGAGTACCTACTTTTGCTTGCATACTAAGAACTAAAAAATATTACATGATTGTAGGAAAAAATAATTATCTCTTATTATTTTTATTGTATGTATGTCAAGTTCATTCTGCGAAAAGCTTCACTAAGAATTACTACTACTTATTTTGGCACACAATAAAAACAAAATACTAATGTGTAAACGAATGCGAATGATAATGTCAAGTTAATTTTTTTATTCTAAGTTCAAAGTTTTTTTAATGTTTGCCAAAAATGCATTTGTCTTTTAAAAAAATCTCTGTGTTTGATTTTGTTGGAGCATAAAATTGTGTAATTTTACGTTAAATTGCATATTAAAATATAATTGAAATATTAACATTGAAAAAGAAAAGCATGTTGTTGATACCAATTACGTGTGAACGTTACGCATTTGAGATTTGGATAAATTCCAGTTTATAGATCTTTAAATAAAAATGATATTTGAAACGAATAATTTAATATTATCATTTTTTTATTAGAAAAAAAAAGAATTCAATTGAGTATAATTTACATTTACAACGTTAATATTTCAAATTGAACTGATTGCAGAAACCATTTCGAACATTTGTGGAAAATTTGTCGAATTTCGATTATCTAATACGATCAAATAACATACATTGAAAAATTTTTTATTGAACAAATCTGAACATATTAAATTAATAGAATTTTAAAAATTTCGTGTACTGAAGACTTTTATATTGTTAATTTTACAATTATCGTATTAATTTCTAAAATTTAAGATGAAATCATATTATAAATTACAATCGTTTTATAAAATCGAACGTAGTATTTGATCATTATTCGATAGAACATAAACAATAAATATTCATTAATCATTACAAATTATTATGCAATTAATATGTTATATTTATAATAAGTGCAAAAATAAATAAAATAACAAAAATCAAATTTTTATTCTTTTATGCATAAAAACAATTGACATTATTCTGATTTCAGTTACAGAGTAATAATAATAATATTAATTTTCCTTAACTTTTATAAATTTTTCTTCATACTACAAATTCGAATAATATAAAAACTAGGAAATGTATTTTACTTACGCTTAGCAATAACATAAATGTACCTACGTGATAATAAGTCTGACCATCTGTTTGGCTTTATACTCTTGACATTAATATTTTCTAATGGTCAAAGTACTTATACTATTAAGTATGTACTATATTATATAAACCTATCTACATATGTAATGAAAATAATAAATGCTTATTAAATAATAAATATATTTTGTTTAATATTATACAGAAATAATGTAAATAGCTTTGTTAACTTCTTGTTATTCTATGTGAAGACAGTTTGTGGACTGATATTTCAACATAAATAATACCTAGCTTATTACTTTCATCATCATTGGTTTTTTTTGTTTTAAATATTTCAAGATAATCTGTATTCTTATTAGGGATCGCAATACCGGGATCCCGGTATTTCGGAAAAAAACCAATGAAAATCAATACCGGTATTATATTTGTCAAAACCGGTATTTCGGTATTTAAATTTTTTTCTGAGGATTTATTATCCAATATTTTTTGATATTTTTAGTAGATTGTTTTTTATAATTACAAGCAAGTGCGGTTACTAAAAAAATAAAAGTTTTAAGAGCCCTCGACGTGAAATTCTGTTTTCTATTTTTGCAGTTTTTTTTGTTTTATTTTACAGAAAATAAACGGCCGTGAAAAATGCGACAAAAATTGTATGAAAAACACCTCTACCAGAAAATCACAAAACTATATTTGAATTTTATTTCTGTAATTTATCAAAAAAATTAAAAATTTGTTAGAAATAAATGAAATTAATTAAAAATTGTTTAGAAAATTAAAGAAATTCAAAATTTCACGTCACAAGCCCTGGAGAGTGGTATTTTAGCTTTATTTCTGCGTTTGAAATTTTTTATTATCTTTTTGCTTTACTTCAGAATCCAAGCAAATATGTTCAAGTATTTTAAAGGCTCATTTGGACCAAAAAACTCAAAAAATTCGCCTTGCCTACCCTGGAGCCAGTTATATACTCTCTAACATATAAAAAAATCACATCAGTCGAGATTATTAACTCTAGAATCAAAGCAAAACCAAGACCCATTTTCCGCACTGAGGGCTCTTAATAGTTTGTTGTGTTTAGTTGCATTTGTATTTACTTAAATATTTTAACAATTCTGCTGATTTAGTGTGAAAGTATTTTTTTTAAATTATTGGAGGTTGCCATTAGCAGTGGGTATGTTTTTATTAATTAAATAATTTTTGTTTCATTTTTATAATAATTATTATAGGTATTTTTTATTTTGAGAAATATTATTTTTTGGAATACCGGTATTAAAACCGGGATCCCGGTATCAGTAAAGTTCAATACCGAAATACCGGTATTGGTTTTTTTTTGCTTTTTTTGCAATCCCTAATTCTTATATAATTTAGTTAAAATTATTTTTTAAATGCAAATTTTCAATATCTATATGTATTTATTATGAGAGTTTCCTTATTATAACGTCACCAACCATGGAATCAATGATATTGCAATATAGACATTATCATAATACTATACTATTATAAAAATTCAATATGCAGCCATCCTTCCAATTAGCATTGTTACATATGTTTTTTCTGAATAAAATTAATTTAAATTTTATTACTTAAATACCTTAACATTAGTCCTATATTTGACCTATTTATATTAATAAAAAGGCATTATTTATTGTTTTTTTATTATTTAATTTTATTAAACAACTTCTTACATGCTTGACTGATTATCTGGAATAAAAGTTAAGATTTCAAAAAATTCATAAAGTGTGAAATAAAGTTGAAGCTCTACGCAAGTAATAATAAAAACAAATTTTAGGATTTATGTAAATTATTTTATACTTTCCAAAATATAATACATTTACACATTAATTGAGAAATTTAACTAAAAACGCACTATAGGGATTAGAAAAAAAATTGAATATATGTATATGAGTATTTCAAGAATTTGAGAAAAAAATTAGATTTTTATTTTAAATCTAGGAAAACATTCTACAACACTGTAAAAATATAATAGCAAAGATAAAAATTTTGACAGAAATTTCTTGCAAACAATTTTTAAACAGAATTTTTAGCTATGTGTTTTTTTTGGTTCTTTTGATAGAATTGCATTATTATAACTATAATTATATGTAATACACAAAAAAAAACAAGATTTCCAGATACCCGTAAAATAATACAAAAAAATATCCAGATTACCAGATACTAGAAAAATAAAAAAAAGGAAAAATTTTTAAACATATAGACAAAGTTTTAACAAAAAAAAAAATCAAACCAAAAATTCTTAATCGAATTTACACCAGATTCTATCGAAAATAAAAAAAGAAATACAACGTTGTACAATTACACAAGGGTCGAATGGTGGTATGAATTTAAAAAAATACGTTTTTCCAATGTTTATGAAAATATTTATCTAGTAGTTTGTTGCTTAATTTGCATTACATCGAATTATAAACCATGAACCTACTTAAATAGTCAAATTATTTTATCAAATTAAACAACTATATAACTATATAAATATTTTTTTCTTAATTTGATTAATATACGTATAAGTTGAGATTATTTTCTTACTTAATTTCATATAACATGTTATACATTATGTTTACGCTGTTTTGGTATTTCTTTTTTTTTTTTTTTTTGCAATTTTGTGTTTTTTTTCGTGTTTACTTATAACTTAAAGGTTAAATATTTTTGCCATGACTGTCAGTTGATTTTTTTTTTAATATAAATTTAATTTTCTTTAAAGTGAATAGTGTATTTTGTGAAAATAATATTATTGTGATCAATAATAATTAATAAATGACTAATTTCTTCCGTAAAATTTGTTAAGTTCAATTTTTTCAAGCTGTCAGATTTGATATAAACGTACCATATTTAATTTAGAATTCAATCAGAGAAAACATAAGACATTAAGTTTATAAACAGATGTATTCAAATTTCAGAAGAGTGCTAATTTTTTTTTTCTATTTGTAAGTAGTCCAGTCCGATATATTTTCTGAGACAAAGTAAGACTTTGTTTAAGAAAGATAATTTAATTTATGAATTAACTATTAAGCACACCTTGAATGATTAAAAAAAATTTTCATGTAAACGATATTAAATAAAAAAAGTAAATACGATATAGATTCCCAAACTTAAAACAACAGTGTTTCTTAAACTTCATTTTTATGGTAAAAACTTTCTTATTATAGGAAAATTCATAAAATTATAAACGTTAAATGAAAATTTTTTTCAAACATTAAAACATTTCATATCAAGTTACTCAAATAAAAAATTGATATTAAATTAATGGAAAAACCTGTATGCTATCTATCGCAGGATCATGCAATATGGTATTATAAGTAAAAAGAAGATATAAATTTCATTAATTGAGTAAAGTTGGTAATTTGGTACAAATTAATCAATAAAATTTGTGTTTTCATAGACAGTAATTGTTGTTTCATGTGCTTAATGTAATTTCTGAGAATTTTTAGAAACATAGCTCCTTCCAATTTTCAAATATAAATTTTGTACGCATTCCATTTTTCATATACTTTAGTATTTATAAAATTTTATCACAATTTTGCATGACAAAACAATATAAGATTAATATTTCTTCATTATGAGTTGTATAAAAGAGTGCTAAAAAATCTATTTTTTTTTAAATAAATTATTATTTATTGGCACTGTTTAGGTATATTCATTTAGCAATAATAATTAAGGAACTAAGAAATTGTTATTATTTTTGTCCCTTTGTTTTAATAATTTCATAAAATTAATGAATAATATTAAAAAGTATTAAAGTATGTAATTAAATAAAATCGTTTGAAGTATCTACCTACTACATACATGTGTTTTTCCTCGGACCTGTGTTTTAGTTCAATTAATATACTCCTAATTGTATTTCGAATTAAATAAATATATAATTGGTACTTAGCTCAAGGAGTTGGTATGGGTTTGAAACTAAAAATTTCTTTTTATATGTTTTTCCGCAGACACTGATATCTGTTTTTATAATCTTTGAACATGAACCTTAATTCTTTGTATCTAAAAACTCGGTACAAATATTTCTACTGTACACATAAAACTACTAATAGGGCTTTTTTCGGTCTAAAATTTTTATTTTCACGACAAAGAGAAAGAATAACTTTAAAAAAGAAAACTTAAAAAATATTAAAATAACTTAAAGGACAATTTTTTTAAAAATAGATAAAACAATTATTACAAAAAAAACATGTGTAGGTTGTACCATGCAATTTTTTTTTAAATTTTGAGACGAATCCTGAACCGAACCAGTTTGTTTTTAATTAATCCGACCTCAACACACAGTTTCAGTCCCTGTTTTTTTAACATTGATTTGAATGCTAGGTTTTTAATGGATAACTGAAACATGAATATTTCGGAAAAAAAAAATACATAAATTAAGAAATTAATTTGTGAATTTAAGGTGTACCTTTCCAACATTGATTTTTATCTTTTGGAAATGGGATCAACATTTCCCCTTTTGGTAAATATTTTTTGCAAAGCTTAATACAAGAAATACGTACATATTTTGAACAAAAAGAAAAATGAAAAAAAATTCCGGAAAATTTTTCATCTATTGAATATTGAATATGAAAGGGGTTCTTTTACTTCCCATTTGTAACAAAAAAAAAAAGCTTGAAACTCTTACAAAATTGTACTGAAAATGAAAAACTACTTAAGAATATCTCATAAATCTTACTTTTTCTTTTGTGAACATTCTTATTCAATTTTAAGTTTGTTAAATTCGCGATTGACATATTTTTTCCTTTCTATTTATTAGTTTTCTTTGACAACCAAGGGAAATACACACAACAATAACATTACTTCTACATAAAATATATTGAAATAAAATTAAGAATTAAATTTAATAAAACAGGATATTAAATCTGCAGCCAATTTTGTCTTTTTTACAATAAATAAAATGGAGAAAAATCTGCCATTTGATTTGTTGAAAATTAATAGATTCTTAACTTCTTTTTTTCATTTTACAATAGTTTAATCAAAACATCGATAATTTATATCTAGAGACAAAACTCTTTTATCACGGCATTCTGGTTCAACGAATTAACGATGCAAACGAAGTAAAAATTCAAAAGAGACAATGAATTTTCAATATTTCCTCGGTTAATATAATGTCGAATAATTGAAATCCAGATAAACGAATTGCTTTTGAACAATTTTAATTAAATAAAAAGGGATGTGTCCTCAAAAAATACATGTACTGCCGTCAAAAATGAAATTATTAACCCAGCACAGTGATAATAGGCAATCTTTTTTAAGAGCGGGTACATTAAAATTTTTTCGATTCTAACTGCGGGTAAAAAATTAAGTTAGATTTTTTATTAATTATTAAACATTGTACAATTTGGTACTATTAAAAAAATTTAGGAAAGAAAAAAATGTAAAGTAAACAACTTGACAGGTTTCGTTATAATTAATATATTGCCGGGTATAACTACATTATCTGCGAGTAGGGGGTTCCATACCACTGACCTAAAATTTATTTATCTTGGTTTTTCCGTTTCAGTTCCGCGAGACTAATCTACAAAGGATTCATATAAATTTTTAATATAAAAATTATGATATAAGACTTTCAGATCTTAATCTATAAAAAAGGGGTTACAAGAAAAAATTAGTTCATCTCTCTTTTTTAGTTAAAAGATGAATAGGTATGTACAATTTACATACTTTTTTAATATTCGTTTTAAATTAGAAATAAAATTGTATAATTTTGTATTTTTCTTGTAATTTTGTTATTTTGTTTTTATTGAATAAATCCAAAAATAAATAGAAATATTTTATATTTAAATATTCTTAATATATTTTTAAAATATCAACAAAAAGTTTGAGAAAACAAATTGAACAAAAATAACTTTAAATTTTGTACCAAGTAACGAAATGTTAATTTTCGAAAAATAAAATTGAATTGAAAGTTATTATAGTAAATAAAATCTACTTATCATTGGTATTTTATATATATTATATAGTTTGAAGCTGGACAAAAAATTAGATGTTAATATATATGTTATTATATATAGATTTTTAGTATTTCGCAATCCAGTGGAATATATTGTTTTGATAGTGTGTTCAGTACCTATGAGTTTACTTAAAATTTTTTTTGTAACTGAAAACTGTATAAAAACCTTATATGTTTATGAATTTTAGATTACCAAAAAAGAATACAAATTGGGTCTTATTGCCAAAAAAGACACGTAATAATATTTGCGGATAGATAATACGTTTTTTTTTTGTTGTTTGAAATTTTAAATTAAATTAGGGTTGCAAAATTCAATTTTCCTACCCATCAAAAAAAAAAAATTTAAATTTTTTCATGTAATTTTGTGCCACATATGCCGAAATTTTTGTTTGACCAAGTAAAAAAGAATATTTTATTTTGTTATAACAAAATAATAAATTCAATTTTGAATTTTTCATAAAAATTTTTTAAGATTAAAAAAAATATTTTCGTGGGGCTTTTTGGACATTTTCAAAACAAAAGAGAAGATGCAAAATAATTTTTTTCCTTAAATTAACGAGATTATTGGTATATGTTATCAATTTGGTAAAATAGGTACTTTAGGGCTTACATCAATATGGTTATTTGACATTCATTAGAGTGTATCTAAATTATTCATTTATTCAACATAGTCGTTCTATTGAAATTTTAAATCTTTAGAACCGTCATAAACTAGTTTTAAATCTTTGACTACTAAATTTGTATAATAAACACACTATCCGTTTATATCTATACTAGACTAGAACTATTTTAATTCATATTTTCTTTTTTTAACCTAATTTAATAATAACTTGCCCATATGATTTTTACACAACTTAACAGAATTTATTAAAAAGCGTACTCGTAATGTTATATATTTATGTAATAATTTTATTTATTTTAAACCAAAATTATTAAAATAAAATTAACATGAGGATTCAGGGTGAAAAAAATTACTAATTCATATGTGGAAATTTAATTTAGTAATAAAAAATTAAGTATATGCAGACAAGTGTAATATAAAAATTTGTTTGAACGAAAGGGTTGAATTTAAAAAATATTATATTTATTAAATTTATTCTTAATTTAAAACGAATAGACCCAAAATTATTTAGTGTTATTGCTGTAATAGTATTCTAATTTTCCTAATTGTTTTTTAGAAAATTATTTTAAGTGTGTAAGTTTCGGGTTACAAAATGATTCAAAATTTAATTTAAATTATGATGAGTCAAAACATGTTGTTATTATTGCCACTAAATTAAACGTAATGGCATTTTTGTTCATTTTTAACAAAAGTAATATTCTTTCTTATGTATTCTACTTATTTTTTAATAAAATAATTTTGTCGTTTTTCTTTTAAAAAAAATTTTTTGTTCATAACTTTAGTATTGAAAATTTAACAAAATTTTTGAAACAAAACAATAATGCATGTGGAGAAGAAATGAAAACAAAAAACAACTATTGTATACAATATTTATATAATTACTTTGATCATATTTAAGGTCTTTAAGAAAAAGTTTAAGTATAGGCAATATTGATTATATTATCTATGTACTATACTATAATACCTGAATTATGAATTACTGTACTTTATTAATATCATATAATATAACTAGGATTATTGCTTTGATGTAACTTAAATTGTAATTTACCTAGATAAAATAAATTTTATAAATGAAAGACTACGAATGATCACAATTATTATTTTTCAGCTCTGCAAGTTATTCGCTTAAATGTGCCTGCAATCAAATGTTAAAAATTATGAAATTACTTACAGATATACATAACTCACGTTATCTTTTCAAAATTCAGTATACTACACAATAAAGGACTGAAGTTAAAAATAAGAAAATTTAATATAAAATCGTAAGTTACTGAAATTATTTTCCTGAATGCGAAAAACAAACGACCTTAGACCACTTGAGTTTTATAGCATTGCTCAGAAAGTCATTGATTTTAAAATTTATTTTCGAGCGGTAAGTTGTAATTTTTAGCAAATGATTATAGAATATTTCAACTTATCGTTATTATTATGCATGGGTGCTTATTTTCCAACTTTTCTTTGAAATCAAAACCAATTTGAAATTTCATTTAACTTTTACAAATTTTCTTCGAGAATACCTAAGTAACGTGAATTTTACATATATTTTCCACATATGTTTACATATTGGTACATAAGTACATAAAATTCCCGAGAAAATAAATTTTTTCTTTTAATATTCTTTGGGTATGAATGTACCATAATATTGTTCATTTTTTTTATCATTTTCCACGTAATACAGAGTAAAATAGAAAAAATTAAAAGAAAATAAGAAGCCTAAGAAATCCGTGAGACAAGAACTTTTTTTTTACTGTCAAATAACTACCAAGTACACAATGTAATTTTAGAAGAAAAAAATTGTCTCTATTAATATGTGCCATTGGTGATGAAAATAATATTCTAAACAGAATGCAAAACCAAAATATATTCGGTAAAAGTTACTTTTGCAATAAACTTTAAAATATTGTATTATTGTGAGGACGTCAACGTTTTACAAACAATTAAATGTAAAAAAAAAATATAAATACATAGAAATGTGTTGATCCTTAGATTTTCCTGAAACACCGAAAAAAATTGTGTAAAAGTGCAAAAAAACGTATTCCATTTCTTACTACACTCTTAACAAAAATTAAAGGTTAACTTTTCTCGACTTTTTCCGAACTTGGAACTTTAAAAAAAAAATCCTCAAACTTAACTTGGAGTAATTTTAAACTGACATAATATCAGCGTTATGTAAAATGAATTTTAAATGAATAGAACTAATGAAGCATTAAATAAGATTGCATGTATGCAAAAAACGAAAATTCATTTTTTATAAATCCACCGAATAAAAAAACTTTCCCTTATTCTTTGTGGGTGGTTTTTTTTTTTTTCTTGCGGAAAATTAAAACGTAAAACCACATATGCGTCTGGTTTTTATTGTGGCACGTAAATTTTTGCGTGCACGAAAAACTTTCTAATTTACAATAATCCTTTTCGTTTGACAAAATAAAAATTAAAAAAAAATGATATATGAACCTAACTTGATACATAATTTGCATTTTGAAGTATAATCAAGCAAAAAATTGCAAAACTGTAACAATCATGTGTTCACTAAAGGCTTATTGCAAGATTACGTCCGTATTCAAATTAAAGAGCTCATTCGAATGATTTTTTTTCTTTCTAGTCCTTATAATTTCAAATTTTTCACCCGTTTAATATATTTCATAAAAATTACGTTGAATATATTATATTTTTTATACTTACATAAAAAGACTGTGTGATTGGAAATAAAATATTTCTTAAATTCCAAACTTTCCAATATTAAGGATTTTCGTGCCTCTTGTTTAACGCATTCATATAATTAAAAAATAAATAGGGCAATATTATGTCTTTAGGCTAATATAAAAGAACTAAGTTTTAATGACCTCAAAAAGAAACTCAGTAATTCTTAAATCAAGCTTTCGATAATATAAACTTAACAATTTTTTAATAACGCAGAAAAAAAAATTGTCGTAAAAAAAAGGGTTTGTATTTATTTATTTTTTTTTTTTTTCAAATAATAACTATACAGCTAAAGCTAAATAAAACCATTCCATTTACAAAATAAAAATTCATTTTAAATAAAAATGAATATAAATTTACTCTTCGCGATCATAAATCAAGGGTTTCAAAGGAAAAAGGAAAAAAACTTGGAAAAAAAAATAGAAAATTATATGTGTTTTTAACAGGGATTACTATAAATTGAACTAAAAAAAAAATATAGAACCCAAATCAAAATGAAAAAAGCGCCAAAGAAAAAAAAAAACCGCACTAAAAATTAGAGACTCTTTAAATTTTTACAATTTTGATGACGAGACAACCACTAAGGACTCTTTATTTCGTAATTTTTTCAACATAAATTTTAAAAGAATACAAAAAAAACGCGAAATGTGTTTTCGTTTGTACATAAATCAGTGAATGTATGAATTTAACAAAAAAAATCCAGGAAAAAAATAATAATCTTATGGGAATTGAGTAAAAAAAAAGGATTAAAATAATACATTTTCTTGCTAAGAACGTGTAAACAAAAATTCTAATTTTTATTTCTTTTTTGCTTTCTTCTAAACAGAAATATATGAATCCTTGAATTATTTACATACAAATTAGTAAATGGAATGATGCTTCAAAGAATTATAATAGATTTATAAAGCCATCCTGAATTAAAATAAGTAATTTTAAAAATAATTGAAATTTCTTATGTTATGGTCAAAATGACTCCTATAGATTAATATCTCTGGGAAGAGCAACAATGTATAAAAAAAAAATATTGTTTTCTTACCTCAAAACTAAAAAGGACTTTTTATTTTCCAAAAAATATATCCTTTAGAATTTATCCCATATAAAACTGCTTTTAAGCAATAACGTTTTGTTCAATTGTATTCAATTAAAAATAATTTTCCATTATTTTCTATCTGTTTTTCATCATAGGTTTTTAATAATTCTGGGCTAGTTTTTTTGTTAAGATTCTAAATCACAAAATCCAAATACAACTTATGATTTGTTCAAAAACTTGATGCAATTGAAGCTGAAAATATCATAAAGAAGTATTGATTGTATCAAACTATGGATAGAGTCTAAAATATGAAACCCCTATTATAATATACAATATATAAATAATATATTTATTAAATTTCTGTATATTTGAAAATGTTAATAACCCACATTATTAGAGTGAATTAGATTATAAATTAAATTCAAATTCCATTAGAATTCAAATAATGCTTTCAATATTATTTGAATTCAATTTATGGTATTGTAAAAATGTAAATTATTTAATAAATTTTAACGCATCGTGTAATATTTGTGTGTGTCCCTTGCAAAGTAAATTTTCATGCTTTATTAAGGATATAAAATTTAAGTGGCCATTTAGGCAATAAACAAAATATAAATATTTTTAAAATATTTTTTTATTCATAAAAAGATATATAATTTTCAATTATTTCTCCGTATTTTATTTATATACGAAAAAAAAATGGCCAAATGGGAGAACGTAAACTTATTTCTAGAGTTGGAGCTGGACTTAATGTTCCAATTTTATGGAAAAAATTTATTTTAGCTTATCATGAAGAACTAAAATATGTATGTCCTTTGAATTAGGTACCTATTTCTTTAAAAATCTTACATCTTTTATTGAATATGCGCATTTTTTTTGTTATAACAAACTAAGCTCAGAACCTCTTTGTTATAATAGTGAAAACCCAACAAAGAAATAAAAAAGACTTTCACTCACATAGTATTTATTACTTCATTATTCGTAAAAAATAGTACTTTGCATCATTTTTCGTTCCGATTATTTATTTCGAGCATTGGCACTTAATAATAATTTTTGTTATAGCAAGGACAAAAAAAATTTGTTATTTTTATTTATAACCAACATTTTATCGGTTATTTGAATGAGACTTTATCATCGCTTAAAAGGTTTTGTTGAGATTATTATTAAATTATGAATAAACATAAACATTAAGCATATTTATAAATATATATATTTTTGAATTACGTTCAAACCTTCAAACGTTTATTTTGAACAGAACTATATAATTTTTTAAATTGATTTTCTCCATAATAACTACGTATCGCGATTTAAATTCCTATAATTTTTTTTGTTTTATGTGTTAAAAGGACACATTATTTTGTTTTTTTTTTTAATAAATATGTAATTTTTGTAAAAAAAAAATATGCGTGAAAACTCCAAAATATATATATTTAATAAAAAAATTCCAGGATGTCGAAAGACATAATTCTTTCAAAATAAAAGGGTGTGATTTTTGAACTTTCAGTTCCAAAGGATAATAATAATGTATTACATCCTCTATGCGTAAACGGACCATTGTCTTGTAACGTACACATTTTTTTTTTTTTTTTTAAATAAAAAATTTTAATAATTTTGTTTATACATTGGAAAGATTTATTTTCCTCTATTGGCAGGATATTTTTATTATGTATTGAAAATATCAGTAAAAAGTATGAACTTATTATTTTGAGTTTCTTGTAATTCTTTTAACTGATATACCACATTCAACCATCATATCATAATATGTAGAAATTTAAAACTATTTTTGATAATTAAAAATCAAATGTGTTTCCTTGATTTAAAATTAATTAATTACAAAATTGATTATGACACGAAAATGTTGATTAAAATTAGAAAATCCCTGTATTTATAATATCTTGAAATAATTTTGAATATTTTTGAAGTGGGTCCGAAAAATAAAAGTTTATACTGAAATAATGAATACTGAATTATATTAAAAATACTGAATTATATTAAAAATTTCGCTGCAATATAAACATAAACAATATTTCTATAAATCTGAAAATTCAACATTTTAACCAAACAAAACAATACGGAAGGAAAATCATTCAAACAAATAACAAAAATTCTTTTTAATGCGTCCAATCAAATGAAAAAATTTATGATTTTATCCTTTTTTTTTAAGTTATCAAGTGATAATCTTTAAAACCCTGATGGTATTATTATTTCAAAGACAAAAATTTTTATTCTTTTTTCCATTAAAAATATGAAAATTGATAAAAGGGATTTGGTTTTTTTAACATTATAATGTAATTCAAAATCCGTACAAAAAAAAATTTATGTGTATAAAAAAATATTGATTATGGTTTGAAAAATTATTTTTAATATCTTTAAATATATTGAAATTTCGATAGTTTTAAAAATTTCACAAATATGTATAGTGTTATTTTTAAAAATGTACAACACAAACTTATTATAATATCGTTTGATTTCTGTTAACATTGATATTCTTGATCTGATTCAAAATTCATATAAATTATTTATCTCGAGTCGATGATTTGTGCTACACTATAATACTAAATTTTTTATGCAATCGTTGAATTTCTGGTTAATGGACACAATACTATACAGTATACATGATACATGATAGCATTATAGATTTAGTTTAATAGAGTTTTCAGTTGTATGTATTATATCATTAAAAAAACTACGATGTTAAATTTAGGTTTTTTGTAAAATTTTGCTTAATATTAAATATTGGATTCACAAAAGACATTAAATTTAAACAATCATATTTCTTAGTAGTAAAGATAACGTTAATCTATAACTCTAAAAAAAAATACACGAAAATTCTAAGAAAAATGTAACGAAATGTTGAAAATAAAGAATTTATTAACTACGATATTAAATTATGAAAGTCGCTTACAAAAATTAAAAAAAAATTACAAATTTTGGGAATAGGAATAGTCAGTTTCTTATCATTGCAATGAATCTTTATGTTTATGCAAAAGTAAAAGCTTATGTGTAATAATAAATTTCTTAAATTAGATTTTCTCTTGCTAATGTAAAAAAAAAGTTATATATACGCGTATATATTTTCACATTACATCATCTGATAAATATGACAAAAAAACTGATATGGTAATAAATGATGTTTTTTTTTATTTAACTTCATGTACATAATAATGTTTATAACATACATAATGTATGAAATGCACAATGCATAAATTTTTAGTTAAATTAAATTAAATGAAGTAAAGAGACACACAGTCACTAATAAAATTGTTCAAACAAATTTGTCCCTATAGTTCTCAAAATTGTACACATATTTTTTCAAATTGTCATAACAAAAAAGGTTTTATGTTATTTTTTTTATATTCTTGTTAATTTTATTTTAGTACACATCAAAGAATTTTTTTATTTTTACATATAAAATTTATTTTTTTTTGTTTCTGATGATGGTCAATTTATACTTTTATTATCATTTATTCGTATTACTTGCATGTTATTTATATTATCAAAAGTTGTATGAAAAGTCTACTGAGCTCAAAAATATTTCAATTTATTGTGTTGTTGAAATAGAAGGTGAGTCATGAATTTATCTATAAGTTGGTAAATTTTTTCATCTAATCTCCATAAAATTCTTTACAATATAACTTACATGCAATCACTATAGCGCTTGAAAAATTATTCTGCCCAAAAATTTTATTGTTTGAGGGCTCACAATACAGCCATAGCTCTGAAACTATGTGTGCATCAAGATATCAACATTTAAGGGTTAAAAAATTATTGCCAATATTTATTTGTGGGTGAAGTTCCAAATAAATATTTTAAATCCTTAATATATTAAAACATTAAGAGAGTATTCATTTATTTTAATTAATTAAAACTTACTGTATGTCAATTTCACGTTTGTCAAATGAAGTTTCATTTTTTTCCTAATAACTTATGTAACATAGCATAGCGTTTCAATGTTGTATGAAAATAAGTAATTCGAGACATTTATTTACTTCCATTAAAATTTAATGCATTGATATTCTTTCGCCTTCAAATATTTTCCGAATAACATTATATTTAAAAGAAAAATCAGGTCATAAAACTACACTATAACCTTAAAAGACGTATAAAATATATTTCTGTGAACTTAATTTGTAAATTTCTTTTTATTAAAATCGTAAAACTAGTGGCCAAAACGAAATTACACGTATTTTATTATTTTCCATTAAATAAATGAAGATTTTTATAGATTTATTTTAAATAAAAAAAAATAAAAATAAAAAAAAACTTGAGAGTAAAAATAAAACAAACATGTAAAATTTATATTTTTCCATAATCTACCTTTTCTTAAAACAAAAAAATCGTACTTTTTATGACCTTTTGGAAATGTGAATTATGGCTAGTCGAGTCAAAATTAAAAATAAATTCATATATAAATGTAATATTCATAATTCACTTTATACTAGTCAGTGCCAATATTAAGAGAGAATATTTCCAAAGTTTGAAACTCTGAAACAGTAATAATTTACAAGGTTTAAAAAGAATTTTAAAATATTTAATATTCAACTTTTAGCTTCAATATTCATAGTTAAAAGATACAAAGACGCGTTATTACAAAAAAAAAAATATATTGTAAACATAATTTTCATTACAATGGGACCTACAACTTTTCATATTGCCTGCATGTACATTTTAACTTAAATCTTTGTTTTGTTCCCCATAACAAGTTATAGCATTATTATCAAAAAATTAATCAAAATATTTTATTTGAAATATTATAGTAGGAAAAAAATGTCTATTTATTTTACAATCTCATTATATAAGAAAATATCCTTTTAAAACCCTAACATTTGTCAATCAAAGAAAAATAGTAATAACTCTTTTTTTTACCACATTTTATATTGGCATTATGTACATATTTCTATATTTAAGTAAAATAAATTTATTATTCTATTTCTTTTCTAAATGTATCAAATTTCATGCATCATTTTCTAATAAATTGATAAAATTTTCTTATTTTGATAAAATAAAAAAAAATAAAAAATACTGAAATAAATTGAGTGTCCTTTAATCAACAAAGAATCCAATAATGATTATTATTATTATGGCTATTAACTGAATTTGTAATATATTTGAAAAATATGTTTAGAAAATATATTGAAGAATTGAGAAAAAAAAAATTATTTTTATACACATATTTATTTTGACGTGTGTGGAGAATAATTGTTCCTTTATAATTTTTTTTAGTTATTATAAAATAAATAATTGTATGCCTTCAAAACAATCTCGTTATAGTATTTCTAGGATAACTTAGATGAATCACAGCAAGCAGTATATATGTTTTCAATTAAATTTTGTCCCTCGATAGTAATAAAGAGGTATAATTTTCATAATTTTTAAAATCTAAATTTGATATTATAAACGAAAACATTTTAATAGTAAGTTAAGTAAAATAGGGAAAAAGTTGTACAGAAATATCCAAATTCTAGCACAAGAATGCATAGTCGTTATTATTGATACAAAAGTGTGTATTACGATATTTTGCAGATAAAATATTCAAAACTAAATATTGAAAAAAAAGTGTTTTAAGCTTTTAAGTTTTCTCTAGATAATTTTTACATTTAATTCATTATTTAATATTTTATGTCTTTTTTTTTGTTGGTCTAAAAAAAGTATAATAAAGTTAATATAATGTAGAAAAAGAAATCTATATAATATTAAAATTATTGTTTAATTTATTTTGTTAAAATAAAAAACAATTTTTTAGAAACAAAACTGAAAAAAGAAAAGAAATAAAGAATAACACTATTTAATTCAAATGAAAAAAGGAAATTAAATTCAACAATTTATCATAATGAATATGCAATAAAACTAGAAATATTTATTATCCTCTAACTTAATAATTCATTGAAAAACAAAAAAAAAAAACTATCATAAATTACAAAAACTTAATCAAATGTAAAAATAAAAAGTATTAAAATAAAAGAAAAACAACTCCTTTTTTACGCCTAAAGACACAATAGCTTTTCTGAATTAAATTATACATTAAAACAAATTTTTATTAAATTAATTCATGTTTCGCATTAGGGCTAGATATTAAGGCATCAATAGTGTTGAATTATTATAAAATGATTTTTTTTGCTTTTAGAAAAAGATTCATTTTGAGAAGGCATCTAATAATTAGAAAACATAAAATTTAAATAAAATATGTAAATATGTTTTATTATGCAGTTGCAGGTACATTTTTCGGATGTAAAATTTATTCATTTATTATTAGTTTTGAATAAGAGTATTCGAACAAATATCAAACCATATATTTTTGGAATGTTATATTTTAAGAAAATTCTTTAAAAGTCAATTTACTACATAGACTACATAGTCAATGAATTCATAAAATTAGAATTTGTAAGAACTTAAATTCAAATGTCCTTTTTGTTATTTGTAAAATAATTTATAAATATATTATTTACACTGCATGTAAATTTAAATTAAAAAAAAAAATTCACACTTTTTTTTTTTAATATTTTACCTCCCATTTTTTTTTTAATCTTATTTTTTATTAAGAAAACAATAACAAGAATACAAAAAAAAAATTAATCGTCGGTTAAAAATGCCATAAATTTTAATCCTTCGGGTGGTTTCCACGCATATTTTAAATAAATCATAATATAAAAAAAAATAAATTTTTTTTTCTTTGAAATTCTATATTATAGCAACATAATTTTTTTTCCATGAATATACGTACTTCAATTTGGTAAATGAAAAAAATAAAATAGTTATACAGACAAGAGATTTTTCCCCTGTTCTGTACTATGTGCCGCAATATCGAAAATTTTTAATTTCTTACCGATACGAGCTTTTTATATATATTTTTTTTTTAATTATTCCTAATTTTTATAATGTTCAACCAACATCATACCTTAAATATATATGTATATTTTTTATTTTTCTTCTGAAGAAAATACTGACTCTATAATATTCACTATACAACTAGCAACTTAATATATTTTATATAAATTTCATGGTAATTTTTCGAAAAATACAAGACTTTCACTAAATTAAAAAAAAAAAAATTATAAGAAAATTTTAATTTAATTGAGCATTTTTTTTTTATTGAATTTCCGCTGTGAATAAATTATAAAATTTTAATTTTTTTTTTTTTGTATAATTTCTATAAAGGAAACATATTGTTTTACGTTTTTTTACTTAAAAAAAAAAAAAACAAATTTTTTTGGGGTTGAAATTAGTCAGAGCTGAGATTATTATTGAACAACAAATCATTTACAAAAAAAAAACCAATTTTTTTCTGTATTTTAATGAATTTTTTTTTGAATTTAAAAAAAAAAAATTAACATAGAAAAAAGTTAATTTAAGAGCTCGTAACTAATCCTATTAGGATCGAAAAAAAAATTCCTTAAGCTAATCATATATTCCTTTCGTTAAATATTAAAGAAGAAAGTTAACCCTATAAGAATTGTTTTCTTTTTTTTGTAGAAATTTATTAAACCGCATGATGTGTTAATGAGCCAAAGAAAATTCTTATATTTCCTGCATTTCTTTTCTAATTGGAAGAATTTCAATTTATGGGTTACTTTACTTTCTATTTTTTTTTTTTTTTTTTATTAAAGTCAATTAAGAAAATTTGTTTTTAATTACAAGAACATAAAATTTGAGGTTTTTTTTTTGTGTTAAATTTCTGTTGATTCTTGACTTCATAATTTTAATTGTTGCGGTTTAATTGCAGGGAAAATTTAAATTTTTTTATTTTTTTTAATAATTCAATATTTGAATTTAAAAAAAATTATTTTGAATAGATTTGACTTCTTTTTTTTTATATTTTCTTTTTCTCAATATAGGGATATAATTTGAACTAAGAAAAAAAAAATATTATGTAGATTGATAGATGATTGTTTTAAAAGCAATTTTTTTTTATAAATTTCATATTTCAATTAAATTGTATCTAATCCCGATCAACCATTCTTTATATTTACGTGAAGAATCTTTATTAAAATCATGAAGTATTTGCCTTTACCGATTGTTAGCAAACGATGCGGGATTTAAAAGTTGTGCAGTCACAAATAACTATCGATCGGTATCAAAAAATCTTTAACATATTTTCCGAAATAAATCAAAAAAATTTTTTTTTTTTTTTTTTTATTATATTTTGTTGTTTTTTTTTATGATTTTTTTTTTATTATAATTTTTTTTTCGTATATTTAGGTAATATTTATTTAAATTACATTTTTAATACAATTGACTTTTTCACCGCTATAGAGGTTTGAAGCTGCGTCGCTTATGTTCATGTTGTTAGCATCTTAGCCATTCAGCTACATCCTATGATAATTTTTGGCAATCAAAAGTAAAATTTAAATTACTATCTTTTTTTTAAAAATATTTATTGACTTTTATTTACAAAATTTATAATTTATAGAAATATAATAAAGGTTTTATAAAATTTAAAAGTTAAGTAAATATATTTCGATATAAAAAATCTTATCGTTCAGCAGTTCAAATTCTTCAAAAAATGGTGACTATCCATAAAGATATTTCTTTTAAATTATTTTAAAGAAAATTAGAAAATATTTTTATCGATCCATAAAGTTTTTTGACTTTTCTGGCTATATCGAAATTTAACTAAAGTTTTATTGCAATCTTTTAAAGGCGATGCAATAAATATAAAGAGTTTCCTTTAAAGAAAGTTTCAACAAAATATGATAAATATTTTTACAGTTAGTTAACATTTTTTAAAAAAACTTTAAATATTATATATACTAGAAGCCTATTTATATTCTTCAAGAAATATAAAGAATGGACTATATAGTAAGAAAGCTAATATTTACCTAGTTTACATGATAGGGTTGAAACAGAGTTGAGTTTTCGTCGAGTTGAAAAATTTCATATTAAAAATCAACTCAACGAAAACTCAACTCTGTTTCAACCCGATCATGTAGAATAGCTAATTGTTAATGAGATTTTATGCAAAAATTTATATTAATAAATTAGTCGCATGACCAAAAGAATCAAATATTATACAATACAATTTGAGTTGAATTTTAGAATAACTAATTATATTTTCAATGAATTTATAACAAAATTTTAATGTTTAATTAAAATCTGGTGGAAATTACTGGAAATAATTACAGACTCACATTTATTTTATAATATACAGTAAAATACGCAATGAAATTAAATCCAATCAATCAATTTTGATTATTTAATAATTTATTAACAAAAATAAGGCGAGGACACGAAAACTTCTAAAGTAAAAATCTATTAATGCGTCATTTGTTAAATCCATTTAGTTTTTAATAAAATTTTCTTAACAATGAGTCATTTCAAAAAAAATAAAAAACTAGATTTCAAGGTTAATAGGTAAAAAAGTCAATTTATTTTCAAAAACTGTACTTTTAAGATTTTTCTGAAGCTACATATTATATGATAATCGATTTTCAACGGAAACAATTTTCACCCTTAAAATTCAATCATATTTGAATATTCACCCTTTTTGGTACAAATAATATAATTATTATTTTTAACTTCAAATATTATTATTTTATAGAAATACCGGCGGGAAAATTCAGAAAACTAAATTACCGTACATGCTAACCTAGTATTTGTTTCTATTCTCAAAAAAAATTGTGAAAAAAAAAATTAAATAATCTTCCATTTACAATATTAATATATATATAACTATTATATAAGTCTGTATCTGTGACACTAACATATGGATGTAGATGTCCTTTCTTGAAAATCCTCTTTTATATTTCCTATCTATTTGTGAACCACAAAATTTTTGGGCATATAATATTTTAAA
This sequence comes from Hybos culiciformis, assembly GCA_964007475.1. Classification (NCBI taxonomy): domain Eukaryota; kingdom Metazoa; phylum Arthropoda; class Insecta; order Diptera; family Hybotidae; genus Hybos; species Hybos culiciformis. Next base: position 34,197,913 of record OZ023273.1, on the reverse strand, counting down.
TAAATTTTCATCATACAATTTTCTGAGCAGATACATATATACAAAAATTCATATAAATATAATAATACATAATGTATACATTTCGTACTCTACCTACATTTATTATATAGTTTAATAAAAATATAACATCACCACACCCTTTCAAGTTTGAAAAAAATTTCTTGCACAGCAACAGGAGAACTGAAATATAGGAAATCAGTGTTCATAATAAAAATGTTGATTACAACAATATCATCCTCTGAATACAAGAAGGGTGAAAATAATTCTGTTTTTTTTTTTAAGAACAAAACTACGTATAAATTGCCTAAATATTGAATTAGATTATAAATTGTTGTATATACATGCATAAAACATATCAGTAGATCTTATATGAAGATTATCGTAAAAAAAAGCTATGCAGATTTCAGGAGGATCAGAAAATCAGAATCATTGGAAGATAATTATATTTAACATTATTAAGCCAAATGTTGATAGTAGTTTTTTTCTGCTTGATCTTTATGATTTTTTTGGGAAATTTTTTTTATTAAAGCTCTATCTATAAAATATTATCTAGTCTATAGTCTAGTTGAATAAAAAGTTTGATTTTTTAATATTGTCAACACTTTTCCGGTATTCACGATACAATCATAAGCAAAAACAAAATTACTCTTCATATTTTCAGTCAAAAAAGTATTTATTGTATAAAGTCTGAAAACCAAATTAAATTTTCATATAACTTTTAGTATATTTACTTTTAATATAACATAGACCTAATACCTGTATAACATGTATTTGTGTTTGCCTGAATACAATGTGAAAATCTCATTAAACATTTCTATACAGCCTTTTGATGCATCAGATATGCACATGCACAAGTTACAAATGATATAAAAGCAAATTGAATTTTCCTATTATAAATGCATGATTATTATTATACTGATTCGCATCATATTCGGGTTTTTCCAACATAAAATGAGGAATTTGGATATTGCCCAGGTTTTTTATAAATACGAAGTTGTTTTTAAAAGGTTTAGGAAAGAAATTCTATTTTACATGTTTATTATTATATGTTTTAATGAACATCAAACGAAGATATTTTTTTATCTTATAACTTCGCTACAGTACAGGTTAGCAACCATGAATTTCTTGGTTTGAAAATAGGTTAGCGAATGGGGTGACACACTTATAAAAGATGGTTTGGTTTGAAATTAAAAAAAAATTCTTTGTAAAATTAAAAAAAAATTCTTTATAAAATAAAATTTTAATTTTTCATAATTTAAAAAAAAAATAAAATTTTTTTAATTTAAAAAGAAAATGGAAAATAAAAATAATATTCAATTTTTTTTAAAAATATTTTAATTTATTTTCTTTTTTGACAACCTACAATTTATTATTATTTTTTTTATATCGAAGCATTTTAAAGTATGATTTTTTCTGTAAATTTTCTACAAATTGACAGGTTATACCTTTTTTTTTTTAAATGCAATAAAACTATGTAGTAAAATTTCTAGGTTTGTGTCGAAACTACTTTCAAACCATGAAAAAAAAAAAAAAAACATTTATATGGCAAACCAAGTACCAAACACAGAACGAACCCATTTTTTTCTGCAAAACATGGAATTCTGTGTTTGTAACCTGAAGTGTAGCGAAGTTATTACGATTTAAATATAAAGAATATGTCTATAAAAATAAAATGATTAGGACAAGTTTCTGGATAAGGAAGGATTCAAATTTCAATCAATATTTTCATTAGTAAATTAATATTATATTTTTTTAAATTTTAGCTACTTGCCAAAACCGGTTCACTATAAATTTGTTTATTAAAATTTTTAGTTTGTTTGCAATTTAGTTGAATCCATCATTAATATGCATCTTTTTCAGATAAACCCAAATTCATTTTTATTTAATCTGATATGTATGCTTGGAAATTCCGAGATGTGATGTGTTGTTGCAATAACTTTCCAAAAACAAAAAGAACTAAAAATTTTCCGCAAAATTTTCACATGTGAAATTTAATTTTGTATATTTTTGGCTTATTTTGCTTTTTGGATTTCATTCATTTTATGGAAGCCTAGTATCTGTAAGGAATTCCCAAAAAATTGAAAGGACCACTATTAATTAATTTATGGCATTGAATAAATATTGTTATTATTTTTTATTTATTAAAGAATAGTATTTTTCATTTTAAAGATAAATAAAATAGAGAAATTTAACCCTTAGGTGGAAAGAAAAATTTTGTAGGTGTTATAATATGGTGGCTGACGTTATCAGCACTTTACTGATAATATATTATTATTATAATATAAAGTTATAGAAAATTAGTTGCAGAAACTTGAGCTGTGTAGTCAAAAATTGAATTTCTAATTATAACAACTTTATTTATCACGCACTTTTTAAAAAATAAAATTAGTTATTTATTTCACCATTATTCCTGTTAGCAAGAAAGATATTTACTGTATTCTTATTAGATTCATATAAGATAGTAAGCGAAGGTAAGTTGTTATTATAGTTGGAGCGCAATTTTTGCATTACCACTGGAACTTTAAAAATTTGAGTAAAAAATTATACGATATTGATATGTGCATTATAAATATTAGATATTACAAATGTAAAGATACAAGTATATTCATCGAACAAAAAAATTATACATGAACTCCATTTTTAAATTTGTGATAACATTTATCGATTTGAATTCAAAAATAGGAATTGTATTGCCGTCTATTTAAAAAGCTAGCATTTTTAGTTCAATAAACCAAAGAAATTATCATGCGAAGTTACTTATCTAATTTTTGGTTCTTTAGTGATTATTATTTTAATTTCTCATTATCCATCTTTGCGTATTTTATATTCTATTTGTTTTCGGGTTAAATATGTAAAATAAATAAATATTTTTTCACAACTTAAAGAAAATTTGTTATTAACGTTTCTAACATTTCAAGTTTCTATATTTTTGTATTTTTATTTTATTAATCAATTTTATAATAAATTTATAAATTGTCTAGAATAAAAAATAAAATTGTTTGCAATTATTGTACAACAGTACATTATAGGGTTAATTATTTTGATTTTCAGGCAAATGATATAAATTTGCAAGCTCTTTTTCATTAAACAACCTTTTAATATTTTTAACATAATTATAAACATTCCTAAAGTTCTTCGAACAAATTTACAAGCATCACTTTTGCAAATTGAAGGGGTTGCAAAAATTTAATTTTCATCCTTTTATTAAGGAAAAAAATAAAATTAAATGTTTTTTATTCATTTTTTTTTTCATATGAAAATGATATCCCTCTTTGTATTCATTTCGCGAATTCCACATAAAAAAAAAAATTGGTTTGTTATTTTAAAACATTAAGTTGGTTTTTGGTTTTTAAAAATACAAATATAAAAAAAAAACCGAATAGATTTAAATTTCAAGATAACGTACTCAAATAAAGCTAGGGGATTTTAGATTGCAATTTAGAGAAAAAAATAAACAATATATAAGAAAAAAAAATCTTGGATAAATTTAATTATGGACAAACATAAAGTAAATTTTGATTAAATAAAACTCTTTGAACATAAAATAATACAGAATTTTTTTTTTAAATTAAATTTTAATTATAATTTCTTATAAAAAAACATCATCTGTTATGATAACGGAAACAGTTAAAGTTTGCTAAAAGTGTATATTCAAAATAGCTATTTGTGCAAAAAGGTAGGAAAAGTGATTTTTTCAGTACTACTAAGCATGATTCGATTAATTTTCAAATTTCTAAATTATATTTATATTTCTGTTCTAGTTACGAAAAAAATCACTCTGACTAACTGAAACTAGTAGTATAGTATCAATATTTTCCAAACACACATATTTTTTTTTGTGTTTCGTACTTAGAAAAAGCTCAAATGAAAAGTTATTCAACATTTTTATGTCTCCTATATTAGTAGTACATATTAATTTTATAGAATCATAATAATAAAAAATTAATTAAAAATTTATAAAAATTATATTTTTCCTATTTTATATTCAAATAATATCTCCATAATGATTTAATTAAATATAAAAAATATAAAATAGAATTCTAAAAGGCATATGAGGTGTTCTTTTTTTTTTGTTATCATGTCTATAAAAATCTTGATAAAAATCATCAAAGTAATATTATTATAATAAGAATAAGAGTTCATTATAAAATTCCCTTTCTAAAAATCATTCATAAAAAACTTAAGTTTCATTTACCAAAAAAAAAAAAGGCGCGTTAATAAAAACCCTTTCCCGCTAAAAAGCTTAAAATTTATGTTTTCTTTCCGTCTGCATAAAAATTTATGTTTGTAAACACACATAGAGAAACTCCCACATGACAAAGAAAAGTGAATTTTTAAAGTTATGGTGCAAAAATTCTTATTATGTCTTCTAAGAAATATACACATCTTTATCTTATAGAAAACTCGTGCAAAGGAAATGTTTTTGTATGTTTTGCATTTAAGATCAAAACTTCTTCGTCAGCGTTTCAAAAAGCATATTCTTGTTTAATGGTTAAATTACATTAAATCAACAAGAGTATGAAACAAATGTATATAAACATACCTATATATTCATATAATTTGTGTAAAAAGAAATAACTTCAAGACAATGTAAATTTGTTAGAGCTACAAAGAAAATTCTGATGAAAATCGTCTTTACTTCAAAAATAGTTTTCCGATTGTAGACGCATTTTTATATATTATCAAATTTGAAGCAAATGTTTTAAAATTTAAAATAAATTTTTATGTTGTTTTTATTTTAGACTAAATTACTAACTGTCAAATACTGGTCTTTTGTAACACGGTGGTGTTTACATTACATGTCATAAGTTTGTAGATTAGTGGATTAAGCTCTTAGCGAGGGTTGGGATTTGTTATTTGTAGCTTATTCGTTTCATCTAAATTCTACTTATTGTAATAACATCCACAAACTATGTATCCAATTTTTATGTACTTATATAATTAATAAATGACCAACATTAGCATTCTATACACAAAAATTAACACACTTTTGTTTAACATTTTACAATTTCTTGCTTTTTTAGAATTTTAAACATTTTTAGTGATTGGTTCGGGAAATAAGTATGCAGCCGAAGCGCAAATTTAATCAAGTACGTGAATTTTCCTAACAATCGGATTAAGTCACGATTACTACGTAATTTGTGTAATTTGTTCAAAGAAATTGTTCTATATATTCTAGCAGTTTTAAAGACTCACTTTCAATATTATGTTTTTTCATTCAGCTCAATCTAAAAAAACGAAAACGGAAATCACTATCATATCATCATAGATAATTGCATTTAGATTATAAAAGAAAAAGATATATATATCTCGTGATAAATAGATTTAATGCATAAAAAAACTCAGGTAAAAAGAAACTCTGTATAAAAATTTGAAAATCACATAATAATAAAAAACTTTACATCCATGCTAAGGATTTACCAATTCACGTATTCAACATAGATAATCAGATATGTACTTTAAAATTTTTCATTATTATAAGTTTATGAGAAAAATCACATACTTCCTTGTCATCAAAGAAGATAAAAATTTACACTGCAATTTACATTAACAGCTCTTTTGAACGATTATCATTTTTTTATGAACATAAAATTTGATTACAAGTCAATAAGTTATCTTCAAGTTAGTCTGATGTATAATATATACCTACTTATTATATACCTTTTCATTTGTGTATCAAATAGTATGATATGTCGGATGTGCTTATGTATGTAATTGGAATTAGAGTGTTAATATTTGTAAAAAAAAAAGTTTATATAATTAATTTGAAATTAAAGTTACTTTTGAAATCGACAACCTATCATTGGATTCCAACACATATGAATATATGATTAAGATTTGCATTGTTGTTATCTATATTCGCGTCTAAATTCGAACTAGCAATATTTTGGCTTTAGTATGAAATTTTGTTTAGTAATCTGGCTTCCACCGTGATACAAAACTCATAAAACTTAAAAAAATCTTTTTTAAAATTAAATTCAATGTATATTGTCCAATTATCTCCATTATGCTTCAATAACAATTGCTTCGTAGGATGAATAAAAGAAAATTTAGTTAGTTACAAACATAATTTTAATGTGAATAAAGATTAAAATTAAGTATCTAAACAAGATAACAACAATTTAGAGATAAAGCTCCCATTATTCCCACTCCAAACAAAAGAGAAATTGTATTAAAAAGATTTTTCATGCATTAAGAGTCCTTAAAAAACTAAATTAAATGTATTTAAAGGACCAAATAACACTTCTCAATATTAATTTCTAAAAAATAAAAATCTGATTTTTTCTATCCATAATGGGTAGGTACATAAGAAAATAATCTCGAAAGGAATAGCGTCGATTATTTATTAAAGAAAAGAAACGTAATTAGAATCGTAAATTAAAACTTGGTTGAAGATGTTGGATAGAAATTAATAGAAAAAATATAGAACAGTTCCTCATAAACCCGTTTACAACATTTTGATTTAAGATACTTTTTAACGTTTCCTTGGTCACAATCAAACTCACATAGCATACACTTATACCAGTACCATTTGCTATACTATACATACACATATATCAATTTTGATTGAAATGCATTTAAAGCCCACGGCCCGTATCCTTCGAGATTGTAGTTATTTTGGCATTAAAAGAATCAAAATCAATTTCATAAATTTAAAGGTTTTTAGAGACAGGCAGACAGACATTCAATCAAAAACCGTTTTTTCATTTTTGATGGAAAACGGCCTAAAACCTAAAAGACTAAGAGCCTGCAATCTTTTAAAAAACAGTTTTAATATTTTACTGTTGCCAACGAAATTCATTTTGTCAAAAAGGTGAATAGCAGCGAATAACTAAAATTTGTACATATTGTGAAAAAATTGTTTGAAATCATCACAATCTTTATTACAAAATATTAGGGAATAAGTGCGCCGCAACTTACACTTTATAAATATTATAAAAAAAAATCTTCATATTTCCTTTCAGTAAACATTTCTCCAGTTTTGTTTCCTTGAATGTTTTGTGTACATAAAATTAAACAAATTTATATTACAAATATAAGTCCTTTAGGTCTTTGATGCGTAAATCACGATTTTATAAAAACAACGAAAAAAAAAAAATTGAACTAAAAATACCTAAGAAAATTACTGAATTAAGAAAATCTTTTTAATTACAAATTTTTCTCATAAACATAAACAGAATTTGGAAAAAAAAAATTATAATAAAAATGCACAAAAATTACCAATTAAAAATGTTTTTAATTAATCCTTAAAATTTCTTTAAAAAAAAAAAAATAAGAATAAATAAATAACTGAAAAGGGATATGGACAATAACATGTTGTCCATTAATTATGTTAAAATAATTTTTTTTTAATTTTTCATCTTCCTTGCTAACATAAATATCGAATTAAATACATATTGTAAATTGGAATAATTATGATAAAAAGAAATTATTATCGACTCAACCGAAATGAACCAAAACTTCTTGCTTCTTCTTGCTTGAATTATTTTTTCTTACTTAGAAACGAAAATCAAATTTAATTTAATATAGACGCGAACAAGATCTTGTGAAGCCCGATCGCGACTTGACAGCTCCAAAAGAACTAAAGAGAGCAATTCAGTTTTTAGAAGTTAATGTTTTAATTTTTCCTTTATTGCAGAAAATTTTTCTTTTACCATTTTTCGAAACGTATTTAATAAATATCCCCATCAAATTTGAAATTGGCTTACATCACACCGTTATTGCTTGCAATTTAATAAATATAAAGTTAAATTAAGAGGGTTATTTTATTGTTGCTTTCTAAGAATTTGTTTTTTTTTTTTTCTACTTAGCGATAAGAATTTTAAATAAAAATTTATAACAAAAAATATCGGGAGGAAATAATAGAATATTAAATTAGCAATAAATAGGATTTAGAAGAAAAAAAATAAAAAATTTTACCGAAAGATTTCTATTTTTCAAACTTTTGAAAAGTTATCCTTGAATTTGGGTACACAACTTTTAGAAAAATAAAAATTCTAATCGGTATGTTTATACGCAGTATAGTATGTGTACCACAATACAGTTCATCTCATTTTAATTAAGAACTAGATTCATTTTGATTTTTGTGTTAAATTTAATTGCTTATCATCAGGAGAAGTTAAAAAAAATTAACAAAAAAACAAGAGCTTAGACTTCTAATGAAAAACTAGAAGAATTGAAAATTGTCCATAATTTTAACAACTCCAATTTAAATTAATTTATTTTAGACGTTTAATAATTTTGCCTATAAAGATCGTTCTGGCGAATTGAATAAAATTGTTTTTTTTTTAAAATTAAAATTGAAAAAATTTGTATATTTTAAAGTTTTATAGTAAGCCAAAAAAAATTCATATATTATGCCTCAATCAAAAATAAAATTTATTTATGATTTAATAAATAAAAATAAAGTTATGATATTTTCAAAATCAACTTGTCGATACTCTAAGCTGGCCAAAGAACAATTTGATAATTTATCGCATCCATACACTGCAATTGAATTAAATCAAAGAAACGATATGGAAGAACTTCAAGATGTTTTAGCTAAAATTACTGGTGAAAGAACTGTACCTAGAGTTTTTGTAAATGGTCAATTCATTGGAGGTGGTGATGATGTTAAAAGATTGTATGAAAATGGACAACTTGAAAAATTATTAAAAGATAAAAATAATAAGAGTTGAATGTTATTTCTTTTTTTCTTTTGTTTTTTCTTTTTATCATTATGCATGTGTACTTCAAAAAGGTCTGAAAGGCGTTTAAGATTATTAAATATTCAAATTATTATTATTTTATTTAAAGTTATATTATAATTTGTAATGAAAAGCCATGAATGAAAAATATAAAAATAGTATTCAAATTTTTTTTGTCCTTTTGCTGCAGAAATTTTTTTTTTTTATTTCTTTTCATTCTTAAAATACAAATTTACAATTAAAATCCAACTGAGTGAAAAATTTACTATTCTCTTAATGTTTAATAACAAGTAATTTCATTAATGACTTTTTCCTTCTTGTTTTTTTTTTTTAATTTTTCTTGAAAAAAAAATCATATTTTTTCCTTTAAATTTTTCCAAATTAGTGCATCTACTAAAAAAATTAAAAAAAAAAAAAATATTAAAACTATATATAAATGTAGATTCCGTTTCATTTGTGGTGGCCAAAATTTAAAATTATATTTTTATTAGAAAAGAATATAAAACAAAATGCTTTCATTATTTTTCATTAATTTTCTGAGATTTTGCAGGCACTAGCGAAATAAATGGAAATCAAAAACTTGATAAAATTTATGTGAAAATGCAAAAAAAAAAAAAAATGCAATATTGTCTGGAATTTAATTTTTTTTTCATTTCCATTTTCTTTAATTATAAAAGGTTAAAAATATGGTGTATGGTAATTTCAGCGAAATGAGAATATCCTTGATTTTTGTTTTTTATTTTTGGTATTAGCGTTGAAAAAATTGAGTTTTGAAAACTTTTAAAATTGTGATATAATATATAGGTACACTGAAAAAATGAATAGCTGCGGCAACTATATTTTCTGCATATTTTTTGTCGCTATGTATATAGTTCGAATCGAACTGATGGAAAGACGTTTAAAAACATGGCTATTTGTCATATTGTTATTTATTTTTCGCTAAAAAAAAATTATAATTTTCGAGTAACAAACTTTGCTTCAATTCATTTGCTATTTTGTAAGAAAATAACCAAGTTCTAGTTTTACATTTTTTTTTATTCAGTGTAAAATTGAGTATTAATAATAATTTTATTGTACAAATTTTGACATTAAGAAGGTGAAATAATAAAAAATTCTAGAATTACAGTGTTCAATATTGTAATATTATTATCGTTATCACAAATATTTTCTAATGTCACTAACAGTTTCGGACTACAGAGATTTCTTTGCAGCATTTAAACAACATTCTTGCTTCTGATCTCATTCATCATTGCGACATTTCCAATTATCTTTAATATTTATTTTTGATTAAAAATTTTTGCGAAAAAAATAATTATGTGTATATGTATATTGGTTGTATGAACAGTACATTATCATGAAGGGATTTTTTTTCTCAATGCGACATTTAACCACAAAAAAAATTGTGGACATATAAAAAGGCGAATGTTTCAATATAATGAACAAACATATCAAAAAAAAATACATACTTATATGCTTGGAATATATAATACACTATTTTATTATTAAATAAATTAGCATAATTGTTTTTTATTAGTCTTTTCAAGTAAAAATATTGAATAAAAAGTGTTAATTTCTTAAGTCCCAAAAAAAATAATTATTTAATTTTAGCTACCTACTACTTAATTCTGTAAAAATTCAATTAAAATATTTTTAGTTTATATTTATATATATTTTTTTTTCATGAGTAATAAATAATTAAAAAATAATTAAATCGATTTATGATATACTGTGGAATAAGTACATCAAATCAGACAAAAATATTTATTTTTTAAATACTTTTACAGTGAGAGAAAAAATAAAAGTATAAAACAAAAATCTGGATATGTATAGAAACGTTTCTTTAAATTTTTTTAAACTCCGAAAAATAAAATCTACACATACAAAATGTGAAATGAAAAATCACAGAACTTCGGATAAATAAATTAAAATCAAGGTATCAACATCAGAAAATTAGAAAAAAAAACAATTTTTCGTTTTATTTTATCTTAAATTTTAATTCGTAATTGCTTGGCAAAGAAGTTCACAATAAATTGTTCTCTTGAATTGTTTAAAATTAAATAAATTGCCTGAATGATTCTTGTCCACGATAGGATCCCAGTAACTTAAGTGCGCTAATATCGTATACGAATACGAGCTTAATTATATGAGTTCTTATACAATAATAGTATGTATCATTCTAGTATTACAAAAATTGTCACCATGAATGTGAAAAAAGAGAAAATTATATTTCTTTTTCTGAATAATAAAATCGTATTAAATAATATTATGTAACTTCAAAAAGTAAAAAAAAAAAAATGCTTTCCAATGATTTTTAAAAACTTTTTTTGAAACAATAATATGCTAAAAAGCATTCAAAAATCAGAAAATATAAAGAAAAATTCATTATTTTCTTTTTGTATGTCGTCTGGGAAAAATAATAACAAAGTACATAAGTATATAAAGAAATTGGCTTAAAAGATGCATGCATGAATAGTAAACTAAAAAGAAGTAAAGTTTTATTTTTTTGTTTTTATTTTCAAGATTTTCGATTTTTATCAATATTTCCATTTCTTGTTGTCTGGCATTTAAAAGCTTAAACATTTTTTTTTTTTTCAATTTTTTTTTATGAGGAAAAGGAAGAAAACGCTTTTATTTAAAGTTCTTGTTTTATATATTTTTTTTTATAAACCTTTTGAATAAATAATAAAAATGTACAGAAAAGTGTAAACAAGAAAAACACATATATTTATTAACAAATCTTTTATGGCAAAAGTAAAATAAATTTATTTGTTGAAAAGAAAAGCTTATTTTGCAGTAAAAATAAATTATTTCAAATATGGATATGATTTTAAGTTAATTCCTATAGTTCTAGACATGTATAGTCAACATGTTTTCACATTTTTAATTTTTGTTCCTTATAAAAATTTCCTATTGCAAGAAAAAGTTTGAAAAGAATTAAAAAAATGATGAAAACTCAAAACTTTAAAAGTTTCTAATAAACTAATTTTTTTTAATTATAAGAAAGACTATTGGTCCGAATATTTTCGTGAATCTAACAATTTGTTTAGAAAAGGATTGACGACTGATTCATAAAATAACGCTATTTTCATATATGTACTTATTCTTACAATTAAAAAAAAAAATATAATTATTATTTGAGAGCAGATACTTCATCAAATTCTTATTTATTCCATCAGATTTTCATTATTCGCACTAAAAAATAATTTCAATTAATCCTTTTTATGTTCTTAAAATTCTTTTGTGTAGTTAGAATTTTATAATATCATCGTTTAAAGGATATTTTAATTAATGAAGCTCTATTATAACAAGTGTTCAAAATTACTAAATATTTGCTCTAATTTTGAATTTTTCCCAAAAAATTAAAAATAAAACATTAAAAATAATGCTTGCAGCATTTTTGATCCTTTAAGAAATAAAAAAAAATTAAGAGGATTAAAAATATTTGGAAAATTTTTAATATGGATATAGAATAAAAATGTTTGGGCGTGAAAAACAATTGAAATTGGATTTAATCAGGTTCCAACCCTTCCTTTTATTTATAAATTTTAGTTTTCAAGTGGACATTTGAAGTGGACAATTAAATCTATGTATATAGTACAAATTAGTAAGAAATTTAGCTTCCAGCTACATATTTATATGTACAGATTAAATGAATAAATTTTTATGACTTTTTAGAATAATTTCTACATAATAAAGTAAAAATATAAACATAAATATAAAAAAAAATTTCCGAGAAAATTTCTTTTATAATATTTGACATTTAATAATCATTTAATATATTTTTTTCGGAATTTAAACAGTAGTTATTGAATTCAATTCCTCTTTTATAGGCATTATATTTTCTGATTAAAATAATTTATAATTAGGATTAAATTTAATACACTAAATTATTATTTGGCATATTATATTGTCGTGCTTGATTCTAATTTCGCTTATTATATTAATTTATATCATATATTAGTTCATGATAAGATTTCTTATAGTTTAGTCAAAAAATCAAACCGAACTGTAATTCAATCGAACTTTTTGAATATTTTTATTTCTAAAGACTTTTAAAGGGACCAATATAACTTTATTTTTTAAAAAACTTTTCACACATATGTCGTATTCAAGTATTCTAGTCATAAATAAAATATTGGCCTTTTTTTTTTCTCAAATAAATTCTTTGATGTAGTATCCTGAAGTAAAATATCCTTTTGTCTTTTAATAATGTACAGGACTTTTATGCAACTTAAACACTTTTTTATCCTGAATTTTAAATTAAAAACTTTTCACAACAGGACATTCATCATTTTGTTAAATTGATGTGAATAATTTGAATGGTGGTCAAATGTTTTATTGAATTCTCGTGTTATTTTCACTTCGAATTATAAAAAATTAGAAAAAGAAACAGGCTAATGAAAATTATTGAACTGAAAAATCGTAAAACAAAATTAAACAAAATTTAAGGTTTTAATTAAAATTTTAGATATTGTTCACAACTGAGAAGGTTCAACTTTCATTTTTAAAATTAATTTACATAATATATACATCGCATTGGCGCATTTTAAATTACCAAAATGTTAATGATTATTGTAAGTATTACAAGAAATTACATATAAAATTATGCATAGTTGATAAAATAAATATAATGAGAAAATTCTCTTGAAAAATTTATCAATTTCAGTAAATTATTATTATTCTATAAACAAAAGCAACATTTTATAATGAATTATTCGACTATGGTACCTCAGATTCTTAAAAAATGTTTGTTGCTCTCTACTTTACTCTCATTCATCAGAAAAATTTTAGAACTTTGAATATAAAGCAAGTTCACTTATCGCCTTCATAAATTTTTGACTGTATATAGAGAAAATAAATAAAGATATTCTGCTGCTTTTTAAAATGCCGATTTCCAAGACTCCAAGTACATATTCTAATTATTTTTACCCGTTACATTTTTACATTTTTTTTTTAAATCAGATAATTATTATTAACGCAGATACACTTTTAATTTTACAATTCACAGCAATTTGCTTAAAAACAATGAAAATTAATTTTACTCATTTCACTTAAAATAATATTTTTTGTAATTTATACGGTTGTTGTTATTATGAAAAGTGAAAATTAAAATTGCATAGAAAATGGGGAAAATTTATGTTTTGGTATTCAAAAAAATTATCACGAGAAAATGAGAATATTTTTGTTACAAAATTTTCCTAATTTAAAGTTATTGTGTGGTTTTAATGTAAACGAAGTTTCTGATGGTAATAAACGTTATTGCAATAATTAAAGAAAAAAAACTGATGATGATGGTGGCTGTGGTTTTTTGAATAGCTGCCAAGAACTATATATCGCGCGTCTAGATATTATCCCTTAAGGTAAATAAAAGGTAAATCAACTCTAGAGAATATTATAGAAGAATATAATAAAGTATTTAAAAATAATATTTTAAAATTTATAAGATAATAATTTCATGTGTTCGTCAGCAGCATCATCATCATATCAAATAATTTGTAGATGAATAAAAAAAAAAAGATTTAGTTCTTTATAATTTTGTTACTGAATTTAAATTATTCTTGACATATATAAGTTAGTTTAGTGAAGAGCAAAAAATATATATTAAGGAATCAAATAACAACAACAAGAAATAAGCAGCTGCAATATGTTTAATTAAATTGAGTGAAAATTGAAAATTATATTCTATAAACGTCTTAAAGTTAAATCTTAATCGTTTTATTGTGTTGGGCTTCTTGAGGAACATAGGACAGAAGAAAAAAAACAAAGATGTTAATTATAAATATATTTCTAAAAATTTAAAACAAATTTAAATAATTATTATAATATAGTTCCTGTATATTTATTAACGATATTAAAATATATTCAATTCAATAAATATACAGAATTAGTTCACTCGAACATTATGGTTACAAGAATTTACCAAAAAGAATAAGAAAATAATACTAAAAATTCTACGAAGGTAATATCGTAATTTCAAACATCTAATTTTCACTTAATAATAATTAGTTAGAAAAAGGAGTAATATAAATTTATTTGAAATTAAGTTTTATGAAATAAGTTTTTTAAAGAAAATTTTTTTTGCAGGGAACTTTTTATTAATTTTTTTTTTTATTATTAAATATAATTTGAAATGGTATTTTGAAACTTGTTAAATTATAAATGAAATTTACCAGAAAACTAATTTATTTTATTTTTCTCCATTGAACGAGAAGAAAAATATATTCAGATGAAAATAGAAAAACTTTTTCGTGGTTAGCTGGAAGGCATTCTAATTTAGATAAAGTTATTTTTATATAAAAATATGTAAATCACTCAAAATTTTGCATTCTATCCAATAGATTGTTTTAAAGCAATTATGCATTTCCTTTAAACACTGTTCAACAGAGATATATTTTTATAGTGGAATATATTTAATATCTTTAAATTGTGAAACTAAAAATATTATTTTTATCCTACTAATCTTGTTTTCTATTCTAAAGATTCGATTTTTGGTTAGTTTAGCAACGCTATAAAGCAAACATGACATGTTCCTTGCACAACAATATCAACAAAATAAAAATAGTTTTGCAAACCAACAGCAATAAAACTTTGTCCACATTTATTATTTTATTTAACAAGAAATAATTTTGAAGCATTTTATTTTTTATTAAAAATTCCGTTTTTTTTTTTAATCCTTTAACAGAAGATAAAAATTAGACAAAAGAGATTTTTTACCAACAAAACCAAAATTTTTAAATAAGAAATAAATCTTAAACACATTCTTTATAGGAAAATATATTAAGAAAATTTTCAAAAAAATTTCCCCCATAAACATTGATTTATCTCTTTGGAATTTCTTGCAATTGTTTTCTTTAATTTATTTATCAAGCAAAAATTTTTCGTAATTTCTTCTCTAATACGAAGTAAAAATATTATTCTCGAAAGAAAGAAAATTCTTGTTTTTAAACCTTAACTCTGTTAGGAATGACTTTAACCTTAATAAGTTAGAAATATACGGATAAAATTTATTTTAAAATCTGTTTGTAAAATATATTTCTAAGAAAAATGGGAGTTGTTTATCAGAGAAAAAAGAAAATAGAAGAAGATGTCTGTAGACTGAAGTGATTTTAATTTCAAACTATTAAGTATATACCCTAAAGTGTCAATATATTAAATTTATTCAAGGATTGACTGGTTTGAACCCACCCATTTAACATTTTTATTGTCCAAACAAGGGATTCAAAAAATCAAAAAGTAATTTTTATTATATGAACCCAAGACAAAAATAAATAAAGAATCTTAATTATTAAGAAAATGTTTTACATGAAAATCGGCCTCACCCATAAATATCCTTTTATAGTTCATGACTTTTTACATTTTATATAGAACAAAAATAACCACAACAATGCAAAAGTATGGTCACTATACCTTCCTTTTTTTTTAAGGGTATATTTCTTCTTTTTTTTTTTTTGTTTTAATCAGAAAACAATTCACTTAAGTTAATGAGTCTGGTTTTATGGAAATACAAAGTAAATATAAAATATGTATATAAATTTTATCTGAACAAATATTTGTGATAACTTTAACGAAGAATTTATGTGAATTGTACATATATTAAAAGATAAGATTCATATTTTACAATTGATTTTAAAAAATAAGAACTAAAATTTAGCCTAAGTAACCTTCACAATAAAAATTAAAGTGATTAGATTAAAAAAAAACTTCCGTTTCATATCTAAGTACAGGAACTGCAAAGAATTATTGCCTACGAATTATTTCTTATTTTAATCGTTTAATTATGTATAATTTCTATTTTGGTGTAGAAATAGAAAATTTATTAAATGAATCCAATTTATACAACTCTAACTATACTGATGTAATTTTGATTAACTTTTCTTTAATGCGTAATTAGTTTCAAACTGCAGTAGGTAGGTTTTCTATAAATAAAAAAAAATAAAAAAAAATTTAGTGCTTCTAAGGCAACACTGTTGCCATCGTTATCTTTTTGAAATATCAATAAATTGATTTATT
The DNA here is from genome assembly GCA_964007475.1 of Hybos culiciformis. NCBI lineage: Eukaryota > Metazoa > Arthropoda > Insecta > Diptera > Hybotidae > Hybos > Hybos culiciformis. Next base: position 34,181,216 of record OZ023273.1, on the reverse strand, counting down.
CAATTTTATATTTCAATTTTTACTCAAAAATTATTGAAAATAATAATATTATTTATATAATCCAATTTAAAAATTAAAGCGCCTAAATATGGTGGATAATAATAACCACGATGAAGATATCAAAAAACTGCTGGAAGGAGTCCGTCAAGAATTGGCAACAAAATTTACTCTAGAGTAAGTAACACGAATTTTACTATTTTGGTTTACCACAACTGTTAGTTAGAAAAATCAAAATTTCAATTAGATCTTGTTTTCAATTTTATTGTATTCGTATTTTGTTTTTTTTTTTTAACTACCTATAATTTTGATTTCCATTTTTTTAAGATCTGCAAGAAGTAGTGAAAAAAGCACAGATTTGGGCTCTGAAAATAGTTTAACTATTGATTCCAGCAAAGTTAATCCAAAAATATTAAATGCTGATTCAGAATCTAAAAGTGCCAAAGATATGAGATTTTTGAATAAAACTGCAGCACCAAAGATTGATGATGAAATTAATAGAATTCGATTAGATTTGAAAAAAAGTTATAATTTATTTATACAAGCTCGTGACACAATCGAATCAATATCATTCAGAAATGTACGCAATCGTATAAAAGATTTACATTTAGCTCCAACTGATAATGAGCTTAATGATATTATTGGCGATAGTGTAAGACCAATTGAGAAAAATCTAGAGAAATTAAATGACTTGATGACCGATAAGTTTCGCAATCATCCTGGTGAATTTGCAGACATTCCCGAAATGAGCTCATTTTTTAAAGTTTGCTCTCAATTGGAACACGGATTAAAAGAGTTTTCAAATCAACAAAAAGATTTTAATGAACTTCAAAAAAAAATTCAATGGGCCGTCAATGTATCAGACATCCGAAGTAAAGAAATTCGTGATGCTTTGAATGTTAAAGCCGAACAAAAAGAAACTTAAACAACGTAATTAGTTAATTTTTTTAATTTAATAATAATAAAATAATAAAAAGAAAAAAATGTCTAGTTATAATTTTTACAGAAATCACAATCTATTTATTTTCGTATCATATTCATAATGACATAAACATTTAATTCAAGTTAAAATAAGATTCCATATAACAATAAGTACCTTAAATTAACTGAAAATTCAGCGGAAAGAAATTACATAATTATTTCAATCTAAGTTATAAACTTGAATTTACAAAAATTTTAAAATCAATGCAATCATTTTTAATTTATTTGTGTCATTATATTTAGATTTAGACTTTTAGAGTATGAACAAACATTATGTATAATATACAAACGTACGTGTAATCTTAATCTCTGTAAATCTTCGCATTTAATACGCTTGAAGCGAATTAATACAATATTATGATAAAAAAAGTATAATATTTTTAAAATAAGCAATAAAAATTAATTGTGTTTTCGCCGAACTAAAATAAGTAAAACATAATATATATAATCTTATCAGGAAATTAATGAAAGTATTTTGGTGCAATCACATTTATCACGTAGATTGTTATCACTCAAAATTAAAGTTAGCAGCAAAATGTATATTTCGAATTTAAATTACGTGTCGATTACAACTCAAATATTTTTCTAATTTGCTTAAGAAGATTAACTAAATAAGAACCCTTAATTATAGTTACTAGTTAGTTAAAATATTTGTATGTACGCATTTAACCTTTGGAAGATCTACATATAATGAGAATGAAAGTTGAGCTTGATTCCAAATGTCTTTATTCTACTTATATGATTCCAAAGAATAAATATTCTAAACTAATTCAATGTGAATAAAGTTTAACATTTTATATTATATAGTTTATTTATATATGTTCATCATGATTAAAATTTTAATTAATTTTAAGCATTTAGAATAAAAGTTAAAAAATTGAAGAAAGATTTTATTAAGTTTGTTTTTCATTATGATCTTACAAATATATTTGGAACGCCCTTTCCTAGTACTGAGATATTATTAAATATTTCGAGAAATGAGATTCGCTACGAATTCGTATACACATGATTATAAACTTATGGATATAAATCCCAACTTCTTTAAATCCTAACGTCTTATAAATCTTGTTTTGAAGAAAGAAAGAAGTTTGTAGGCTAAATTTTTCAAATATTATGTTTTTGAAAATTAAAATACCGTAATAAGAAAAATCAACCAAGTATCATCTTAATTTGAAAATAATATCGAAATTTTTGAGCATACAATTCGTCATTATTTTCACAATAACAATTTCAGTTGCTATGTACGATTTTTTTCTTGGTTTTTTGTTATTTTTGGTAATAAAAGTGATTTTCATTTCGCGGTTTATTATTTTTGCATAAATTCAACTTGAATGATTTTTATTAGATTTTATTTCCAAAATATAATATAAATTGTGTGTTGTGTGGAAACCGAAATATTTTGCCAGGACGGTAAAACAATATTTGTGAAAAGATAACAAGGGAAAAAACGTGAGAGCAAATAAATAAAAAAAATATATACATTTATATTATTTGTAATAAAAAAATAAAATATTATGTAGAAACAATATTTAATTTTATTTAGAATTCTATCTTTTGATCCTTTTTTTATTCTTAATATGAAAAAAATAAAAATAAGGACATTAAAAATAATACTTAAGCAATGTCAATGTTTGAACAGAGTGTTTGACAAAACAGAGTTTGTGTACGTTATGAATTGTGATGTTTTAGTACTGTCATTGTGATGTTGAGAATTTTATTCCAACCAAAGTTTGTTGCCACAGTTAATAACGTTAACGAAATAATTAATTATAATTATATATCTTTCTAGTTAACTTTAATATCAAATATTCTGTATAATAATAACTGAATATATTCAAATTCTGACTTAATTGAAAATTTCTTCGTATGATCATATACATTACTAATCTAATCACATTTAATCGAAATGGCAGACATTTTTTTGGAATTCTATAATAAAATTATATTTAATTCAAGATTGTACTCATTCATTTTTTTTAACAGAACTATTTGTAATCTCTATTTAAAAAAAAGATAATTTTTTTTTTTTTGATTATTGATGAATCTTTATTAAGTATACACTCAAAGCACATAATACGTTCTACATTAAACAAAAGCATTATAGTTATTAAGTTGCATAAATGAATTGTATTTATATATACTTAATTTGATTTTTCTCAACAAATTGATGACAAAATTTTTAAATTGGATACAAGATCTTTAATTCAGGCCTATTCAATTGTCTTTGCTTGACAATATGATAAACAGAAAAATTTTAAATTTATCTCTCGTTTAAAAATCATTAAAGATAGGTATGTATAGGTTTTTCACTTGGAAATGATTGACACTTGAATAATGAAAATTTTTAGAGATTTTTATTGACAAAACATTATGTAGATGTAGACGCAATTTTAAAACTGTGCGAACAATTTATTTCAACACAGAGTTGCGACTAATTGAACTTTGTCTACAAATATATTCTTTTTTAAAAGCCGTCACGCCACTTAGATTGATGAAGTTGCATCAAAATGCACATTAAGCATCGTTTAAAAAAAAAAAATTTAAGGAAAATCAAAAAAATAAATTTTTCATTTGAATATGTTTTACACACAGTGTATATTATATACTAAAGTATCTGTACAGTATAACCTCTAGGTTTATTAAAATTATAACCTCCCATTTAATTCAATGAATCAAAATATATAAAAAAAAATATTATAGAAAATAAAATTGTAATGATTCTATGTGTTTTATCTTGTTTTTGTTAAAAAAAAAATATTACAAAAAGTATACATTTCCACCGATTATTTTATTACTTAATAAAATAAAAAAAAAACAACATAATCTTTATGACATAATATCATAGATTGTCTCACATAAAGTTTACCGTTATTGTTTTCCACAAACCGCCTCCGGATGATAACTGTGGCAGAGGATAACTTTTTTCTCCAAATTTTTATTTCCTCATTCTTTTTTTTTTTATTAACCAAAAAAAACGACATAATATTGTTTATTTTCATTCTTTTTTTTAATATACTTGGTTTCATAAAGTAGACTCTAAAAATCATAATTTGAAAATGATTTCACTTGGGAATAGTTTTTTCACTATCAATTTATAATAAATGACAAAAGAAAATTTATCAGTTGAGACGATCACCTCAGAGTATTTAATACTATTAAAAAAGAAAACTTAAAATTCTGTATATTCAATTTAACATTATTCTCATTTATAGTACATTTGAACCTGAGCGGGAGACATTTAACCTTTTGACTTCTGTTTAAATTACGTGAGGAATTTTGTGAAACATGAGGAGCCAAAAAAATTACAAAAATATTGTATAACCGAAAAAGGAACTTAAAAATTTGTTGGTATATTTAATATTAATAATATTAGTTCGAAACTCCTGTTATATTTATGATTATAAATTTTATTTAATCATGATGTTTTACATTTCATGTATTTTGTAAAGATTTAGTTTTTTTAATCTAAAATAATTCTTCAATTTTCAATTCGCAATATAAACATTTATTTTTTAATACAATTAGATATTATTGTCGTTTAATACAAAAAACTAGGAATTTGTCACGTCATTGTGTTATCTTTTTTGGTGCAGTCAATCGTAATTGCTAAAAATATTTAAGATATCAAAAATATTTGCATATTTTAACAAAATAAAATATATAAAAAGTTATAAAAGTCATTCTTGCATTGTGCGTGAATTAATGATTTACTACATTTTAAATTCATCATTTTGATATATAAAGCTTCTTCTTAACATAATATTTAAATTGCACAGTGCAAATTTTATTGTAGACAAATAAATTTTTCCCTCGTTTGATATAAAATGAAAATTGAACATGGCTATACACATTGCGTTTATTTATTGCGTTATTTTACATTGCAATAATTATAAAATGTACATAAAGAGCTTGAAATTTGTTGCATTTTTATTTTCTTAAATGAAAAATCTATTACATATATCTTTAAGAGACTGTCATTTTGCCTTGTTGCCTTGTTGTATGATTGAAAAATTACAGTCTTTTAAAAATTATCTTATAATTGTAACTTCAACACCCTTACGGGCTGTGATAACGTTACTTGAATCCAGCCCACAAATCAAAAATACCAAACTTGAATTTTCAAAACCAAACCGTATTTATAAATCTGTATTAAAATGACACAATAAAATGTTACGGCATACTTTCATCCCCTTCTTATATTTTGCCAATTTTTTTTCTTCCAAAATTTTTTTTTATACAATTAAAAATTAATTCAAAGTCGTAAAAAAAATAGCACACGACTTTTTACCTAATGAGCATCGAAAAAAGAACAAAAATATGCATTAAAGTTTATGACATATTTTTTCAGGGTTTATGATTTTTATGTTTTTATTTATTTTTAAGAGTTTTTTTTTATTGCTGAAGTAAAGACAGATTATAAAAATATTTATGTTTTATGCAATTTTATTCACATATATATAGCGTAAATTCTTCCCTTTAAAAACAGTTCACTTTTATAATTATCATTGATAATTTAGATAGATTTAATTCGGATGATATATTTGGCTATATTAATTTTACAAAAATACGGAAAACTAAACTCTCGCCTAAATTGTGAAATTGGTAAAACATAAAATTTTTTTAAATATGCTTCAGAAACTTTTTTCAATAAATCTTATGTTTCATCAATTGCCAAAACGCCAGATTTAAAACGTATAAAACTAAATAAATCCCAATATTACTTGAAATCATCAATTCGATTTTAACAAATCATTCAGAAAAATTGTTTATTGTCCCCAAAGAAATTGACAATCAATCAAACGTATTTTTCATTCATGTTTATTTTTCTTTTTACAACTAGAAAAACATGACAATGAACATTGGGAAATAATTAAATTTTTATTTAAGAAATATTTTAGTTTTTCTCGGAGTAATAAGTGAAGTAGGATAATAATTGTTTTTCTTTAATCGTATATAAAAAAGTCATCACTTTCTTAAATTTAAGGTATGTACTAACAATATCTAATGAATAATTTTTTTGATTATTTCATATTATATTTTTATTTTAGTAATTTAGTTTTATAGACAAACTATCTCAAAATTCGAACGAAACTGTAGTATATATTTCCATAAACTCAACTCAGAGAATTCGTATAAGTATACACAAATATCCAAACTTGCTAAAAGAGTGAGAGTATGACAATTTCAGTTACTGGATGTAACAAAGCTCGTTCGATTACTGAGCCTTCAATATTCAAATAAATTAAACAGTTATGAATAAAAATCCAACACCTATTTGAAGATGTATAGAATTTTTTTATTACTATGTATTTGTATTTATACACGTTAAAAAAAATTCTTTAACAATTTTTTTTTTAATTTTTCATAGTTTAAATATTTTTATTTTATTTACAAAAGATTCTAAAGTCCAAAAGTTTTGGTCATTTTGGTCTTTTCGTATTTTAATATAAATAAAAATCTGTAAAAAAGTGATCAGAATAATAATTTCTATATAGATAAGAGAAATATCCCTAAGGGTATTTACTTAAATTACATACATGATTGTTGCAATTTAACAAGGAAATTCTGGTTAACTAAAATTTTTCCTTTTTTATTTGAATCAAATGAATTGCAAAATTATTTTCTTTATTGTCAAATTTTCCTGAAACAGAAAATTGACATGGAAATTGATAGAGAAAAAAAATTAAATTTACCTTAACAGAATACATAATTATTCAAGACTTAAATGTTCAATTTTTATCTTAACTTAATTCAAAGTATGGGGTAAAAACTCAATATTTGTCATAATCGAAATATTGATTTCCAAATTTTTAAAATAGGTAGAGTGAAGTTTTTCAAACATTAATATACAACCCAAAGGCAATTACATTTAGATAGGCTCACAAATGCATGCACTCAATAAATTTTCAACAGAAATATTAAAATTTTCTAAATTCAAAATAAAAAAATGGAATACAAGCAATAAATACACTTTATTTTATATTTAAAAAAAATCGTTTAAAATTATCTTTCGAAAACACCCTATTCAAGGCTTATTTAAATAAAATATAAATAACTTTCACAAATTTCAATTTTTTATGCCTTTGCAATTAAAAGTAATATTTAAAAATAAAATATTTCATAAATTTTATATATTTTAAACTGATTGCACATTGGAATTTGAAAATAGCCGCCCAATGAAAATTAAAATATGTTTTCAATTTTTTTTTTTTTTTAACATGAATATCCTTTTTAAAGATATTTATTAGTGACATAAAATTTTATTTGTTTTTTTATTTTCATTTTTTTTTCATATTATATTTTTTTTTCAAAAAAATTTTGCATAAATTTTCTAAAAAATAAAAAAATAATAATAAGAAAATTTCGTTTCACTTTCCCTTATTTTCATTATAAACAATATTATCAATTTAACTTTCCCTTGAGTTTTACTTTCTAAGTGAAAAAAGTAAAATGAATATTATTTTCCCTTTAAAATAATGACAGTTAAATGTATAAATATTATACATATAATATTTTTTTTTTAAATTTCAATTGCATAGAAGAACAACCTTAAAAAATATAATGTGAATTCAATTTTCTTCACATTTCAGAACACATATATACCTAACTTTTATGTGTACGTACCAAATAGAATTTAATTTTACTTTCGTTTTTGTTTTTGAAAGGTGAAAAGAATTATTATGTTTTTCTGTTAAAGATTTATAGCTATTTAACGGATGCACTTTTTCTTCTCAAGGAATCATTTAAAAAAAAAAAAAGTTGTTTTATTGTCAAACAGTGAAAAAAAAAGAATATCTATTTTGGCATATATTCTTTTTTTAAACTAATATGCATAATGTTAAAATATTCAAAACAGAATTATAATTTAATTTATATATATGCTTAATATAAGCATTTCAAATATAAAAATAAAACAATATACCAAAATTTCTGAAGCGAATATATAGTTTCTTTAAAAAAAAATTGTACTAGGAGTATTTTACATAAATGCAAAAACTATAAAACTTGTTCGACGTACCATATAGGGAAATTATATTAAAAAATTTGCATTATTATCACATTATTAGAACATTATTAGAACGATTCTCGAAACGAATAACTAATTTTTTTTTAATTTTTTTAATTTTTTTTATATAATTTTGAAATGGATCACATCAACGACGAAATATAACAAAGTATTTCCAAATAATTACCACTTTAAGTTAATTGAAATTATACACAGTGTTAAAAATTAGCTTCTTTAAGATTTCATTGACGTTAGGCTATAAAATAAAAAAAATATCGTTTATTCAATATTTTTAATGGTGAGCTGCTTTTTTTTTTATACCATACTACCCAATTAGTAAATGTATTCAAATAAAAATTAATATCCCATTCAAAGAATCATAGAATGACTAATTTAAACCATTAATTTGGATCATTTACATACAGATTAATGTTAATTTTATAATTCTTTGATCCTTGTTTAACTGAATAAAAAAAAATTAAAAAAATTTACATTCAGACAAAAATCAATGTCCTTTTTTCGGTCCAGATATAAAATAAAATGATTATTTTTATCCTCTTGCTTTGTAAAAAAAAAAAAAAACAAAAAACATTTAAAGGGCATTTGGGGTAAAAAAAAAAAAAGAAAAACAATATTTATTTTTAAATATCTTTTTTAACACTAATTTTATGTTAGTTTTTCTTTTTCTCTAAAACAGGTAATTAAATTCAATTGCACGTTTTCTAAAGAAAATTTCAAATGAAAAAGAAAATGAGATTCAAATGCAATTATCCTTTTTTATTTTCTAACCATTTAATTGATTCTGTAAAATAATATGATCAAAAGCTAACCATATTAAGTTAAGGGCACAGAAAAAAAAATATTATTGTCGAGAAAATACTGTTTGTTATAGATAATTTCAATATGTAAAATTGAGCTCAAATCGAAAAACATATCCAATTTTCGTTAATCAAACTCAAATTGTTGTTCTATAAGCTCTCAGTGCGAAAAGTTATAACAATTATCAAATAAAATTCCATCAAACTCATGAAGTAAATAAACGTTTGATTTTATCAAATAATTTAGTTAGAAATGATATTGTTGATCTGAAGAAAATCTCTTTCCAATATGTTTCAAACATATTCTGGATCAACAAAAAGCGCTTAGCTATTATGGAATAATATTAGAGATTTAAAAAAAATTTAAATTTGCATATTAGAGGAGCTTATTATTTTTTTCTAATTTTTATTTTCAGTGTATCATTTATTTTTCGTTTTGAATGAAAATTTCTATTATTTTTGTAGACAAAACACCATAATAATAAGACGATATTGCTATCAAAGGACATATTCAGAATAACTTAAAGTGTGGATATAGTAAAAGATCCTAAAATTTAATTTTATATCCTAATATGCATATTGTACAAATTAACGGCACCCTTAAATTTCGATTTTAATGTTAATTTCTATTATAAATTCTATTATTTTTTTGAAAAATAAAATCAAATTTAGATAGTACGTGCTGGTTTTGTTTAATTGGAATTTTCAACATTTGAAACTAAAATAGATTGTCTTTTTGTTTCCTATATATCACAAAGTAAAGTTTAAATCCAATATTTTTATATCATAATAAGGATTTACTCAGCAGTAGTGGTCATAAAGTTCAAAGAAAACATTTTTTATTCTTTTGAATTTAATACCTGATTTAATACTGAATTAAAAACTACCATACTTTTACCATTAATAAACTTCAAAATGTTCAAGTGAAAAGTGTTAATATTAAATTTATATAAATATATGAAAAAATTAAAGTATAGTAGTTTTAAATTGGAACGTCCGATTCATAATTCTTAATTTCTTACCTTTAAATTTTAACTAATTAAAAAAAGTGAAGTAAATATATCAAGATAAGAATATCTGAGGCTGTAAATAACATCATTTAAGAAAAAATTCTATTTTCAGAACGCATGTATTCTACTTCCTTATTGTTTGCGAAAATAAAAATGTGGAATCATTAAATTTTATTACTTAATTTATAGAATTGTTAATAAATAAAAAAAATTCTTACCGAAAATCATAAAACTACACATTTTATGAGAAAATTTTAATTTCCATTTTCTGTGAAAATCATAAAGAAAATATATATATTTTTTTTGCCTGCATCTAACGCTTTTAACTTTAAGTATGTATAAAAACATTGTCTGAAAATGACAATTATTCCTTTTTACGTATGTCAGTAATAAAAATACAAATTTAAATCATAAGAATAACAAGAATCAAATAAGTCTTCTGAGTTTTATGTCGTATGGGTCATCGAATGTTGTACAATTAATTAAATTTATATAAAAACAAAATTAATGCAGACTGAATTGAACTATTTCAGATACTAATTATGAAAAATAGAACGAAAAATCATGTATTGTTTGAATTTAATTTATACTGTAGCGTTTTTTAGTTTCTTAGTGCCCCAGTTAATTAATCTAAACATTTGTTCGAATAATAGTAAAGTTGGGTTCGATTTATACTTATCTGTTTCAATATTTTATTGAGGAGCCAGTAAGAATTTTGCACACATTTTTTTAAAACATTTTTATTTTTATACATTACTTTTTTTTTTAAATAATATCAATACTATAGCAATTAAACCTCTTGAAGGAAGACATGTCAGAAATTAATTATTTTTACATAATTCTAATTATGGATTCGTATTTATCTAAATCTTTGAAACAATACATTTTCATAAATGCTACTTTCTGAATGAGTATCATTCTAAAAGAGGGTTGATTTTATATAATAGACCAACCAAACTATTCTTCGTAGTAAAAACACAACCCTAAAACTATAAAAAGAAATCATGTACTTACGTATAAATAAAACCCCTAATATATAAAATTTCATTATTAGATATTTTTTCTTTATACTTTTTTTATACTATTTTTTTCCAAGCAATAATTTTGAACTCATATGTACAAAAACTAATGTTAAAACTATAATAATTTCAAAATTAGAAACTATAATTTTTATGTAATTTTAATAGAAAATTTATGGCAATTAATTTTCTCTTTTGATATTCTTTAGAATTTAATAATAATAATATCATATACGTTATTAACAAAATACATATAATATTATTTTTCATCTTTTCTTTGGAATTTTATTAGTTTATTAGATACACGTGAATTAATTAAATGGGAGCCGTACGTTATCTCGAAAAGGAAAATCCCAAAAGTTCAAAATTCAATCCCTTAAACACAAAAGGTTAAGTTGTGAAAAAGGAGGTCACAACGTCACAACGTGGACTTGCAAAAATGCCTTTGTTCGCGTAGCCATAGATTAAGGAGAAGGTTTTAGTCCCTGAATGCCTCCAGGGACAGCTAAAACACCTTTCCTTACATAGCCGTATACGTTAAGTGGCGAAAAACGAGGTTTTAAATCCTGAAGGCCTCAGGGACACGCGAAAAGGTCTTTGCTAGCCAAAGAATAAGTAGTTTTCCTATCTGAACAATAATTATTCATTTATTGAATAATATTATTTGATTAATCTGCCTGAAGGCAATTTTGCAGTTAGTGAATTTTAATTTCGGGATTATGAACTTTCAGAATTTTAAATTTGAAAATTTTAAAATTTCGGGATTTTGATTTCCAGGATTTAATTTTTCGGGATTTTTAATTCCTGGTTTTTTGATTTTTGGAATTTTGAATTTCGGGATTTTGGATACGGTATTTTCGGTTTCGGTATTTTACATCTAATCCAATAAAATTCAATCTTTTAGAAATAACGTTAAAATATTAATCTGCTCTGACTGCTCTGAGAAAGAGCAATCTTCTTGCAACTATGCTAAAACTCTAACTACAAGCTACACTGATATAAAATAAAATATTATTGCTATAATAATTACAATACATCAATTATAATTATAAGTAAGATAATAAGGATGTGTGCCTGTGTGGCTTGGCCCTTGAATCTCTAATAAAATATTTTATTATCAAATTTAGCTAAAATAAAAGTTGAAGCAAAATGAGAAGCAAATTATCAAAGCTTTCCACCAGAAGTTAATAAACCTAATTACTTATATTGTAACTTTATAAAATATTGACGTTATTTATGAATATTTTCTATATTCTATCTTCATTTCATATTAAGTTTTCATATTATTATTATAATTACAAAAAGTTCTCTCATGTGAAATTATTGTTTATTGTGGTAAAAGGTATAGAATGTGATGTAAAAGACACATTGGCGCCCGCGAAAATTCCTTAATTATCCTTAGAGACGCACGTTTTGTTAAAAAATTTAATGCATTTTTTTTTTCATGGAAAGGGATTTTTTTTTTTCATAAAATAGTTTTAAAATTGTTTACATAGACGTAATAAATTTTAAACATGTGCTCAAAACAGATATATCCAATAAAATAAGTAATTTAAAATTCAAATAACAGTGTAACTAACTGCCATTTATTTATGTATATATATAAATTTCATTTATTACAATATTATTTATTTTTACAATAGCACACTTTTTATTAACTGTAAAAATGTATGTTTAATTGGTAAAATCTGTAACATTAAGGATTTAAAAAACTATTAAAATAATATTGTTTTTCTTTTCTGTTTCATAGGAACAATTATTTACAACCTCTTTAATTAAAATAAAAACTTTGCATGAAATTTTTGAATTAATTAACTAAAATATATAGTATAATATTTAACGAAATTGTTTAGTTGATTGAACTTCATATGCATATGCTACTTCTGTCTTGAATTTATTTATTCAATCTATGGGGTAGACTTAATAAACAAAATATATTTCTATACTCATTGGCTAAAATAATATCGCTATCAAATTAAGCAGTTAATGTTACTATACCAATCTACATAATATGTAAATGTCTTTGGCCTATACCATACACTGAAAAGACTAAACGTTTAATCGGAGTATTGATGTTATTTAAAATGGTTTTGATTCTATCTAAATTTATTTGTCGTCTTCCGAAAAATAAAAACTATACATAATTCTGGTTCATCATTATTGCAAATAATTGTTTTTGTACGTTGTTTTACAAATGTTTCGCCTTTAATTATTAAAATATTAAATTTCACCAACATCGCAAACATACTAAAGCAAACAAAATTTGTGTATATAATATCATCATTCAAATAATTATTTCAAGCGCAGACAGCTCCAGATATTTGTCCGGTACCTATTACAATATCTTTCAGTTCTCTCGATTTAAAGTTTCTTACCAATAAGTAAAATAAATTAAATAGTATACATATTTTCAGTATTTTTAGGCAAGTAACTTTAAGAAACGAATTTTTATTCATGGATCAGTGTACATGTTCAATATGTACTTGTACTTGTACATAGTATTTATTTACCATTATATTTATATAGTTAAAATAAATTAATAAACTAAAGATAAATAAATATACATAGGGAAATATGTTTTGATGTTCAGATACTTAGAAATTAATTCATTATATAACTATTTTACCCCAATTAACTATTTGTTAAAGTAAAGCCTTGTTTATTTTTAAAATAAAACAAAAGTACAATTATTTATTTTATGAAAACATTTTCTTTATTTAAGACACGTAACTAATTTAAAATTAATTCCAAATCATGTTAATTTTTACTTTAGAAATCCTATAGTTAATAAACTAATTTAACTAAGCATACAATATATGTACTATAAAATACATTATAGTTTCATAGAATTCAACAAAATATAGGTACATTATTATGTATGTAAATATTTGAATGCTTTATAGTTTTATGAATAATGTGTATGCTACATGTGTACATAGGATTTTTTTAATCAAACAATTTATATATATACAAGCGTACTATGTATAATATTTAACTTGAAAATTACCTTTTATAGTTTAAATATCCTAACTAACTTTACATATAGTATAGTTTCTTAGTAATAATCACATATTTCAAGTTTGATAAAGCCAAATAATTCAGTTAAATTAATTTATAAATTCAGTCTGAAATATCAACTATGTAGTTAGGAGGCGAGCACATTATTAGTTTTCTAGAAAAATAAACCTTTAAAGTTCATTTGAAGGTATTATGCAAGTTCTAATAAATAATCAAATATATTCAACAAGACAATCATATTTGATTTACTTTCTTTACAATTATGCGTCCAACTCAAAATAAATCAAAATTATAAACTTAACTATAAAAAGATTGGCAAGAACACTTCAATTTACTTCTTCAAAATACATGAATCTGTTTTAAGGATAAATAAACAAACAAAAAATATATTATGATAGTTTAAATTTTTTTTAAAAACTTACATATGTAGGTACATTATTAGTATGTACTATGTAGTGTATATATGACAATTATAATATACACCCCTCTTCACGTGGAGTTAAGAAAACTAATTTAAAATGGCAAGTGCCGTAAGTAATTAAAAAAAAATTATTATCTTGATTCTAATCGAGATTCTTTCAAATATTTGAAGTATTTACTTTGTATATGTTTCTAATGAAAAACAAAAACTATTTCCTTATTTTTTCTATATATGTACATAGTTCATAAAGAAAATTTCTTATATTTTCAAGTTCCATATTAATTAAGATATACACATAAAGAAGATACATAATATCTGTATCTAAGTAATTCAGTTTATAAGAAAGACATCATTATATCAAAAATCTTTATATACACATAGATGTGTGATGACGTTGAATTATTATGAATAATAATAAAAGTTTGCCAAACTCTTCAAAGAAAAATTGAATTTTCGTTAAATTTTCCAATGAATATAAATTTTTAAATTAAATGATAATTTATGCAAAAGTTTTCAAAAATTATTAATTTATAGTCTTAAAAGTTATATTAACTATTAAAATAATGGTATTTTTTTTTTTTTAATATTGTTAGATTTTAGTTTTTATTAAAATATTCATACTTTATGTTGTTGAATGGAAAATCTTTGAAGTGTTTTCTTCTGAATATAAATGTCATTATAAAAAAAATTAACAGAATTATTATTTTACACAGAAGAAATTTGAAGACATTTAAAGAAAAGATTTAGTTCATTTTAAGTCATATAAGATTACTGAATATATAGAGTAAGATATTTTTGGTGTTTTATACAATAATTATTGCATATAACGAGCAAAGAATTTAAAAGATTTAACGCTACATAAATAGAAAATTTCTGAAAACTAAAACGATGTAATTACGTCTTTTAGGAAAACAAAACAAACGATTGTAATATTTCTAATTTTCAATACAAGAAAGAAATAAAAAATGTTTGTAGTGATAATGTTACACAGTTTTTGAAGCATGTATTTGCTATCAATTTTTTTATTGAAATATGTTTATAAGATCTTTGATATAAGGCATTAAAAAAGTAGAATATAAATATTTCCACTTACTTTTTTGTTTTTTTTTTTATATACAGTATCCAAACTAGACTTGGTCATCAGAACTTTACAAAAATTTATCTATATCTAATAAATTAACAAATTGTTTTAAATTATTTCACAAAATTCAACATTTAGTTATTTTATCCCTTTTGTTCTCATATAATTTATTTTTTTGATGGATATAACTAGATATAAGTAATAACAATAACATGTTATGAAATTTACTCAAAGGACAATTGACCATAACACATCATTTTTGTCATCACCCATCAAATTACATATCCTTTTTAGGGACATTTTAAAAGATAAAAGTTATGATTCAATTTTCGAGAAAAATTTTATATTATTATAAATGTTTTCTTTTCTTTTTTCTTTTTTTTTTTGCTTCACCCTCTTGTTTGCAAAATACTACACAAAAAAAAGAAGTAAAAAAAGTACATAATTTGAAAGAAGAAAAAAAATCGAATTTAATTCACGTTTGCTTTTTAGAAAATGAAAGTTTTGTGAAAAAATTTTAAGATTTTAAGCCCTAAAGCAAATTATTGAAAATTTTATTTGGGATTTTAGATTAGATTTCCGGTCAACATGTTTTTCAATTTATATGTGTTTTTTTTTGCAATAATGAGTAAAATGTTCTTTTGATTTAAATTAAAATTGACCACAAATATTTTGGACAAAAAAAAATAAAATATTATTTTTTTTCTTTATGGTGGGGAAAATAAATAAAAATTTTTGTGAAGAGAATGTAATTTTTGGTTTCGAAACTAGGGTTTGTAAAAAATAGGCATAGCCAAATTAAAAAATAAAAAGATATTTTCATCTTTCAGTGTCAATAAATCATAAATCATATAGTTTTTCTAAAGAAAATAATATTAAAAATTGAACCAGCTCAGAAAATTTTATTGCTATAAGTCAACTTGACTTAATTTGTCCGGTGTTCAAAATTAGTTTACCGTCGACTAAGAAATTGTTTCATATTAAGGTCGTTTTGTTGGTTTCCGAGGCTCCTGTAACAGTTTCTGCAATCTGTTTCTTCGTACCTTTTACTTTTTTTTAAAAAAAGTTGCTACTCTAAAAAAAGTGATGTTAGAGAAGTTCGAACTTTTAATTCTTTTTTTTTTACTGGTGTGAAACTTTAATAATTATAATTGATTTGAAATTTTAATGAGCTATCAACATCTTACTTTAAGGCTGAATCACATTAATGTATTTAAGGATTAGTTTCGGAACCTTGACTGACAAAACTCTCCGCACTCGATAAGATCCTTTTATATTATGTTATTTTACAAAATAAAATACGGGAAGAGATGGAATGAAAATAATTTAAAAATTATTTATTGTGAGATATAAAAAAACTTAAACAAGGACGAAAATAATCACCAAAAAGGAAATCCGGCATTGGATAGTAATTTCAAAATTTTCTTCATTTTGAAAAGCCATTAATTTTATGAAATTTATACATATGTATGTAATTGAAATAAAAATATTTAACAATTTTAGAAATATATTTCAATTTATTATAAAATAAATTGGTCAGTAATTATTAGTCAATACAATTTAGTCTTATGCACAAATATAAAAATTTTCATCGAAATCCAAACTCTAGTCCGAGTCTTTGTGCTCTAATCATTTTTCTAAGTTCCTCTAATCGACATTATCTATCCACATTCTTATTATATCCAGAATTCATTTGTTCATTTGTTTGTTTGATAAAAATTTTAAATTTATAAAAATTTTATATGAAAATTATTTAGATTCATGGCTGGTTGAGAGCCTCTAGCTCGGATTTTAATCGAGGAGAAAGTTTTGGAATTTAAAGAATAAAAATCGATTAGCTGGTTCATTAGTTACAACTTACAACCATTGGCGGATGGACGGACGGACGGACATTTAATGAAAACATGTATAGTCGGTTTTTTAATGAAAACGGGCTAAAAAAGACTACGAAATGAGTTATGAAAATGTTTATTCAAAATTTTAAGAAAATTTTTCTTTAATTTTCTATTTTTTTTTTTGCAGGAAGTTAATTAAATATTTCCACAAGAAATGGGATTTAATTTTTTTTATTTTCCCGGAAGATAAAAATTTCAAAACGGTGAATTTTCAAGAATTTTTTCCCATATTTCAGGAATATTATTATAGTGAAGTTAAACTTTTAAAAGTTATTTTAACCATTATGTTTATTTTTTAAATAAAATATCTTTAATTTTATTAACGGAAATTATTATGGGAACTGCTTGAAAAGTCCATATACACACTCGTAAGTAAAACTACCTTTGTATGTATATATACAGAATAATGCTCAGGATTTTTATTGAAATGAAAAGAAAATATTTTTACTTTTTAATTAATTGCCTTAAGGATTAATTTTTTTTTTTTTAAAGAATTTATAATTTAATTTAAATAATAACAATTCTAATAATTTTGAAGGACCAAAACAGGGCAAAAATTATCCTTTAAAATTATGAATTTAATACTACTAAATAATAAATATAATCACAATAAAAATGTATGCAACATTTTCTGAAATATTTATTATTTTATATAGAAAATAACTTTAGTACCTTTCGAGAAATCTCAAAATAAAATATTCTATGATAATTTTTAATTGCCTATAGAAAATCTAAGAATTATTTAGAATTATAATGAGTATACTATATTATGTATTCGTATATGTACAAAAAAAAATTGTTATTAATTAAAATCAAACAGAGTTTAATACAGGACTTTGCAAGATTAAAATAAAAATATAAGTCATTAGTAATTGAGTATACCTAACTTATACTATACATACATTATTATGCATATTTGAAGTTTTCAGAGCGATATATAGTCCGAATTGATATATAATCTAACTATTCTATGCACACATTTATATGTTATTTTATTCTAGACAACCAGAACTATATACTACATATATGCATAATTGCATATATAATATATAAAACTAAGCACACAATTTTCAAATTTTAGATCAATAAAAGATTTTTCATTTAATTTATTTATTTATTTTTATGTTGTAAGTTGTAATACATATAAATCAATAAATCTATTAGAACATTTTAATTTTTAAGTACACTCGGTAACTCTGACCATAGTACTGTTTTTTTTAATGTAAGTTGCTGATGTAACTATAAGTACTTATAATTTAACTTAAGTATAGATAATCAAAATCATTAATTATTTGTTTTTAAACTTTTGTTTTACATTATTTTGAATGGAAATGCTTCCGGAAAACAATCTACTGAAACTAGGTAAGATAAGATATCAAGGTAATATAAGTTGATAATGGTTTTATGTATACATATTTTATAAGTGTTCATTTATCAAGTAATTTATAATTTAGATTTTATAATTCATTTTTTTAATAAAAAATATATATTTTCACTATTTTCGTTGATAATGAAATAAAATAATGCATCCAAAAACTTAAAATTGATTCAAAAACTAAACAAAATATCCCAAATACTGAAAATATTTTATTTTTGAAGGTAATAATACTTAACTATAACAATCCCACCTATAAAAACTAATTTGAGATTAAGGATAATTTTATTTTAAATATATTATGCAATTATATTTATTAAAATATGCTATTGTAGCATAAATGTAATTAAAATATACATACATGTACATGGAACTAAAGATAATATGAAGTATTTATTTATATTTAATTGCCTGAAGGGTAAATACTTATAAATAAATTCCTTTTTATAAAATCTGTACAATTTTATGATAATTGCCTAATGACACGTTATCATAAATATTTTATTTTTATATACATATATGCGAAAAAATTAAGTTCAATGTTCATTAGAATTTGTATTTATGCGTTTTTTTTGTAGGTATACGCGTTGGAAAATTTAAAAAGTGAGAACACAGATAAGATGTGCAACTATCTAAGTCTAAAATTTGAAAATTGGTATATGTTTAATAAATAACTCGTTTTTTTCGAGGTGTTTCAAAATCATGTCTATTTAAGTATCAAGCACATTTTAGTTCGTCAGCAGAATCTATTAATAAGCAGTTTTGTCTAATATTGAGTGCGCAATACTTTTATCTAACAAAAAAGGTAATTCTTACTTTAATATCATTTAATTATTAAAATTCTTCATTCTTATTTAATTTTTATTTATAATATTATCTTTTTCCTTTTCAAAGCTCTTTATTAATCTTTTTCAATCTTAATATTAATAGAAAAATGTTGGTGAACTCATATGTTTTTGAAATTTAACATGGTTTTAATATCCATCTAAGATTTTTTTTTTCTTTAATTTCATATTATGGAAAAAAATATCAGTACCCTTTTCAGATTTTCTACATAAAGTCTGCAATTATGACATATAAAAAATAAATAAATATCCTTGAAAACTAATTAGAAATTTGGATATTTATACAGAAACTAAACTAAAGGAAAAAGTATTGGAAAGTAATTGGAATTTATGAAGTAGTAATTTGAAAATAAATTTTTAACTGAATTAAGTGCCAACTTCAGTCAACTATCGATTTTTTAAAATATATTCAAACTTCAATTTTGGTTTTTGCCCCATAATTGAACCTTCTATGTACTTGATATTAAAATTAGTTCCATTAAAATCTTTTTTTTGTTAAAGAACGCAAATAATAGCAAAGATTAGAGACCATTTTGTTTTCAAGTGGAGCTCGTAATAAAATTAATAAGAAATGTGATTGAAAATATCGAGTAAAACTTACTTTTAAGCACCTTCTAAATAGATTATATTACATATGAACTAATAGATTTTTAAATTGTAAAAAAGAACTCATTAAGTGCAAACCCTCTTAATGTTATCCCTTTCATGAGTTAAATATTTTTTATTTTCTTTGTTTTTGTATACCTCAAAATTTACCAGTAGAAAGCGTGCAAAATTTCGATTAAATTTATTTTGATATGGCTTGAAGTCTTCTAAAAATACGTATTTTTTTTTTTTCATATTAAATGAAGTGTGCAATAAAAATAAATATTATCAATAATTTATTATTTTTATTAACCAAAAAAAAAAAGAAATGGCACCAGGTTGAATTCCAATAATTTTATTTATATACACAGTCCAGTTTTGTTTATTCAGCTTTTCAAAAACAACCCTAACACTTAATTCAAGTTGTCAAATTGAAAATTGACTCAAATTCGAGGCGAAGTAGGAAAGGAATCAAGGTTCGAACGCAGCATATGATAATGGCAGTATCACTGCTACACCATGAAGGTCTTCGATGCTGAAACTTAAAAAATAAACCATCTTTTACAAAAGATAAAAAAAAATACAATATGATGATGACATTGAAAACAAAGAATGATTCTTTAGAAACAGAAAAGCAATATTTGTCCCAAATTTCTGGATTCTTTTGTTCATAAACTAATTAGTCATAAATTAAAAATAATAAGAACTAAATACTTTATTTTGAAATTTAATTCACCAAATTGTACTGATTAGGTTATTATCAATTTTTCGCTTTGTTTCGTTTAAAAGTATAAAAAATAACTCTTATCTGGATTA
The DNA here is from genome assembly GCA_964007475.1 of Hybos culiciformis. Classification (NCBI taxonomy): domain Eukaryota; kingdom Metazoa; phylum Arthropoda; class Insecta; order Diptera; family Hybotidae; genus Hybos; species Hybos culiciformis. Next base: position 34,160,349 of record OZ023273.1, on the reverse strand, counting down.
GAGAATAATAGGTCAAAAATATATGATAGAATAATATCGATATTTGAATTATTGATTAAATAAAAATAAATGATAAATAAACCTCCAAAACAACATCGAAATGTATCTGATGCTTACAAAAATAAAAACAATTGATTTTCATTTTTGTTCAATATTTTATTTATTTAATTACGACTTTTATGTTTCTTTGTTACAAAATATTGAATTAAATGTATTATAAATGTACTTTTGTTTTTTTTTTGTTTAACATTTTATTAAAAGAAACACAAAAATAAATGTAATTTCAAAATTAAGAGGAAACTTAAAAGAGCAGACAAAATAAATCCTTCCAAATAATTTTTACTTATGCAAAAAAAAAATTGAAAGGAATATTTTAATCACAGTTCTTTAACGAAATAACAAAAAAAGCAAGTATGTACTAAAAATTTACAAAAAATTTATTTCACAATAATTTTTGAACAAAAAATTTATTAAAAGAAAATCTAATGAGTACAAAAAAATATTAGGTAATTTCTTTTTGTTTTTCAAGAACTTAATTATAACAATTGATAATCTCATTAAAAAAAATTCTTAAGCTGAGAGATTATTTTTATCGAATAAAAATTCTCCTAATTGGCCATGATTCTTCATCATTTTCTTCAAAGTGGACAATTTTCCAGCTAGCTCACGTTGACCCTTATATTGTTCTTCCAAGTAAACACCAGTCAAATAATCAACAAGCTAAATACAAAAAAGAAAATAAAAAAATCATAAATATTTTTTAAATTTAATTTTTTTAAAAATGCTAAATCAAACATGAAGCATTCCTACACATTCTATTTTTTAAATACAACCAAAATTTCAATAAATCTTCAAAGCACTAACATTATCCTCAGACACTATTTGATTTTTATAAAAATCATTTAACTATAAAATTTAACTTACATGATAATCATTGAATTTTCCTTTTTCGCATTTAACAATAACATCACGAATGCTTTTTGTAACTGTTGCCTCAAGATTCAAAGCATCAGTTAAAGCTGCAGCACCATTATCCCATTCTTGTCTATCAACAGCCTGAAATCAAAATTATTGGAAGATATTTAGGTTTTTTTTTTTTTCAAAACTGCATTGTCGACTTTAAAAGTTCGCATGTCATGGCCATATTTAATACTTACTGGTACTGTAATTAAACCAGTTGATGATTCAGTTAATTGACCACGCATAGTTAAATAGTCAATTAAATGTGTAGCATGTTCACGTTCTTCTTTTGCTGCACCGAAAAAGAAATCAGCAAAACCTGGACGATTTACAGTATCTCTGGAGAAATAGGCACCCATAGCTAAATATTGAAATGAGGCATCAATTTCTTTTTGAATTTGCGCGCGTAATGCTGATACACATGGTTGTTGAATATCAATCCAGTCATTTGGTAGTTCTGGCACTGGAAGGGCACCTAGAAAATTAAATAAAATTTAATTTAAACATTTTTTCGCAGAATATTTTTTTTATCGACTTCCGCCAATTTGAAATCATAATTTTTTCATTTTAACAATTTAATGAACAAATAATGTTATCCAGATTAATAGAGAAAGTATTCTGAAACATTATAAACTTCTTGAAGTAAAGTTTTGAAATGTATACTTAAGTACAAAGAGTAATAAATCTCTGTTTCATATTAACTTAATTTCATTTAAACTTTCTTTCTTTACAATTTAATTTCATAATTCAATGCATTTATAATAATATCATTTCACTATAAAACGTAATCAGAACTTTGACTTTGTTGATTCACAATTAGTTTTTTTTTTTTCAACTTTTTTCAGAATCAATTACAAATAATAAAACAAAAAAAATGTTCTATTTTAAAAATGATAGGTACTTTGTTATTTATTATTTTTATAATTTTATAAAAGAAAACAAACTTCATTTTTGTTTTGAAATCAGGAACAAAAAATAAAATGCGTTGTACCTAAGTACTTATCTATATCTATTTATACTTAATAGTAGTAGTGTAGTACATGTTTAATGTAATTAAGCAGCGATAATAAAAATGAGTGTAATGTGGGTTTTTCTTTTTCAAATATGAGATGTTGTTGTTTTTTACTTAAAAATGTCTATTTTAATATATAGAAAAGCAAATAGGCATTATTTTTGTAAGATTTTTATTCATTGAGAATCTTTAGAAAACACGGAATCTGAATTTATTAGGAAAATTGAACACAAGAATTGAAAATAGAAAATGACTACAAACTAGTTTAGTTGATGGAGAATAAATTCAAATAGGTTTGATGTGAAAACAACGAACAATGTGCAGAACTGAATTAAATATACCGATTACAAAAAGATAGTATGTAGGTACTTAATTATAAAAAAAAATTAACTTAACCATAAAAAAAATTAAAACCTCGATTAAAACATTATTTTTAAATGCGATTTAGATTACTACAATATTTTAAGGCTCTCGATATAGATTTAGGTGAAATATCCTTGTTTATTACAATTGATTCTCTATAACAGTATAATTAGGTAATTTAGCTAAAATGTCGGTGTTTACAATATTCAATGCATTAGTATTCAATTCTTTACTTTACTATATTAAATTTGTTCCACAAGAAATAAAAATGGTATTTTTTGACGCCAAGTAGGTATTTCTGAACGAACGGAAAGGACCTAAACAATAATATAGTGTATTGTATATATAGGTACAAAATATTTCAATTATAATTTTTAAATTAAAAATTGCTTATTTTCAATGCTTATAATAAAAATATTTCTAAAATTTAAATAAAAGCTTTGAAAACGTTTTTTTTTTCTTTCTATTATTCTCAAGAATAACCAGTGAGTTTTACAGTTATTCATTCAAATTCATGGTTTTACCCCTGATACAGCTCTCTTCATGAAAATTTCATTCAATTTTTTTTTTTAATCTATCGTATTAATAATTTAATTCTAAAGATTATTAAATTATATGAGTATATATAAAGTCTTAACTGGGAAGTTTATTATAATAATGTACCTATTATGTATATTTAAAATTTATTATATTCCATTATAATTGGAATGGACAAACTGGACCCGAATATTTTTTTAAATTTATATCTAATTCAAAGTTCAAATAAACTAAATCAAAAGATTTAGGTAGGTACATAATTTTCCACTGTTAACACCTCGACAGTTTTATTGAGTCTAGAAATTTCAAGATTAGTTGATTTCAGATCTAAAATATTAACTTTTCAACCATTAGATTTTCGAATTCAATTAGATTGAATTTAAACTGATTTGAATTTAGTTAAATAATCATCAATTTCGTTCAATCGTTGTCGTTTTAAGTTAAGTATAAATTTAAAAAAAATATATTTTGGACCAGGCAATTGATAAACTATACTCTCAACTCTCATGGTTTGAATAATTGTAGTACCTAGCATTTATATAATTATTGTAAAAATGTAATTCATCCACCCTAAAATTGTATAAACTTTATAAATATGTACATGATTACTCTACAATAACATAAAATATATTTTTTATTAAACTTAACTTTACGATAACAAAATTAACACAGAAGACTGCGATATTGCAAAATTTCATTGAATAGAAAAAATAATTAAATAAAATTCTCTTTACAACTAAAATGTTATTTTATATTTTTTTGAAATAAGAATTAATAATTTCTTTTATTCACTTTATTTAAAATAAAAACATTAAAATTATAAAAATATGCTTTTTGTTTTTTTTTTATTCTGTGCAAAGCTCAGGGGGGTTATTATGTAACTCCTATTCGAATTCGGATTGATTCGAAAGTTGTTTTCGATTCTATTATGAAATGATATTATGTAAATCGAAAGTCAAACAATGATCGAATAAAGGCAGCTTTAAAAGGTTGGCTATAAAGTTTTATTCGAATAAAAAAATGTCAAAATCATATGTTTGTTGTTTTAAATTCGAGTGAAAACTTAAATCGGAATTATGTAATTCGAATTCGGATTTTTATTTTTATTTTTTTTATTTTAAAAAGTTGGCTTTGAATATTGACGGCATTATATAGACGATATATATACACGGCATTATGCAACTCGAAAAACGAATAAAAATTATTCGAATTTCGGAAATTTTGTTCGATAACTATTTATCAAACGGAAAGAAAAAAAAACCAAAAAAGAAAATAATTTGTTTGAAATGTAATTACATTTTTAATAAAATTAAATTAAAAAATATATTTTGAGTGTTATTATTTAAAAATTAAATTTATTTATTATTAAATTCATATTTTATATTAATATTAAATTTGAAATGAATAATAAAAAAGTAAAACAAAAAAAAAATTTCTTCCAAAATGTATTTGAAGTCAAACACTATCCATTAATTAAAATTTGGCTAAACTGCCGTTTCCTTGAAACTCTCAGAATGGGCTGAGGGGGGTAGAGGCGGAGCCCAAACTCGCAAAACTGAAATCAGTTCTTGGGGCAAAGGGCCCGTTTCGGAGATAGAGCCCCCCAAAATTTTCAACGTATGAAAATTTTGAAGGGCCATAACTCCGAAATGGAGGCCTTCCCGCAAAAACCCTCTCGGATTTAACATTTTAGGGACCGCCTCTATTACCTACCCGAAAATAGGGCAAATTGGGCACAAAAAATTTTCCATACAAAAATGTATGAAAACTTTTGGGGGCCCTATCTCCGAAACGGGGCCTTTGCCCTAAGAACTGATTTCAGTTTTGGGAGTTTGGGATCACCTCTACCCTCCCTCCAAGTTTCAGCCCATTCTGAGAGCTTCAAGGAAACGGCAGTATCGCCAAAAATTTATTATTTAACTTTAGGTAAAAAAACACTTTATTTTTTTATTTAAAATTTTCAAACAATTTTAAAAATAAAATCAAAACAAACAACAAACAGATGATATTGACATTTTTTTATTCGAATAAAACATTGTAGCCGACCTTTTAAAGCTGCCTTTATTCGATTGTTTTACTTTCGATTTACATAATACCATTTTATAATAGAATCGAAAAAACTTTCGAATCAATCCGAATTCGAATAGGACTTACATATTAAAAAAATTGAAAAAATTGAAAATTTTAAATAAAAATCAAGTTTTTATTTCAAAATGTACTTAAATTTCAAACAAAATATTTTTTTGGTTGGTTATTTAGTTTTTTCCGTTTGGAAAAAAGTTATCGAACAAAATTTCCAAAATTCGAATAATTTTTATTCGTTTTTCGAGTTGTATTTATCGTGTATTTATCTTGAAAAATAAAAATCCGAATTCGAATTACATAATTCCGATTTCAGTTTTCACTCGAATTTCATTTTAGAATCGAGTTACATAATAACCCCCCAGATTCAGTGTCAACAAAAACAAAAATTTTGGTGGTGAAAACAAAAAAAAAAACCTAATTTAATGCGCATTTCATCGATTTTAAAAATAAAAATTCATCGAGAACAAAAATTATAACAAATAAAAATTTCGCTTTCTTTTCGAATAAATTAAAAACAAAATATTGATAATATTTATAAAATTAATCAGTATGCAAAAAAAACAGAATTTTAATCAATTTTTTTCATCTCATTTTGAAAATCAGCTGATAGGCAGGAACAGGTACATGGTATCAAAGATTGTAAGCAGGTAGGTGTATCTAAAATCAACCTACCTTAGTATTACTCTAGCATTTTATTTCCGAATCTGAAAATTTTATTTAACACGAAAAAATAAAAAAAACTCACATTGAAGGCTTCCAAAGACTGAACTGACAGCAACTGTTAAAATCAACAAACTCCCGATGAATTTCATTGTAGTTTCTTTTGTTATTTTTTTATTCTTTTAGATTTTAATTTGAAAGTATTTTTGTTTCGTAAATTTTTTTTTTTTTTTATTTAAAAATTAAATTTATTTTTTTTTTAATTTGTGGTTAAACTGGTTCAACCTTTATGCGAACACTGGCACAGAAGGATTCACCTAGTTAAATTTTTATTTAAGAAATATTGAAAGAAATATTCGCTTTCAATCAAATTGACAAACACTTTTATACTAAAAACAAAAGTTTAAAATGAATCAATTTTATTTTTTTTTTCTGCTGCTGCTAATTACTGATAATTTTATATTTATTTTGAAGTATGTAGGTACTTTAGTTTTTAGAGAACTACGATTAAATTTTTTTATTTTTTTTTTGTAATTTAGATTTGATAAATTATTCAAATAAAACTCTGCTCTTTATAAAAATTTTGAATTTTAAAATTCACACGACACAATGACAATCTCTTCAAACAATATTTTTTAAATGTTTTAAATTTTTTTTATTTTTTTTTTAATTTCTGATTCTTCTTTTGATCGAATGTCGAATGGAAAAATAATGAAAATTTTATTATATTATTGAAAATAACAAAGCCAAAACAACAACAACAAAAACAATGAGGGCGAAAAAAATTCAATTTCAAATCGACCATATTTCAATATGGCGCCCAAAAATTACTCATTCCTCTCATGAAATTTCTAGTATCTTATTTTCTGTGGAAAAATTTTTTAGATTTTGTACTCTGCCGTCCTAAGGAGAAAACACTTATTTGAATTATAATTATTTAATTATGGTGGATTCTCATTCATCATAACGTCAATTGAATTTATCTCTCAAAAATTAAATCATAAAAAAGTAGATTGATGTTGCGACACTTTGTAATAATAATAATAAAATATAAAATTTAAATTTTCTTAATAAAAAAAAAAAACAAAAAATTATCTGAAAAACTATTTACTCTATCTATTAGGTATTTAATTTTATTATTTATTATGTACATAAAACTAAGGCATGCATATCGCATACGTAAGTAGACTCATTTAAGCCAGTGTTTTGTGTAAGTTTGGCACTCCCGTCTGAAACTGGGTTATCTTAACAGTTTTATATAATAATATACAAACTAAATCTAACTTTATTTATTGAATATGTGCTTTTTCCTTTAAACGACAGAACTATGTTGTGGTTTTTTTAGAACAAAGAAAAATACTATATGAGTCAGCTGTTTTGAAATTCTCTTGAAAATTTTTATTTTTTTCTATAAATGGAAAATTTTCAATAACAGTGTAGCCGTTTTAATTTTTTTTAAAAAATTCATATTAACAAAGTTTCGATATTTTCAGGCTAAATTAGGATTTTTTTTTCATTCATGTAATTTTGTTTTTTTCTTCTTTAGCTATTATGCTCGTATTTATGTAGATACTGCCCTTTTCACTATGACTGCAGTATTCTACACTTAATTCTCGATAAAAATATACCTAAATTTTTTTTTTATAAATTTCATAAATTTTTGTAACTAAAAGAGTTCAATGCGACAACACTAGCAATCTCAACATTTTATCAAATTCGCTCTTTAATTTTATAAAGAAACCAATTCGCTCAGCCATATTGATTTTTTTCTTTAGTAAAAATGTCATTCATATTTTTTTTTATATGAAAGTTGAGTGCAAAAAAAATAATTCCGTCAGACATTAATTGAAATTTAATTTAAAAAGACTTATAAAATCGAATTAATTATTTTGAAGTGGAAAATTGATAAAACAAACTATACACAGTTATCAACAAAATCAAAAAAGAGGTTTATTTTTTTCATTGGACTTGAAACAAAAACATTTTGTGAAAAAAAATTAGTTGCCAGTATAAAAGTTGTGTCGAACAAGAAAATTATTAAAAAATTCGCATTAAATAAATCAGAATTTTAATTTAAATTTTTAATTTTTTTTTAATTAAACAAAAGGTAAAATTTTACAACAACGCAATAATAATTAATTTTCAATATTAATTTTATTTAAGATTCAAATTTTATTTTTTTTTCATTTTCAAAATCAAAACAAATTGGAAAATTGCCACTGCGCAGAAAAAAAAAATATGAAAAAAATTCAATGTTCGATTAATAAAAGGATCTACCTACCTACCACAACACATAAGGAAATCGGTCGCCAGTCAGTTTGATTGTCAATATTATCTGAAAACAATAATATTGTTTCTTTTTTGGGAAATGATTGTCTTGTGATGTTTCCAGTCAGTCGTAGTCGCAATGTAAAATCCTATGAAGGGTTTTCGGTTATGGGTGCGATTAACACCTCGGGCTTGAATTTCTATAGTTTTTTTGATTATCCACTTGATCTTTAAGTGTTTGTGTTGTAACTACAAACTAGGTACCTAAGAAGATGTCCAATAATTTTATGAGTTGGATTTAAAAATTTTCCAAATTTTTGGTTTTCTGACAATACCTATTTTTATTTATTTTTTTTTGTTTTTCGGAACAAAAGGAAATCGAATGGGGATTAAGTCAATACCCGTAAAATATAAATGTAAAAAAAAATTTAGGGATTTGAGAATGAAATTGAAAGAGCTTCCAATATTAAATTGATTTAAAATAAGTCCAAATTTAAAAAAAAAAATGTTTGAAGATGTGTTTTGCGTAGATTTCAATAGGTAGCTAGGAATAGTTTTTTTTCTGTCCTTATTTCGAAATAGACAAACTCCATGTTATTGACAAAATTCGTATAAAAAAAAAAAATTTTATTGACATTTTGATAGAAAGAATTACAAAAAAATTTAATTTAATAAAAATATTTTTTGGAATACAATTATCATCTAGTCTACAAATAAAATTTCCGTCTTTTTTAATTTTAAGAAGGCATATTAAAAATTTCAAATAATTAAAAAAAAAAAATTATAAAAAGATTTCTTTTTTTAAATTTGCAGACAAAGACGATGAAGTTTTTTGTAGCAATCGCATTTTTAGTTGGAATCGTTGCTGCAAATGACAACGACGTCTGTCATGACAGTGTTGTTGGTGCGTGCAGTGTAACAGGAAACAAAGGTATACAATTTATACAATATATTACCTAATTAAATTCAAAATAATTTTGAATAATTTATTAAAAAATTTAAAATTTGACAGATTCAGTATCATGTAATTCATTGATGAGTGGATTCGAACGTGCTCATAGTGATTTACAATCTTATGTTAATTCACAATTGGCCACATCTTTTGATTATTTATTATTAGCATCACATTTTAATTCGTATCAGAAAAATCGTCCCGGTTTTCAAAAATTATTCAATGGACTTTCTGATAAATCATGGGATCGCGCTGTAGAATTGATCAAACATATTACAAAACGAGGGGGTGTTGCTAATTTCAATCAACGCAATGAAGTACCATCAACTATTACTCAAGATCAACGAAAATTAGAAGTTGATGAATTGCACGCATTAGCATTGGCATTAGACTCAGAAAAGAAACTGTCATTGGATGCTCATCATTTGCATCGTCGTGTATCACACATTGATCGTCTTGAACATTATGATCCAGAAATTACACAATTCTTAGAAGAGAAATTTATTGAAGATCAAGCTGATACAATTCGAAAAATATCTGGTTATGCTAATGATCTGTCTAAATTGATTAAAGGAAATAGTGATCCATCATTGGCAATTTATATGTTCGATGAGTATTTGGCTAAATAAGCTGTCATTACCTTTTTTCTTTAAAAAAAGCAAAAAAAAATTTTTTTTAAGTTTTCTCGTCTAGGATATAAATGATAAGATTTTTGTATGTAATTTGAGATTCTGAAAATAAATTTTCTTGTAAATTTTTTTTTCAATGTTAAAATTTTTTTAATTAAAAATTTAGTTGTAAATTTAACTATTCAATGTGGTACTCTAAAAATATTTTCAGTTTCTAATTGATCATAAAAATGTTTAATAAACATAAATACAAATTTATTAGCTTTTATCAATTGTGATAAAATGTCTTTATTTTTGATTTAATAAAAAAGTTTCAATAAGAAACCTCTAAACATTGCGTTTAATTTATATTTTTTTTAAGTACAGCAAATTTCTCTAAAAACAGATTTTTAATTAACCAATTCGGATTTTTTTCTGTGAAAGCTTGAGATTGGTACCATTCGAGTTAGTCCAATATCGAATTGGTTCAATATCGATTGTGTTTCTTCTTCCTAAAAAATGATTTTCTACTTCCTAATTCAGCAATATAATTTTCTTAGAATTTATTATTTAGAACACTACCCATGATTACAAAAATTTTGATCGAAATCAATCTTCAAACTTCTTCAAGTTCTTGAGCAAAATCGGGGCTTAAAATTTGTTTTGAGTGCATTTGAAGCTCGTCTTTTCACTAATTGTTTCCCTCGAAATTTATTTAGAGGCTCTGCGCGAATAGTAGCAATAAGGCTAAACATATTTGAGAATTCTATAATCGAACTCTAACCATATGCCAATTCCCATTAAAATACATTTTAAGATGCTAGCCGAGTCCTAAGAGTGGTCACAGCCCGAGATTAAAATGTTTGGCGTAAACGAGATTTCATGTACAAACCCGATTTGGTTGAAATTCGGTAGGGAGGGATAGGTTACAACATCCTTTTTTTTTTTTAAATCAATAATTAAAAAAAAAACAATAATAAGAACCAATCAATCCCAAATAAATAGTTACTTTGAAGGTCCTAGGTATTGTGCTTTGGTAATAAACACTATGGTGGCTATTTTGTGAACATATTGTTAAACTGAACAGAACATACGTATACATAGTAATATATCTTAGGTTAATGCCAGTTGAGACTTTATTTTCTTTTTACAAACATTGTTAAAGAAATCCTTTTATTTCATTATCCTTTTTAAATTTAAAAAAAAGCGACAAAAGCAGAAGTGTTATTTTGCTTTAAAAACCTCATACTCAAAATTTTAAAATGTTCTTAAATGTAAAAAGGAATAAGCAAAAAATTTACAAAAAGGTGCAACTGTTATCTTTTTAACAGGACGATTCAATATTTGAACAAAAACTGTACTAAGCAATAAAGGATTCATTTGGACATTTGGTCGTGTTTTGAATTTTAAAATTAAGAAATTCTTTGCCATTTTGTGCTTGTTTTTCGATTATTGCTTTTTTTTAAAGTAAACATTTGATTGGTGCAGTAAATATTTTTTTTTTTTTTATGTTACACGGATGCCCTTTTATTTTCTTTTTTCTAAAACAGCATAAAAAAAAAAGAAAAATTTAAAAAATAAAAAACATATATTTTTTTTGAATAAATTTCGTTATATATATTTTTTTTGTCAAATTTTTATTTTGTTTCACAAATCAGGCTGACGTTGAGCAAAATGAAAAAAATTTCTAGAACTAAAATAGAAAGGATGAGAAAATACTGACTTGAATCCTAAATTTTATAGATTCTTTTTAATCACTGTTAAGTATTTCACCTTTAAAAAACTATTTTTTTTGCTTTTCCACTATGTTTCACTATCAAAATTTATAAGAATAATTTAAGTAAATGTTATTTTTAAAAAGACTCGTTTAGAAAAAGGAATAATATGACAGACCACTCTACTTCGCAGGCCCATAATAGAGTGCACGTACATCTTTGACTTAAACTTATTTCCTTTTTTTTTCGTTCATATAAAAATTTAGAAACTTTTGAATAATTTTTTAAACATAATAGTCAGGTAAAACACGTTCAACACCGTGAACTTGAACTAAGACATGTAAGGTCTTGATTTGCAATAGAATATTAGTATCTATGGATCTTAGGATGAAAAATATTTTTATAATAAAGAATACATGTACGTACATAGGTACATTGATTTTTCACAATAATTCTAATTGTAAACTTATATTCTAAAAAAGTATTCAATATCAATATGATTTATAATAAAAATTGAATTCATAACGCTTCCGATCGATATTATTGCATTTCTTCTAATTATAGAAACTTTTATAACAATCAGAATTTTATTTGATTGGTTTAAAGATTAAAATCTCTTGGTAGTTGAATTTTGTCCTACATATTTTATCTATTGAATAACATTATTATTTATTTAACTTTGTAAATGTGATATATTAGAAAACAAAAATGTCTAGAAAAGGCATAAATTTTCATTGCGATGAAAAATTTTTAAGTGAAAAAGAGTTATTATGTATATCCCTTTTGTGTTTAAAAGGTTATTAACAAGGCTATAAATCAATTACAGTTAAATCTATGGCTAAAAGTTTTATTTAAATATAAATAAATAAAACTTTAGCCATATAATTTCCATTTGAAGAAAAAGAGCGTTATTACATATTTTATATAGTATATTTTACGAATTATTTAAAATATTTCCTAAATAAATGTAATATGTATTTATTTTCACATAATATATTTGAATTAAATAAGAATCAACAGTTTATACAAAAATGTATTAGGCTTGTATCCTTTTTTTCATCAAAAACTCAATGAAATATACTTGTGAACAAATAGCGATAAGATAACTTATAATAATAACAGATTTTTCTTCAAGTTTCACTTTACTTATACATTTACTTGGATGGATTAGTCTTCCAAAAATATCTTAAGAATAAGAAGTAAGAAAATTAATAGTTCAGTTTTTTCTATCATCATTCACAGTAATCGCCAATGAATTCGAAATTAATTTAAGAAAAAAATCATTACACAAGAGATACTTTAACAATTAAAAAGTTCCTTAATAAGATTTAGAATTGCTGATAATCTACCTACTTAACTAATGTTCAGCCTAGAACAGTTTAAAAAAAATTGTTTACAGTCAAGGCACACATAGTATTTATTATTGACTAACCAATAAAAAAATTATGTAATTTGATAAAAGTCACTAATAATAAATATGTACTATACATTTATTTATAATTCCTTAAAAAATAATATTTCCAAATATTTTTTTGTAACATGAGTTTTTCACCCCTCATAATGGGTAACCAATTTGGTACATACATATCTGTATACAAAATATTTGTTCAATTTTCCTATAACTTATAATATATAAGTGTGAAAAATTTAACATTATTACTGAAGCTAACTTTTATAATTTCATATTTCTCGAAACAATATAATAACAACGATTGGACACGTGTATTCTTTGATTTATAACTATCTTTATATAATAGATTATCTATAAAGAAAGCTAAAACATAAAACTAACAAGGTTTATGCAAAATATTGTGATTTATAACTTGATTATACTTTTTTATTCTTAAAATGAGTATTCAAACTCACAGTAATGGTCACTGTATAATGTTATGTATTTTATACAAGTTTTAAAAATTTCCTGGAAATATTCCTAATTATTGAAAGTAAGTATTATGTTGTTGCAGAAGATACAAAAATTTAAAAAATTTGACACTACTTTCGTAGTTGTACTCAGTAGGTATACATTTTATTATACGATGAAAAACTAATTTTATATTATACGAAATAATAAAATTATCATAAACATTTGAAAAAAAATCGTTATTCCGATATCTAAATCAAAATTTCCGATTTAGATAGCTGAAAATTAAATGTGACTTATAAAAATTCTTACTGAAAATTTCAATATCGATTGAAAAACGTGTGAAGGGTGAAGACTTGCTATAAACATAACCCTTTTCTACGAAAAAAAATCTTTAAAAAATAATATCTTTACTTTTTTTTATTTACTAATGGATGTAACTTATATTAAGAACATGAGATTTATGAGGATTTAAGATTGCCGATATTGTATATATATATATGTATATACAATATATATTTACATTTTGGTCAAAGTGTCCCTTTGGGCATGTAAAACGATAGGTTGTTGCATTTCACAAATAATATATACATACATTTATATGCGTACAGAAATAACCAAAAACAGTATTCAGAATATTTATTTTAAGAAATCCTCTACAACCTACGGTATAATTTTAGGATTTTTTTTATTAAATTATTTATGTACAACATTTTTAATAAGTATAAAAAATGTTGACCTAAAATCTCGATAAGTAAATGGGACTTGAAAGTTTTTAGTCCAAAGATTTATATGTTGACATTTTGTTGGTACTTAATATTAATCATTTTTTTGCAAATGTTATTTTTACATAAATACATACACGCACATTTATTTTATACGAAAGTTACGTACATTAAGGAATATTTCATTTGCGAGGCTTGAATTTATTTATAATGTGTAGAAGGGACTTTTGGGAATGATTTAAAAGGGTCATTTTGCATTAAATATGCAGTATAAAGCTTTACAAAATATCAAAGAACACGAATCATATATTATTTAACATTACATTCATTTTGTTTTAAATGCAATTAATTATTGTACCTACAAATTGACAAAAATTGCAAAAAAAATTTGATCACATTTTTTTACGAATTATTATTAATTTTTTTCTATGACTTCTAATAAGATGAGAATTGAGCCAACAATATGCTCGAAATTATAAATTTTTATTGCTTAAAAAATTATACACCATTATATCATATACTATTATTATTAGATATACAAATGTGCAAACATTTTTATAGAATGAAAAATAAAAGAAAATGTAAATGACAATTAATCATGTTTCAAAATAAATCCGGGGGTAAATTTTTATTGTTAAAGTTTTTAGGCAGGGATGTAGTTGTTAATTTTTTTCAGGAGGAACGATAATAGTAAAAAGATGTATATGTACATTAAATTCATGGTACTGAAACTTCTCTCAACCTCAACAACACTAAGTACAAAATACATTATACATTTTTCTATTTTCAGTTATTTGAAGATAAAATATAATATGTATACAAAATATAAATTGTTTATGGTCTTTGCAACAAATACAGATACATTTAAAAAATAATATTTTACTTTGTATCTAAATTACGCAAATTTATGGTAAATTGATGATAAACAGCCTCAAAAGAGCGTACCTACTTGAATAATAAAACAAAATTATTTCAAGAATATAAAATAAAAGTATTTATGCAGGAATTTTACAGCATGAAAAATTAGAAATACCTAGGTCCTAAGATATTGAAAAATATACATTGTACACGTTTTCACTAAATTCACTAAAAACTTCATTCATTCTAAAATTGAGAACATTTTTACCCTTTTTCTTCAAATTCAGTTTCAAACGCTTGAAAATTTAAAGGGTTTTATTTCTGCAATCAAAAATTCGAAGAAATAAAGTACATTATTATGTTTGTTTGTATCTATTTCTTTCTTTAAATTTTTTTATTATTGTTATAATTACAATAAATGATTATTCGTTATCATTTATTAATTTTACACTATCTTAAAACGTTTTGCAGCGCAAAAAGTTCCAAGTTTTCATAGCCGTAAATTCTCAAACTCCATAAACATCATATTTTTACAGAGGCTTTAAACAAAACTATGAATATAAATATATGTATCTTATCTTCCAAATCAAGAAAACTTGACAAAAAATCTTGATGATATTATGCATATGCTATGCATCCTTTTGTAGTACATATACATTTATGTATAAAAATTTACAGTACAAAGTTGGAACTAACTATATTCAAAGAAAAAATCATCTTAATTTTAAAACATATGTATAGAATTTAATTTATTGTATATACATAAGGAAAGAGTATGTCAAAAAAGATAACAAAATGACAAATTGTCAATAAAACGTGATATGCGTTGAAAAATATCATCGATGGTCTTAAGTTTTTTTTTTTGTTATTTTTATAATTTTTTTTTACTACTAAAAATCACTGATTCATTTTCCGTTTCTATCAAAATTTACAACTTATTTAATTCTGACTCTGAGTTAAATAGTGTGCCATTATTGAAAAAATTTAAAATTCTCATAATGAATAAACGATGTGAATTTAAACAAATATTCGTATTTTTAACAAATTGTCCATTTTAATACACGCATTTAATTAATCATCAAACATATTATATTATGTTCAAACACGGTCCAATAAAGCAGCACTTAAAAACTTTTTTTATCAGTTAGAAAAAAAGCACACTTTTGCAAAAATATAAAAAAATTTTAAGAAACCAAACGTCATTTTGCAGACAATTAATTATTATAAAAATCCCCTATAAAGTAAATTTGCTCTTACTATAATCTATATTAACCTTAATCCAATAAAAATATACGAAATCCCCTTTTTTAAGATGAATAATATAAATTCTTATTGATTTTATTTTATATAAATAGGAAATATGTTTGAGATATTCATTACAGTTTAATATTCACATCTGAAAGAATTAAGTTCGAATAATTAAAAAAAAAATTAAATAAAATGAAATCAACTATTATTTTAATTTTTGCACTTTTGGCTTTGGCTTCTGCGGTAAGAAATTCATATTAGAATTAGAAATACTTATTTTTTACAATACTAATTTATATTACCTACATTATTCTTGTATAATGTCTAATTTTAGTTTCCTCAAGATACAAAATTTAATTTTAATCCACCACCACCAAATCCAAATGATAAACGATTCGAAGTAACCCATCTTCAAGGAGGTGGATCACCAGGACACGGTTATGATGTAGCTGCTGGAGCTCGTGCTAAAATTTGGGAGAGTAATAATGGGAATCATCAAATTCACGGAAGTGGAAGTTATTCACAGCATTTAGGAGGTCCTTATGGAAATAGCAGACCTAATGTTGGCGGTGGAGTTGGATATACTTATAAGTTTGGAAAATAGTAAATTATGTACATACCTAAAAAAATAAAATATCCTATCTTTATAAAATAAAAACGTATTTTTACTGATGAATTTAAAAAAAAACAGATTTTGAAAAGAATAATTTGAAAATTATTACATCCACATTGGACATTGAAGAAACTATAGTTTCTTCCAACATTTCATTTCAATATCAATTCGTTTCGATATTACAGAAAAATTTTCAACCAATTTTTACAATTCAGATCAAATAAAAGTATTACTTACAAAGTAGGTACATACATAACATATATGCAATTATACATACTGATAAAAAAGAATTGAAAATTATTCATTATTGGAAATTCCTATAGGTGAGGCGGAGTATATAATACATATATATTCAATCCCGTTCCTGGCGGGGGTGCAGAGACCCCGCACGTGAGCGGCCAAGTCGAAGTGCGGCCGCCGAGCAACTATTATTAAAAAAAACTTAAAAAAATATTCATTTTAATTTGGAGTACTAAACTGTAAAAAAAATTAAACTTGATCGAATTAAGTATCAGACAAGTTTCCATAAAACATCTAATTTTTTTTATGTTTTTTCCAATTTACTTATTTTTTTTTTTAAATTCCATGACAAAACTTTAAATTTTGCTATTAAAAACTTTTTTCTTCACTAATTTTTATTACGTTTTCATATTCTGTATTCAATTCCATAAGGGTTAATTTTAACAGGGTAATGATCAACGGGTGATCCGCACATCAGTAAATTCTAATTAAAAAATGAAATTAATAGGGGCGGAAATATTGTTTTTGCACCTGAGCGGCCAGCAACGCAGAAACGGCACTGTATATATTTTATATATACATAAAAGATTCAAGTGTTATGAGTACATATATTATACATTGTGTATAATCATGTCAATTCTAATTATTTTTCTTTTAAATATCACAAAATATCCTTTTTTATACATATTTTCTTCAGTAACTATTTATTTAATAGCTCATTCTCTTCATTCTTTAATAGCTCATTCTTCATTCAAAAAGTTAAATCTATTAACGTATCTACATATATTATACTACACATACACATTAAATCAAGCAAATATACATTGGACGTGTACCCATGATATGTTTGAAATCCTGAGTTTGGGGATCTCTTAATTTTCCTTCTGTTTTTTTTCTCGAGATTTGGATCATTATAAAGTATCAGTTCCAATTTTCAATGCTAATACAATTGAAAATTTCACTTTTTACCAATAAAAACTTTTGTATATGATTTACTTCGATAGCTCAAACAAAGAAGAAAAAATAAATTATAATCATTAAATAAACGTTTTTTATTACTTCATTGACTGACTAGTTGTACTATATAAATACTAAAAAAAAATCATTCTTAAATGTGACATAAATAAAAATTAAATTTCTTGTTAAATATTAATAATACAAGCTTATAAAAATATGATTAATTGTAATTTCAAATCCTTTGTGACGTTTATATTGCATTTTATTATTTTTTCTTTCTTTAAATTTTAACCCATGGACAATAAATAAAGTTTATAACTCCCTTTAATATTATTCCGTTTTTTTTTTTATTATTATCCCTAAAAAAAATTTTAATTATAATTGAATAATAAAATTTTTATAGACTAAAAGTTTCGTGATTTCAGAATATATTAATTAATAAAAAGAAGCTTAAAATACTTTAGTTATTATGGAATTTTGTTTTTTTTTCTATTTCTAAATATAAAATGCAATGAAATGTAAAAAAAAAAGTTTTCAACGGAATTTTCTCAAATTTTATAATTTAATTGTTGATATTATGTATGTATAAAGAATTATAGATATTAGATTGTAGATAGATAGTGAAATATAGTTCTATTATATCTCAGTTATGGATTGAAATGAACTGAGAAATAATCAATTGCTGGGTAATGTCAAGAAAGATTATATCAAAAATATATAGTATGTATTTACAATTTATTAATTTTATTTCTGTTTAGTAGAAAAAAATACAGAAAAAAAATTACATTACATTAATTGATAAATTAATACAAATTACATATAAAATCATTTTAAAATGTAATTCTACTAGTAAGAATGTGAATGAATATTATTTAAAGTAGTTAAGGTAAAGAAACATAACTTTTGAACATTTTTGACTGGGAAAGATGAATTAGGCATATTTAAAATATGATTGATTTGAAAGTAGTTTGAATTTTCAAAAAAGTTTTTGAAGTGATTATAGTCCATAAATTTTTTGATTTAAGGTACTTTCTCTATATCTTGTTTTTTTAAATTTATTAATTTTTTAAATCGCGAATAAACCAAGACGGGTTGGAAATTCGGTCAGATTTCCTAAAATTTAAAAACAATTTGCTTTAATACAATTGGTTTAGTACTTTAATTCAATAAAATCAGTTTTATAAAAATTCAAAACAGGAATTTGGAGGTTTTTTGAAAGAACTTTCGTACATAAAAAACTCCAGAAGGGATGGTAAGGAAAGGACAATAGAAACCAACTGAGGAAAACTCTGTTTTGAATTTTTATAAAACTGATTTTATTGAATTAAAGTATTAAACTAATTGTACAAAGCAAATTGTTTTTAAATTTAAGGAAATCTGACCGAATTTTCAACCCGTCTTGGTTTATTCGCGATTTAAAAAATTAATAAATTAAAAAAAAACAAGATATAGAGTTGTCCTAATTAGTACCGAAAACAATATCAAGTTGTTTTCTTTGACGATGTTTCAAAGACAAAGTAGTAACATCGATTTTAATATTATTGTCATAGAAAACCAAATTTAACTTTAATAGAACTTCATTATGTTTTTAAGAAATTTTTACTCGATATTAAACTACATACCTATTATTCTTTATAATTAATATTATAAAAGTTGGAACTTTTTTCGTAACATTACATATACATATTATGTATTATTACTTTATACATACGAATCCTGGAATTTATAATATTAAGTATTTTTAATGATAATTAACTTTCTTTGACTTTAACTTGTTAAAATCATTTTAATATCCTTTTCTTTTGGCGATGTGTATTTTTGAGTCATTCATATTTATTATTTTTTGCTTGTCCTGAAAAGAACGCCTTAAAGGAAATCAATTTCCTGTTTAGAATTTAATATTTTCTTTTACCCTTTAATCCCAAATATTTTCTTTTAAATAATCACGAAATGCCCGTTGGCTAAAAAAGAAGATAGGCAAGCGAAATGCCAACCATTACAAAACATAGTGTTATATAAAGTGAATTTACTTATTTTTCGTTAGAAAGGACTTCATGCGTTTCAAATCCTTTTTAGTTATACATACATACATAAGTTTATTGAAATGACAAAAAAAGGACTTTTCAATTGATTTTCAAAACGAATTATTATTACGTTTTTAACCCTTTTTTTGTGTAACGCATATAAAGAATTCACCACATGGAACCTGCAGGATAAAAAAAAAATTAAAATAGATATAACAAAATTTATTTTACATCAAAAGAATTAAAATGAAATTTATTTTATTTTTTTTTTTTTTCAAAAAAATAAATAAATAGTAAATTATTATTTTAATAAATAATTGATTTTTTTGATGGAAATGGAAAACAGTTCAATATTTTTTTTTTTTAGAGGAGTTAATGCCGGAAAAGAAAAGTCCTGTCGATTCAATATGATAAAAAGGGACATACGTTTACTTTTCCTTTTTTTTTGTAATTCCATGCATAAATAATAAATAAATATTTTCGTTATTAATTTTTTTTTATGCCATTAAATATCTTTTTGTAGAATTTTGATCTCTAATGAAAAGAAAGCACTAGAGAACGTGACAGGATTTTCTAAAAAAAAAAAGAAAGAAATAGAAGCTTTAAGCGGTGAATAAAAAAGTTTCAAAATAAAATTTATTATGTTTTACAATTGAGGTATTGGGTTGGCAAAAACTTATTATTTTTTTGAAACAAACTTTGTTATGCTGAGGATGCTCGATAATTAGCGATATTCATGGATATCGATATTTTTGCTCAATTCATTGGTATTTTTCAATCGATGCTTTGTTTCGATATTTAACAAAATGCATATTTTTTGGTTTTAAAAAATATATTTTTACTAGCCACGTAAAACTGTTCATCAGAAAAATAGTCTGCCCTAAAGTCTATTCCGGCCAGCTTTAAAGTTTTCTCCTTAGAT
Source organism: Hybos culiciformis (assembly GCA_964007475.1). Lineage (NCBI taxonomy): Eukaryota > Metazoa > Arthropoda > Insecta > Diptera > Hybotidae > Hybos > Hybos culiciformis. Next base: position 34,139,741 of record OZ023273.1, on the reverse strand, counting down.
TGATTTATAAGCATTTGAGGGGTGACCCCAGAAATTGGAATAAGAAGAGGTTATACACCTATTGCATAAAGAACTTTGTATTTTAATCTTTTAAGATTGAACTTTCAAAATCCTTTCCATTTTAGCATCTATCTCATATAAGAAATCTTTAAGTGTAAAATTTTAAGATTCTACGCATATTGGTTTGGTACGTGGGTAATTCTGAATGATAAATTTATACATGCCATTTGAATTGTTCACTTTCTTTTTCAATTCTAAGCTCATGCGAACTAAGTTCATTTTAAATGTTGGGTGTAAGTTCATTTTTGTTGGTAATATTCACTTTGTTTTTATTTTGAGGTTGGTTCGATTTTCAATTTTGGTTCGAAATTAATTTTTTTGGAACCTAAGCTTTATGAAAATACAAATAAAAACAAATTATATATTTTTATTCATTTTATATATTTTTTCCATTTTTAGGATTTTACATTATATATTATTTGAAAAGTCTGCGATTTTTTTTGTAATATATTTTTTTTAAATAATATTATATATTCTATTAATATATGTAAGTATTAAATGTAATACATACTTAAGAGATATTTTTAGTTTTTAAATTGTAATTTTTTTTTTAAGTAAATGAATTAAATACATTTAAATATTTTTTCATGTTTTCTTTTTTTTATTTTTTTTTTTATTTTTAATTAATAAGTATAAAATTCTACGCTTTTATGTAATATAATATTTAAGTTATAAAATGTGTATAAAAGTACAAAAAAACTTAAAAAAAATAACTAAAATTAAAATTAAAAAAAAATATAAACTTTTCTATTTTTGTATGATTTTAGATTATTATGTTAATGATGCATTAAAATGTTTTTCTAAAATTAGAATGTTTATAGAATTTGACATAATATAATTCGGATGTTATCATTTTAATATACTTTTACTCACAATAAAATTATGAAAAAGCTACACTCTCTGTTTTTAATTTTATTATTATAATCATTTCTGCCATATTATTTTTCTTTTATTTAAATTTTATTTTTATTTTTGTATGAAAGAAAATTTGTTCAAATTTACATTAAGATTCCAGTAAATTCATTCTAATGCATAGATATCATTTTAATGCAAAATATTATGAATTATTTGATTAAAAAAAGTTATATAGTTGGTTCAAATCTGTTAACTTTTAATTTTAATTTACATAATTTTCTTTTAATTGATATTACAATCAAGTGCGTATAACAGAAAAATTGAACTTCTAACATATTCATATAAGTTTTATTTATTATTATTATTATTTTTTTTTTGGGAATATGTGTCATTTTTAAAAATTTTCTATTTTAAACAAGCATAGAGTAAATCTTTTGTAATATTTTTTCTATTTTGTGTTATTTATTTTTTTTTTATAAATTGTAAATTTTTTAATTTATTTTTTTTTCATATAAAAACATTATTTTTAATTCTCTATTTTTTTTTTTCCTATTTTATTTTTATATTTTAGATATTTTTATTAGATCTTTATTTAAAAAAATGGTAGGTAGAATGTTATTTTGTATAAATTTGTTTTATCCGTTTTATTCTCTTATATATAATATACATATATAATATATTATATATTTATATAAAAAATTGTACAAAATGATTTGTTGATTTGAATATAATCTGTTTAAAAAATCATTTTACCTCATAGGGTTAAGTATAAGGCGAAATAAATTTAAGGTGAAATTAATGTATGTTTAAAAAATAATAAATATATAAGTATGACGTTACTTAAGTAAATGGTTTTTTTTTCGGTTCAATAAAATTATTCGATAATCATAAATGAAAAATTTTTTTTTTTAAATTGTTCATTCATCATGTTTTTTTTTAAATATTTAAATAAAATTTTTATAAAATTAATGATCATATAAAGTAAGTTTATTTAACCTTATCCGAAACCCTATGATTACTTGCAAAGTGATATAATTAAGTATTATTTATTACTAAAATATTTTGTCACTATTTTTTTAATATGTTTTTATTATAATATGATGTATTATATTTTTAAGTTTCTGTTGATGATTCACTAATAGATTATTTCTATTGCAATAACAATTTATTAATCAAATAATAAATATAAGTGAAATTATAACAAGAATAACGAAAATAAAATCAATATAACAAATTAAAAATCATGCACACATTTTTGGCCTAAATAAGTAGGCATGAATTTATCTTTGCAACATAAAATTTAATAATAATATTATTAATTCTTTAAATTTTATATATAATTATGAAAAATGATAGTAAAAAATGTTTTTTAATTGATGATAACGTGAATCGTGTTTATAAGTAACTATTAAAATTTTCAATCTCAATAAAGTAATTTTATTTTATTGAAATTATAATATGTGTCTGGTACATTATAATCCTTAAAAAGTAAAATAAAAGATTATATGTGACTTTAAAAATATAGTTTAAATGCTTTAATAATGATGAAGAATTTAAAATGCATAATAATTATGTATTATTAACTCTGATCATTGTTATCAAGCAATTATTCCAACTAATTACAAATAAAATTAAAATTTAAATAAAATATATATTTAATATAATAATTAATAATTACAATTACAAATTTATAAATTACAGTTTTAAAAATATTATTATTTTTTAATTATTAATTTAATGGATTAATATATAATTATATTAATATTAATTTTTTTCTTAAGAAATCATTTTATGTTAAAGAAATTTTATTAAATAAATTTTAGGTGTTCATATTATTATAAAAAAAAAACACGAGTTTAAGGATTTAATTTACCTTTTTTTCTCTAATCGATATGAGCTTAATTTGTATTCAATATATATCAATATATATCCTAGTTGAAATTAAAAATTTTACCACAATATATTAATGCTTTATTGATTTTACATTGTATAGTTCTTTTTTTTTTAGAAAAAATTTTTATAACATAAAATTTAATGTTTTTGCATTTAATGTTGTTTGAATGATTTAAAAACAAATTAAGCTCTATTCTTTTAATTTTTTTTTTTTGTATTCATTTAATAATGGTAATTTTTGATAGTTTTTTAGCGCATATTTTCATTATTTTTCTTTTTTAATATAAAAATCTTAATGGAAAACAATTTGTACTCTCGAAAATTGGGGGTAGTGTTTTTATTTTTATTTAAATGATTTTGTTTATGTGTAATTTTTTTAATTAACAAATAATTAATAAGTAAGTAAACGTAAATTTTAAATTAGGATGCGATTAAAGGAACATTTTACGGGTTATAAAATGTAGAATAAATTTTCTTTTAGTTAATTATTTTTTCCTTATAAAGTTTATATTTTTGTTTAACAAAGAAATGTGACATTATTATTATTACATCTGTTAATTATAGGAATTAATGTGTGATTTAGCCATAAAGATGAATTTCAAGGTCTTTAAAAAAATAATAACTTACATTTTCACAAACCTATGTTTTATATATAACATTTTTTTAATTAACATAATTTATTTAATTCAGTAATAACTAATAAGTATTAAGTATACATCCATAAAACATATAAGGTTTTATATGATTTCCTTGTGGCATAAATTATATAGGAATGATATAAAAAATTAAAAATCAATGCGGAATTGGATTGGTTTTTGCTTTTCATATATTTATAATAAAATTCATTTTTTTAAAGATATCATCCAAAATTTATTGCTAAAATCAAAAATGTGGAAATTCATTTTTATGGCAAATTTAAAAACATTTAAATTGGTTAGGCATAAATTCCACTAACATTACCCATATAGACTAAACAGTTAAACAATATTTGCTATTTCATATAAAAAATGAGTAAACTAAATATTAAAAAAAAAACAAATATCTATATTTTATAATTTTCAAAAAATTGATCTACTCTGAAACAAATTTTTCTGTAAGTTTAGATTTTTTGCACTAAATAAAATACATTTTTTTTAGATTAAAACAAACTTAACAAACACTTTTTTTGTAATAAAAAACACTTATATTTTCTTTTTGAAAATTATTTTAAGAATTGTTACTATTAGTCGTAATTTTTTTTTTAATTGTAACAGTTTTTAACTAAATATGTAAAAAATTATGGGGCTTAGTATTATATTTGTAGTTTATTCAAATTGCCACATTCGAGGAATTAAAAAATTATTTTCAGCCATAAAAAGAGAAAATTCTTATGCGTTCGATCGACATCTTAGAAACGTTTTAAAAATCCTTTTTTTTTTATTACTATTGTAATATAATAATAATAATAAACTTATTATACCTAATTCTTGAAGATCATTATACATCATTCGTTATCAATTTAAATATGTTTCTATTGTAATGTCAATAGATAAAACACAATTGACTAACTTGCATAAATAATATTTTGTTCAGTAGATTTCGATTAACTTATTTTTTTGCTTTTATTTCGATATCTTTGATAATATGTCTTTCATAAACCAGTATATAATAATATCTGTTTTCATTTTACTAACAATAATATCTTTTATTCAGAAAATATCTTTATTGTTAAATTAATTTTTTTTTTCATAAATTTCTCTTTTTGATTTCTTTTCTCTCTCATTTATGTGAATGGCAATTTTTTACAAAAAAAAAAAATTATTTTTGTCACAACATAATTTTATTTCAAAAATTTACTAATAAAATTTTCATTTTTCACAATGAACAAAAAAATATGAAACATAATTTTTAAACTAAATTAACAAAATTAAGATTTTCAAAACAAATTATTTTTTAATATACTTTCATTAATTATTAGATATTATTATTTTTTTTTCATCTTAATATTTTGGTATTTCTTTGTATAGAAGATTTTTGCTAAGTCTCTATTTTAAATATTTGTTTTTTTTTATTTTATTAAAATTTTGAGGTATTTTTAATTTGTTTTCTCGCATTTCTTTGTATTTTTTTTTTAATTATACTATTATTATTTTTTGATAATAATAAAATTATTGATAAATTAAAAAATTTTCACAAACATTAGAAATAAAATAAAATAAAATTAAACAATAGAAAAAGCATTCATATAAAAACATTGAGGATAATTTTTATTTTTAGTTTTACAATATAAATGTTATTAATTAGAAAAATTTTATTATTTTTTTATAATCAAAAATTTTTTCCTGTGTTTTAATTTAATATTTGACATATCAAAATGATCTCATGATATTATTTGATTACATATCTGTCTTTTTTATTATGTTAATGACAGTTAAACAAAACTTATTAAATTTAATCACAGGAACTATTTGCAGCCACAAAAACAGTTTTTACCAATTATTAAATGTGTTTTTTTTTTTTAATTACTTAATTAATTTTTTTTATACTTAATTTTAAATATTTTAAATTCTAGTATGTGCTTTTTTATGTTAATAAAATATAATCTTAATATTTAAGATTATATTTCTTATAAATTGGAAATTAAATAAGAATGTTAATATAAGTATGATAAAAAAAAGTTTAATTTTTAAATTGTGCGTTTTGTGAGCGCAACTCGCTTTGTCACAAAAAAAATTTTACATTTTTAATGTAAAATCAAAATAATAATTTTTACGAATAATTTTTAAATGCCAATGTTTATTAAAATATAAGAGCCTTATTCTAGATTATACAATATAAAATTAATTTTTTTTATATACAGGAAATTGATTTTTTTTTCTCTTATAAATATCAAATTTTATTGCATTCACAGGGACGAGTTTTTTTTTTAATTTTGCATTCCAATCTTATAAATTGGATTATAAAAACTAAAATGAAAACCAAAAAAAAAAAAACATTTATTGAAAATATTAAAAATTTTTCTTTTTGGTTCGCAGACTTTCAATTAAAAAAAAAAAATTCTTTGCCTTTTCTTTTATCAAAATTTCAAAAATGAAAAAAAGGAAGATTCTTACTTAAGCCAAATATTATTAAAAGTGTTTTTTTTTGTTTCCAATATAAAAAATATATTTTATAAAAAATATGTTATGTTCATATTTTATGTTTTCACAGATTAGAATAAATACATTCATTTTGAGAAGTAATGGGTTAAGCAAAAAATAGATAACATTTTTAAAGATCATATTCTTTTCTCCACATTTTGTGTTCTTTTATTAAAGCAATAAAGTATAATTTCTTAAATTTATTTCGTAGAAAATTATGAATATATATATTATTTTATATTAATAAATTATTCTTTAGTTCCAATTTTTTATCAATATTAGTTAAATTTTATTAGAATTTTGGGTATAAGAACTCTGGAGTTCAAAATTCTCTATTTATTATTAGTGAGAGAACATTTTTCGAGTTTCTAGAAATCACTTTAAGTGAATGAAAGAAAGTCTCTATTTTGACTTTATTTAATTATACTTATTGCTTTGAGGTGTTGACTAAGAAATGCAAATTATGTGGAAATAAATCCTTAACCCTAATACCAAATTTATATCACATTCTGCTTAAGAGGACTTTTCTGTATTATAATTATAAAAACCTTTATTTATAAATACTATATGTATGAAGTAATTATTTATTGTTAATGTTTTTTAGACTTAATTTAGCGAAAAAAATTCTTTTTATTTTCTAATTTAAATTTTTTGCGTCCTACTAATTTTTATCAATTTAATTATTTATTTTTCTTATATAAATACAAAAATAAAGCTCTTAAATAAATTTTGAAATAATAAAAAAACAAAATTTTTCACGTTACGAGCGCGTATACATTTTCAAAAACTTATATTTTCAAATAATTTTTAGTATTAATTCAAAATATTTTATTTTAATTTAGATTTTTTGTGGCTGTTATAATATAAATTCGAACAGTTCTCATTATACAATAATATGTATTTAATAATTTTTTTTTATGAATATTTTGCGATTACAAAATATTACAGATTCACACATTTACTTTTTTGCTTATTTTTTAAATGAATATAAACACATAAAAACATTAAATTTACAATTTTTTCATATATATGTAGGAATATAAATCGTGCTTCAAAATAATAATAAAAATAGTACCGTCCAAGTAGGTACATAGGAAATTTTAAATATAAAATAAAGAAGGATTTCATTGCTTTTTGTAATTTTTTAAAATGAATGTTCACAGAGTAATAATAATAGTACGTATAATTGTTATATGTAAAATGTGATTATTTTAAGATTGAATCTTTTATAAACGTTTTTATATTTATATTGCAACAACAATTTTGTGTTGAGTAGCAAGTTTTTTGGCTTCAAAACAATTTATAAGATTCACAAATATTACTAAATTTTTGAGAACCTTTGTTGTTGTAGATATTTTTTGCTTCATTACAAATTCCTATGTCAAGGAACTTGGTCGATCCATTCCCTGATTCATTGGGAAGTGAAACTTGTTCGAAATCTTATTCTCAAATTCTATTTCCACGAAATTCAGATTTTTAAACAAGTTCACAGCTAATTTGATAATACAAGAAAAATGTTTTGAAACATTTTTTAAATGTTTCAAATCAAATTTCGCCTAAATTATTACGTCTGCGATCATTTTTATTACTTTCACATTGGTTTTTTACTTCATACTTTGATTGCGTGTTTTGATTCATACACTTGTTGAGTTATTCTTAATTATGTTTACATTAAACTATACATTAAATAAGATAAATGACTTATATTTGAAAGTTATTTTTACAACCTAATAGAGAATGAGATAAAGATGGCTTGATGTTTTTATAATTAAAGAAATGTTAATGAAAAATTAGATTATTATGCATAAGAACCTAATATTATATTATATTATATTAATAAAACTATTCTAGAGAACATGAATTATATTTTAAACCTAATTTTAATGATACTACATTATTAATTAAGATAATTTTAAATACCAATTTACAAATTACAAATTAACGTTAAAGTATTTATGAAATATGAGGGATAAAAAATTTTTCAATCTGCAGTCAGTTGTGATAAAAAACTCTTCTATTAGCAAAATTTCTAAGATGTCTTTCTAAAATATGAATGGCAAGAATATTGTACATATTAGTATGTAAATATTTATTTAATTATTTGAGTTTTTTCCAAACAACTTTGGATTGAAAAATATAAATTTTTTCCACTTACATATATTTTTAAAAGAAAGTTAACATTTTAAGACGCGTTTTAATCTTTATTTTCATCAAATTTTTCATTTGAAAAATATTTACAAACTAAGAATAAAAATTAAAGATACATTAAATTTTATTATATTAAAAAATTAAAAATAATAAAATCTATTTTCTGTACAAATTTAATTTTTGTTTATGAATTTTTTTATTGAGAATTTATTTTCAAAATGAATTTTGTATATTTAGTTCTAAATATTTTCATTTAAAAAATTTTAATTTAAAAAAAAAACAATCTGTATTTATGTTTTTATTATTATAAATAAGATTTTTGACTGATTTCACATTTTGAGGTAAAATTTTTCCAAATATTTAATTCAGAGGTAGAATATATTCGGCAGACTAGAAAAAAGTTTATCGATTTTTAAGTTATTAGAACAATATTGATGTAATCAATGTTTCTACACTTTATAAAACTTTTACAAGAAGAAGTTACATGAATATTTTCTATATTTATACAGACAAAATAAAGCACATCTGTTCAATAAAAACAGCTACAATATTCATAAGTGTTTTATGTTATGATTTGATGATTAGTTTGTATAGAAAATAGGATTGAATCAATTCTGTTGAATATTAAGAGGTTAGTCATATTATTTTTGTGAAACCGAACTTAGATTCTAGATGAAAATTTATGATGGATCAAAAAGAAAAAAAAATAAGAATAGTTTTCGATAAACTTTTTTAGAGAATGTATTTTTTTGGCAGTGCTCAAAAATTTTAAAAATGTTAATATTAAAATTATTAATATAAGAAGACAACAAGACAATAATTCTAAAAACTTATAAATATTAGATGAATGACATTATAAATTCTAGTGATTTTTTTTACTTCTTTAATTCTAATGATGAGTTTTAAATCGATGAGTTTATCATGAGAGTTACTTATTTAAAAAAATATTTGTTTAATCACATTTTGAAGTTATTTATTTATAAATTCTTTTATCAACAGTCTTTATTTTTAAATTTTACGTAAATGTTGTCTTTTTTTGTTTATTATATTAACTGTAATAACACTGCAATTATTATGACAATAATTTTCCTGCTACTTAGCCGATTCCTACAATATAAGTTATTTTTCGAAAAGATATTAGAATTTAATAAAAAAAAAATAATTATAAATACATATACAAATACATACTTATTATTATAATTTTTTGGTGGAAAATTTTATTATAAGGAACTGTCATCTGTTCTAAAAAAATTTTAATCCGTACAAGACCTTGTATCTGTGAGATAAAATTTCTAACATTTCATTTCTAAATACACTGAATTCTTTGATTTTAGTAGAAGATTTAATTTTTTTTTAGCAGATTACAATTCTATGAATATAAATAGTATAGTATTCCAAAAGATAAAAGATAATTAAATAAAATATAATTATTTTACTTCAATAGTTAATTTTTATTTTTTTTTGAAAATTAATTATTATTTATTGCTTAATTAACACATTTTTGTTCGATTATATGTAAAAATTTATTTTAATTTTTATTAAATTGCTTTTTCTTTGCGTTCATTTATTTAAATTACATAATCAAAAAATATTTCGAAATTAATTAAAAAAATAATACTTAAAGCAATGTTGTTAATTGTAGAAACAAATCGTTCTTTATCTAACCTTTTCAAAAATTGAGCTATTACTCAGTAGCTCGGATCAACATTGACCGATCTGATTCAATTTTTGATATTTTGTTTTGTTTTTTTTTGTGTAATGCTTAATGGTTTTACAAAATGATGTAAGTATTATTTTTTTAAATAATTTATTAAAAATTAAGCCAGTATTATCTCAATAATAGTCCAATTTGGTCCTCATTACCAGCTTACTCTTTACAATTGTTTTACTTTTTGTTCTGTTACAATTCTTTGCCATTTTCAAAAATAAAAAAATTTCTCATTCATATGTAAACTTATAAAATATGTTCTTCAAAACACGAACAATAATTTTATTTCATTTAAAAATTTAAAATTATTAGTATGATCGATCATTTTATATGTTTAAATAATAAAAAAAATAAAAACAAAGAAAATAAATACTATAACGAAATTTTACATACAACTCACATTTCGTTGTTTTTGAATCCTTTAAAAATATAAAATTTTTATATGTAAATAATGTACCACAATTATGGTTATTAGTTTTTACACCAATGTGAATAATAAATTTACATTTAAAAATATGGCGGGAAAATTTCGACCAAAATATATCTAATTAAAAAGAATTTTTTTTAAAATACGACGTTTAACAAAAATACGTAAGTAAAAATTTAAATACTTAACTCTAATTACTTTTATTTTTTTGTAAGTAAAGTATTAAGAAAAATTTCTAAAGGAAATTTCCTAAAGTTCAGCCCAATTTGTAAAATACCTTATCTTTAATCAAATTCGTCTAATAGTAGTCGAATTCAGAGCAACTAACTTCTGAAAATTAAACATTCTTAAATTAATTTTTAGATTCATTAGCAAAATCGAAAAAATTCATTTTTAATAATAAATATTAAATAATAAAAAAAATAATTACTAAAAAGTTTTTTAAAAAAATGATTTTCAAAAGAAACAATTTTTTTTATTTTTTTCCGAAGAATTGAGGTAAAAATAAATTTAATAAAGTTTCAATTTTAGCTAAAAGGTACAAATTTTAAATACTAAAATTATTTTTAATACGCATAATTAATTATATAGTTACATAAATTGTAAGTAATAACATTAATATTTTATTTGATTATTTTAATTATACATTAAGAAATGAATTGATAAAAGAAATTATTTTGATTTAGAATAAAATTTGTAATGTAATTTAAACTTATGTATATACAGGGTTACAAATATAAGTTGGATTTTGTATCTCAATACTTCATAATAATTTACAAAACTTGGTTAGATGTTACAATTTAAATATTTTTTCAATTGCCTTACTAATATTATTCCACATCATCCTAATCTTTTAGTTGAGTTTATTTAATTTTATTTAAGTAGATGAAAACTTTTTTTTGTCTAATTCAAGTTTGTAATTTTTAATATTTAAATTTGTTTTAGTATTATTTATTTTTTCGTATATTTGGCAGAAATTGTTTCGACCTTAAAATTGATGCAGGATGATAAAGGTACTAATTTAATAAAATCAGATAAGTCATATTCATTTTTAAAGGAATTATTAAATTGACAAAATACTTTCAAATAGTTAATTAAAAGTTTGTCAATATTATTCATCTGTAAAACCTAATAGAAATTCGCATTTATTTATTTTCACAAGCAAAAGCAATTATTATACCTTTGAGCAAGAATAAGTGCGAACAAAGTTTTGTTATATAAAAATTCTAAACTCTAAAGTATGGAAAATCATTAATAATAAATTTTTCTCGTTTGTTAAAAAAAAAATTACCAAAATATTAGATTCGAGTAATCTCAATTTTTTATTGTTGAAAAATGATTATGACATGATTTTCAATACATATATATTTGTTGGTGCATTAGCGTGTAATTTAAAATAGTATAAAGCTGTTAATATAATAATTTTTAAAATTTGTTTTTGTATATTCCTATTTTATTTTAGTTAATAATGAGGTCCTTTCAACCAACTAATTTTTTTTGTTTATATATAATAATATAATATAATATAATATAATATAATAATAATTATAAATTTCACATTATTTATTATGAACTCATAGAATATATATATTATATTTTATTTTTTTATAATTTTATATCAAATTATAGATTGAATGCTGAAAAAAATTTTATAAACATTTTATTACAGAAATTCAAGTTACGAATATTTTCATATTAATAAAAAACAAAATTTTACATAATTTTTTCACTAAATATTAATATTAATAATTTTGATAAGAAATTTATGACATAAAGTTCTTATATGTTTTTTTATACATTTGTACTTTATTTAAAATTATCCTTCTGTTTTTCAATAACATGACTGCTATAACTTCGAATTTTATATAAAATTCCTCCCAAACGAATGAAACAAAGCGTGATTACAAAAAATATCAATTATTATTATTTATAAATTTTCAATGACGAAAATCTAGGTATTTTGAACCATAAATATATTTATGTGTACATATTTATAAGAAAATAAAGAAAAATTTTTTGAACACAAAATAATTAAATTAATCAAAAGGTTATAATTCATCAGTAATATTATTATTGACTATAACATAATCCAAAAAACTAACTTAGAATTTGTAATGAAACACATTCTGCTTTATAAGTTTGAATTGTAAAACACAGAACAAAAGCCCGATAAAAAAAGTACTTCGAGCTTGAGTATATAGCAAGTATCAAATGTGTGCACTTACAAAATTTTAGATCAATATTACAATGGACAATATTCTTTCAGAGTTTTATATTTTATTTTCCGTTAGAATATTTGCAAATCAGACATGATACATGGATAATATTTAATTTAATAATAAGCTATTTAAAAGTGTTAATATACAAAACTTTGACAATTTATTGAAATTTCTGACTTTATTTATAATAAGTATTTAAAAAATTTTTGCCAGCCAGTCTTTTGATTTCCCTTTATTTTATACATTTTATAAATACAAAACTTTCCATAACATTACAGTTTATAATTTTACATTCGATCGTTAAAAAATTACCTACCTTCTAAAAAATTGAATAGCAAAATTATTCAATCCATAAAAAATATAATACAATCTTGATTTTTGTTTTTTAATCTGATTTGATATCCGCTATTTAAAAATTTTCTTTTATGTAAATTATTTCTCTAAAATAAATAAATAAAAAATTAATATCAAAATATAAAAAATAAATAAAATAATACCTGGTTGGGAGATTGAATTGGATCTTAAGGAATCAAGCCATTTTTATAAGACTATTCTCATTTTGCGTGCTCCTGATATTGCTCTTCACTGGTCAAAACTTATCTATATAGGTCTCAATTATTAGGAATTTAGAAAATGATATTTATAATCTCTTATAAGCGCAATACACAATTTGTATTTTGCTTTAGTGAGAAATTTTCAAAAACTTAATTATTTTTTAATTTTTAAAAATATAAAAATGGTCGTAGTTATATAGTTTTATGTAGCTACATATTTTCATTGGATATGAAAGTCATAAAAAAATTACACGATAACAATAAATAAAAACAATAAAAATAAGAAAAAAATAAGATTTGAAAAAGAATAAATTCAAATTGAAATGTATAATATAAGCATTGAAAAACTTAAATAAATAAATCCACTTAAAATTATTAATTTTATATTTTGGGTTTGGTTTTGCATTTTATTTTAATAATTCTCAAATTCTATTTAATGTGAAATTTTACAATTTGATTAATAAAATGGAAAATATTTATTAAAATAAATAAATAAAGAAATTGAAAATATATCTCTTTTTTCAAAGTATTTTGCAATGAAAAACAGTGCAAATTATGAAGGGTAACCTATTTCAAGATCTAACAATATATATTCTGTTCACTTCACAAACCTAGATTTTCATTTATTAATATAACTTCAAAATTTATTAAATAAAATACATTTTAATAATTTATTTTATTATTTAAAAAAAAATTTATTTAAAATATTTTATAAAAAAGATTGTCGGGATAAATCCCACGTTCTAAAAATGCAATTTTACATATTTTTCTTATTATTTTTTTTGTTTTACTTTCATCTAAAATTTATAAATTTATATTAAAATTAACATTAATAGTAATATATTTTTATTTTTTAATTTAATATAATTCATTTTAATTAATAATAAACATTAATAAATGAAATAAAAATCAACAAAAATATTTAAACTAAAATTGTTTCTATTTTGTGTTTATCTTTTATTTTATTTTTTGCCAAAGAAAAAAATTTAAAAATTTTTCTTATTCCGAGGTGAGGAAAAAAAATCCAAAAGTAAATTACGGCTATATCTATAAACAAAATAAAAATATTTTTAACACGGATTGTGGGTATCGTTAACATATTGATATAATGTTGCAAAGCTTTTATATTATAGAGTTATTTCAAACTGACTTTGAGCATCTTTATTATCACATTAAAACTATCATGGTTAATTAATTTTTATTATTACTTTAAAAATTTTTTAGTTTTACTTTTCAAATTTGATTGAAATTTTGTAAGTGGGAGAATTATATTTTACAATATTTCTCAGGGAAAACACTATTTGTAATATGATAAGAAATACCGATTTCTTTAATCTTTTATTTTTGTGAATGTAATACTTAAAATATGAAATTGGTTGAATTATGTATTTAATTTTGATAGCAGGTGGCGTCAAATCTATAATTCTTTAAATTATTTTCTTGAAGATTGGTTCTAACTTCTTATTTTAAATTTAGGACCCACTAACAGCGATGTATTAAATTAATATAGCGCGCCAATATTTTTATTTTGTTTTAATGTAATATCCACATATTTGAATCGTTTTAATTTGAATGAATTTGGAATTAAAATCATTGATTAGGAAATTATTTAAATATCAAAATTTTTATTTCTTAAAATGTAATCCAAGATTAATATTGGAGGCTTTCATTTTCTATAACTTACTTAAAAACTTAAAAAATAAAACTCTCTTTAATTAGCGTTCAATCTAAGATGTCATATAGTGAGGATAAATGAGCTTTTGCCCAAGATTGATGTTCTAAGTTTTTAACATAGTAATCTGTGACTCGTGATTCTTGAATAAATTTAATAACTTTTTTCAGCGACACACTTGTTTTGAATTGATTTTTTTTTCATTTCAAACTAAATGATAATCGCTAATCAAAGATTTTGATATCTAAATAATTTTTTTTAACAAATTTTTACTCCAATTGAAATCAACAATTAATAACTGAAAAATTAAATTATTTATGATTGTAAACGAATTATTTTATTTTTTAAATAAATACACACTTGGGTATTTTGTTATTTTAAATATGTATAAATTTTTTGTATTTTTAATTAAACTTTGTTTTTATATTTAAATTTGATAATATTTCACAAATTTTAAGTGGCCCTATTTGTACATTTTTTCATCAGATGATCTGAGAAGGTCAGCTCTGTAATGATTTTTAATTGAAATATTTAAGCTTGTAATTTCTTTCTTTATTTTTTATATGTAAATTTAAAGAAAATATTCTCTAATTTTATACTTTTCTATGCAATTTTCATATTCGACGTAATTTTAAAATAATTACAGCTTCTTATATTAAAAATAAATTGATTTTATTTTATTTGAAGGTTCATTGAGAATTTCTCATTGAAATCGACTTATGAACATATAATTTATACTTCACAGTTCAGTATACGAATAAATATTTTATTATTTATTTAAATATTACAAGATTTTTATTTATATTTTTTTTTTGATTATGTCAATAGCTAACGAATTTTTTTTATCCAGAGCTTTAGACTTTCAAAAGAAAAATTTATTTAGATTTAGGGACAAAAATTTGTGAATTATTTCTATTTTCTATAATTTTTTATTAATATAATATGCTAAATATATTTTCTTTTATATCAATGAAACTTTAATTAAAAACAAAAAAAAAATTTTTTTTAAATGGGATTATTAAATAATTAACTATAAATTTCTATTTATTTAATAAAAATATAAAAAAAGATTATTGAAATATTCATATTTTTATAATATATATATAATAATGTAGGTATATCAATATTATTATATTTTTTAGTAAATAATTATTGTTTATAAGTGAAGTAGTTTACATTTCTCTTTTATTATTTTTTTTATCAAAGAGTTTAAAATTATACTAAAAATGCAAATAAAATAAAAATATACAACATAATTTAATAATAAACACGTGTGTAGGTAAGTAGTATATATATTTATAGTTTTAAATCATTCATATGTAGAAGAAACAAATTAACAAATTTTTTAATTCTATATAATGTTATTTTATATTATTTATTTATAAAACTTTGAAAGGATTTAATTAAAAAAAAATAATAATAACACAAAAGTCATCACTGGTTTACAAAGTAATTATAATAAAGAAAAAAGGAAAATATTTTTTTTTCTTTTTAAAAATTATAATGGTAAGAAAATTAACGATAGCGTGTTTTTATGTTTCTTTAAAAAAAAAAATTTCATAAAATTTTAAATTTTGATTATATATATATATATATATATATATATATATATATATATATATATATATATATATTTAATTATTGAATTAAATGTTGGATTATTTTCTCATTTCTCATTTCTACATTTCGATCGCAGTAAATGTAATTGATAAGTGATATTAAGCATAAGATGTCATATTCAATCATTAAAATATTTTTCAAAAACAAAAAAAAAAACAATTAAAACACATTATCACCAATAACTTAGGTTCAACTAACTTGTACTTGGAATTATGTAAGAACATTAAGAAATATTTTTTTTCTTTTAAATAATTTAATTGGGCTGACCTTAGATATTCTGCAGAGGTTCTTATTCTAGGTATTATATTTATATTGATCATTATAAAAATTTTCAATCTACATTTAACATAATAATTAAAAAAAACGGATACGTTTTTTATTTTTTATTTTATTTTTTAATAATAATATTGAATAGAATTTTTTTAGTACATAAACTTTAATTTAAAAAAAAAACCACACACATCTTATATTCTAATAAAAACTATTTAGAAATTTTTCATTTCATTTTTCGTAATTCTAATTTTTTTTCAATTTTTCCTTAATAAATGTCATGATAATTTTTTTAAGTATACAAAATTTTTTATTTTCGTAATTTCAATTAAAAAAAAAAAAAGAAAGAAAATAAATTTATTTTTCCTTAAAAAAATAAAATATAATAAATTTTTTATTAGTATTAATAAGAAATAAATGAAACTATTTTATAGGTTGATGTTTTTACAGTGGTTAAGTGAAATAATTATTTTCACATATATAATTATTTTATTTTTGATTATAGAAATGAAGATTATTGCTATAATGTTAAAAAATATACAGATCACTTCACACGTTTATGAATAAATGGTGTACTCTCAAGACAATCCTCAAATCTATAAATTCTTGAAATATAATTTAATTTATTGTATAGTATTTTTTTAATTATACTTGTATATATTAAAAAAAACCTTACATTTAAAAACAAATGATTTTTAAAAAATCATTAACATCGATCACGATTTTTTTATTTTATGAAAATACTATTCTATAATTTAATCATTTTGTTTTTATCAATCATTCCGCTTTTTGAGCTTTTATTTTTTTTTTCATGTTTTTTAATATTTTTGTTTTCTTTAAAATACAAAACTTTTTTTTTCTTTAATTTTAGATTTCTATAACGTTACATTACTTCAAATTATTTGCCAATCATTTTTATAATACGAATATTTTCTTAAAAATTGATGAAAAAAATTTCTATGCTAAAAAACAATAAGATTTATGCTTTTGTTAATAGTTTATACTATATAATATTTTTATTAATTAGTTTACATATTTATATCAAAAAATTCAAAACGGAAATACGAAAAGAATTATTTTTTTACTGTATTAACTTTTTCTACAATAATGTAGCCCATTATTGTAAAAATATTAAAAAAAAAAAAAAAATTGTTTAAATTTAACATAATCTTGTTTTAAACAATTATTTGGTAACAGAAAAAAATATATTTTATAAATTTGTAATTTTTTTCTCTTGAATTTATTGAGCATTTAATAATATTTGAATAATAAAAAATAAAAAAATCGAATTAAATTCCTTAAATAATATTTTTATTTTAAGTTTAATCTGTTTTAACCTTTTAAAAATTTTTTCGTTCTAGATTTTTAAACGAATTTGATAATCCAGTTTAATTTACAGAATTTTAAAAATTCGTATATTTTATTAAATCTTACTTTCAGAGAAATAAACATAGTTTCTTTTAAGTTTAAAAGGTTAAATTTAATTAAATAAAAGTTTCACTTTCAATGCAAAGCACAAATATAATAAAATGATATCTACTAAAATGGATAAATAAATTCTTTGAAATTTTGATTTATTTGTCAACGATATAATTCGAAATTATAACATTTTTTACGTAAATTTAATTTAACATCAAACATCTTACAATTTCAAATAATTAAAAAAATCTCTAAATTAAATCTGCTGAACTAACGACAGCCATCAGATTCCAAAATTTTATTCAAGTTTGGGACATTACCTATTTTTTGTATATCGCCAACAAATAACATTTTAACTTAGGATCATAGAAAATATTTATTAAAATGATTGGAAATATTATAATTTTGTAAAAAAAAAACCAATATATTTATATCTTATATTAAAAACTCTTTTATTTACATTATTTATAAATTTTAATTATATGTACTTAAACAAAAAATTTCGATGTGAATTTATACAACAATATGGTTTAAATTGTGATTGTGAAACAAAATTTAAGTTTTTTTTAACCGAATACGATTATTTTATATTACTAACTTCATTTGGTAAACACATTTATAAAACTTTACCTTGAAACTTCAATTTATAGGAAAAAAATGATAAGCTCAACAGAATTATCGAATATTTTTACATTTAACTGATATTTTTTTTTGAAATAATTTTAGCAAATTTTTATATGATTAAAAATCGTAAAATAAATTCAAAATATAAAAAAATATATATGTGTATATATAACAAATGAAAGTAATTTTGGAGATCAATTTATCATAAATTTTTTTTTGGTCCTTTGAACCAGATCTAATCTTACGATTGATTTTTGATGTAAATTATAAATTATTTTTATGCAAATAAAACTAAAATACTTTCAGTGTGATGGGATATATTGTTTATTTAAAAAAAATATCATTATTAATTTTGAGTTCACCAAAGATTTGGAATTTTTTTAAGTTCATTGAAATTTTTTATTTTGCTTCCATAGGCGAAACATTTTTTTTTTTCGAAACAATAAATTCAAACAAAATTCTAATAAATTTTACTATAAAAATATAATATATAAAAAAAAGAAACTCAACAAAAATATTTACATGAAAGTAATAAAAATTAATTAATAAAAGAAAATTGTATTATATTTAATAATTTTATAAATATAATTTAAATTAAACATATAAAATATAATAAATTTGGGTTCATATTTCTTAAAAATGATAAGTCATTACGAGTTTGAAATTTATTAAGGACATAATTATGTAAGAATAAAATAATCATTTTATATTGATAAAAAAAAATCTGAAAAAGTAATGAAATGAAAGAAATACTTGAAGTCTTCAAAAATTTCGAATGTTTTATTGAAATCTCAGCATATTTTCCCTTATGCATCCGAGATTACAAATAAATTATAAATAAAAAGTTAAGATTTATTTAGCTATATTTAGCAGAATTTATTTATCATAATCATATTTTCCGAGTACGGGGAATATCATGGGGAAGAATAATAAATAATGAACCCTATTTAACAAAGTATGAACTATAAAATTAAGTAAGAGTTTAATAAAATATATAATTATAATAAAAAAAAATTGTGATCTTATTTTTTTAGATTAAACTATGTTAAAAAAAATTATGATTTTCCCAGTTTTTGAAATTAATTTTTCCTAAATATACGAATTACTAAAATTAGATAAGAGTTTAAGACAAATGCAAATTGGTACTTAAAATTGTTAAAAAAAAATATTGTCTGTGCAAATTTGAAACTTAATATATTAACTATTAAAAAAAAAGAAGCTAATTAGGATTTTATGATAATAAAAAGCAAAACTTCTAATAACAAAATAAGGATTAATTTTCAAATACATAGTTTCTTAAATAATTATTAGAATTTTGAATTGAAAGAATCAAATTATAACGTGATAAATAATATTAACTGTTACAAAAAGAAAAATAATTGAAAAAAAGGCAGATAATTTGAAATATTAAAAACATGAAACATAAATCTGAAACATATACATCTTTGTATCTTTTTGATGCATCGAAAATCAAAACATAAAGATCCCGATCCCAATCACAATTGCGAATTTTTAAAGCTCATAAGAAAGAGCAAAAAATTAAAAAAAAAAGTTAAAATCATTATTATTTTGTGTTACATAATATGAATAAATATTAGAATAATTTATTCTGAAATTAATGATGCCACCTAATCTTCAAATTTTGGTGACAAAGATTTTTTTAAACACAATTATGCCATATTATATAGAATAGATTAAAATAGGGTTGAAAATTTTAATACAAAATTTTTAAAATTTTATCCAATAATTTTTTAATATGTACATTAATTTTGCTTTAATAAAACTTAATACTTGGATTTGAATTTTGTATATACTTAAAAAAAAGTATTTCTGATTTTGTGACAAAAAGAAATTATTTATCACGTTTTCTTAAACAATTTTTATAAAAAAAAAATATTTTAGTTTATCATATGCAAATAGCTGAGAAAATCATCTGCAATGAATTGTGCACAAGTGGAACCATTACCGTTAGAAATGTTATTGCCATCATTTTGAGCAGCCGGAAATAGTTCTCTTGTTACAGATGACTTTAATTGTGAGGTTAAATCTGTTCCTGTTTGACCACTTTGCCCAATCAATGGTCTTGGTGGTGACTTATTTAATACTAAACTTAATTTATTCATCACATTATTACTATTGTTGTTAGTGTTATTGGTAGTAGAAGACGCGGCTTGTTGCGACCAAAGAGAACTTATTAAATCTTTTTTGATTGGATCAACAATTCCAGCATTGTTAATACCCCAGAGATCACTTAAATCAGTAGTTATTTTTTTATTATTTGATGATAAAGATGTTGTATCCCATAAATTATTTATTTTCTGCTGATGCATGGGTAATTGATGTTGCCATATATTTAAATTAGCATTTTCTTTAGTTTGTGACATTTTTAGCGACTGTTCCCAAGAGTCATCACCAGAAATTCCTAAAATACCAACACCAACACCACTACCACAACTATTAGTATTAGAATTTATTAGTTTAATTTGCTGTTGAGTTGGTGGTGGAGGTGTATAAAAAACATTATCTCTTAAATTACTGTTTGGTGATGACTGATTGGATGTCCACAATGATTCTTTACTACTACTGTATCCGCTACTATTATTATTACTATTATTTATGTTACTATTTTTAGTATTATTATTACTAACATTACCGTAATATGGAGTAACAGCATTTTGACTGCTACAGTTACTATGAATAGATGAGATTGATGATTTAGGTGATGAAGAGGAAGAGGAAGAGGAATTTAAAGATTGTTGGGATTGTGTTTGTGTTTGTTGGTTTTGTAACTGAGAGAGCTGCTGCTGTTGCTGATGTTGTTGCAAAATTTGTGGTGGTATTGGTATACCCCATAAATTAGCAGCAGCTAAGGTTGTTTTACTTAAATTTGTTAAATTAATATGTTGTTTGCCCCATAAATTTTTAACATTATCATTTATATTTGTATTATTATTATTATGATTATTATTAATACTGTTGGAATCGCCATTATTATTCTGAACTAAATCTAAATTACATAAATTGTTTTTATTATTTATCTTATTTAAATTTAATGCGTTGTCATTTACCGGACCAATGCCGCTATTATTCGGTTTAACCATTGTAGGTGAAGTTGACCATAATTGAAGCCTTACCTGATGATAGTAGGCCAATGGTTCCTGCTGTGGTTCAGCTGGTGGTTTTAACGGTGCCGAATAATCATAATAACCATCTGGATGGTGGAAATGTTCTTGATGATGTCCACCAGGAATGACGGTATTTAATTTTGGTGGAATTATAATTCCATCTGGTGTATACATTGGAGTAAACGACTTCAGAGATTCCAACAGGGCCTCATGTTATGGGAGCTGAACACCATTTTGCGTTGGTGTTTGGGTGAAACAATAAGCCAACGGTTTGACAAAATGAATATCCTGAGTTGAGCAATATGGACAATTAATGAAGTGACTATAGTCACTATAGAAATTTAAACGTTGTGTTGGGTGCAACAGTATCTTGAAGCAGGCATTGCACTGTAAAAGATAGAATTCATAAGAAACGTAAAATATAGATTTGTTTCGATTAGTCGTAAAGTTTTTTATGATAGATAGATGTGAATTTAATAAAAACAAAATTCGAGTTAACAAACGAAAATATTGCTGAATTTAATTTTATATGTTTCTAAACTTACTTTTAGGCGTTCCGAACAGCAAGGCATTGCTGCGAATATATCATAGGAATACATAGTACCCAAGACTAATGATGTACCATTCCAGCGTTGATGACAGAATCTGTGAAAATACATAAGAATCAATAAATTAACGCAAGTTTTCATGAAATTCGAAAATATAAAATGTTAAATTTAAATGTAAAAAATTTAAATTACCTGCAATAAATTGCACGATTAGAAGAATTATTATCCAAACAAGCCATACAAACTGCTGTCAAGTATTGGGTGCGTCCTTCATATTTTACCTGAAAATAAGGATTAAAGAATTATATAAATTGAATATAATTTTTATGGTTTATTTGTGCACTACAGGTTTTTAAGATTTAAATAGGTAGTAGTCATGATGAAATCGGTTTGTTTCACTAGCTACACTGAAGTACCCGGTGTATCTACTGATTTTTAAATTCCTAATGTATTTTGTTGTTGTGAAGTTCAAATACACGTCCCTGGAGCGTGTATTTGAAATATCATTACTGTCAAATTTACACTAGAAAATTTGAATTAAATTTACTAATTTATTTTTGATTTCATAGGTTGTTTTTCTTTTAGTCGCGCACTCTTTTTTGGTTAGAAATATTATACATTTTTCAAAGGGACAATCGTCAATAGAATTTTTAATCTGAAGATTTTAAATTTTAAATTATATTAAATTAAAACAAAAAATAAATGTATTTTTTTGTCTAATTCAAATTCAACCACATGAATACTTTATGAGACTTGCACAATTTTCAGCATAATAATTGAATTCATTTATTTTTGCAAAAATATAATTAAAAAGTTTTATTTTGCTGTTTTGTTATTCTATCGAGAATGAAGTCTTTCTAAAACATTTATAATGTCTACTTTTTTCTTTAAAAGAAAAATCTTTATTATTAGTCGTCTCATAATAATAAAAAATTTCCATAATATAATTTTACTGATGGTGTTTTGTATATAGAAAATTTTTTAGCAAATGATTTAAAATTTAATTTTCATTATTTATTTATGTTAAATAAAATTGTTTTATAGACAATTTTTACTGCATAAGTAAATAATTTGTTATGAATATTTTGTTTAAAGAAAATTAAATTTCAAAAATTTTATAAAATGTTTTTTTTTTGGATAGTCTGTTTTTGAAGAAGAACAATTTATTTTTTATATTACATTTAAAATTCTTAATTTTGCCTTAAGAATTCAGGTTATATTTTTTTGCTTGATGACGGGAGAGCGTACTAATTTGATTGAAACTTTGATGGAAACGGAAATTTTGTAATTTTATATATGTGGAAATTTGTTTTGTAGACGATGGACAAAAAATATAAAAGAATTAATATTTTTTTTCTTAACTATTGGTTAATGTAATGATTAGAGATATATTTGTAGGTAAACAATCTGAACAACTACATTATTTAGAAACTCGAAATCAGAAACAGTTTTAATTAATTTAAATTTAATAACTAGTGAAACTTCTAAATGAACGTATTTCCAATGATTTTAGAATAAAAAACAAATTAACTTATTACATTCAAACGAAATGAAGTTAGACTCTTAGTTTTAACTTTAAGTTAATTTTTTTCGGATGTATATTCATTGGAATAAAATTCATTGGGTTCTAATTCAAGGAGCCAAATATGTGATTGACTCATAATAAGCATTATTAGTTCATTAAAACAGAACATGAAGTTCTAAGAATTCTGAACACGAAAAGACTAATAAAATTAGGGCATTTTACCTGAGAAATTAAATCGTAGGAAAAATGACACTTGAAACTATTCTTCTATCTATAATGTGAAAATTTTGCGATTGAATCAAATAAAATTTTTCGAAATTATTTTTGATTGCAATTTTTTTTATTTTTATTATACCAGGAAAAATAGGTAGGTTTATTGAAATAAATATTAGGTTTCTGATTTTATTTAAGTATAATATCTTGTCTTTAATAAACTACATCAGACAATTTCTTTCCAAAGAATTAAAATTATTAAGTACTGCTTCATTCAATAAACGAAGAAATTGTCAAAATGAAAAAGTTGAACTAGTTGAATTTTCTTTATTTAAACCCTTTAAAAAAAATCATAACTAACTTGAAATTAAAACATTAAGTATTTTCTGTCATCAAAAATTTCTGTCTTTATTAAATAAACACATTTTACCTGTTCTAATGTTAAAAATTAATAAATATTTTAAAGTGTTTTTGTGCCAAATTTGGTGAAATTCCCAATGGGGTTGTTGGCTTTTTAAACTTTACCTTACAATAAATTTATAAAATCAAGCGAGTTCTTCGAAAAGGAATCAACAGTTTCATATTATAGAAAATAATTAAATTTTGATTTTTTTAATTGCACATATATTTTACAATAATGCATCAATTTCTTACTTAAATTACGAAATTATTATGTTTTATAAAAATTTAGTCTCTATTGCTATTCTATTTTATTACATTAAAAAGTAAAGAGTTATTACATTTTTAGTAAGAAATAAAAAATAAAAAAAATTCTAATGGAGTAATTAAAGCAGTTACCATATTTTCGTTAACAAAAAACTTTTATAACCGTAAAAAAATAAGTTAAAATAATTTTATCTAATAGATCTAAACTAAACATTCGAAACGCACTGTTAAGACTAAAAATATGCGTAAAATATTGATTGATAGATTTTGTTTCTCAATTACTAAATTATTATCTAAAATACCATATATTTTTTTGTCGTCTTAAATTTGGTTAGTTTTAATTCGATCATACATAATTGAGATTGCTCATAATATGTATTTTCTTTTATTTGGAAAACTTGATTAAAGCTTTAAAATCGATAAAATTTCGTCTGCTGAGAAATGAAACAACGTATGACATTTATACGTCATTATTTGACAATAGCACCATTCGATTCCTCGTACTCGATTTTATAAGTACAACTACTTTGCAATATTCTTAATGTTGATTAAAACGTGTTTTTTAGATGAAAATTGTACGCTACTTGATATTTTTTCATACGTTTTTTTTAATTTTCAAATCTTTAAATTCAAATTACTCGAAACTATACTTTTCATTATACGTTGTTTCATTTCTGAGCAGGCGATTTCATTTTAATTGAATATGTATAAGAGTTGACAGAAAGTATTAACTTTTCATATTAGAAAACTTATTTCTGTGTAATGTGTTTTCTTTTCGTCTCTAGTGTAAATAATTTTTTATTGAAACTTTTTCTTAAAATTAAATATACATTTACTATATGTATGCTTGTATTTATCATTTTTAATCTATACACATAGTTGTTGCCTTATTTTATATTAATAAAAAAAAAAAATGAAGAGAATAAGTATATATAGTTAAAAGCAGATAATATTTAATGAAAACATAATAAATATAAAAATAATTAAATGCGCAACAACAAAGTTTTCATTAATAAAAATGTTTATCACAACACAACTTTGATATTTATCATAATTAAAATGTTTTTAAAAGATTTTTCTACTTTCGACATAAGGATGATAAAATAAACAAATTAATTTTTTTTTTGGGGAAATTTAATTGAAAATGCGAAAAAAAACTAGAAAATAGAATAAACACTTAAAAATCCGTAGAGAATAAATGAAGGGATAAAAGGAAAATTTATTGAATTTTAAAATTTATATAAATTTATTTTTACTTTGAAAATTTGGTATCTTCCAAGTACAAGTTTTTTATTTGAGTACTATAGTTTAATATTTAAACGAAAAATCTTTATTATAGGAATGAGAAATAATATATCTAAGTTCTTTGTTATGAAAAATAATAAAAATATTTCAGTCCAAATTTCATTTAGGTATGTATATAAATCAACAGCGTGAAACGATTTTTAAATATGTATAATTTTCAAATTTAAATGTAAATTAATTACCTCAATACAAGCAGGTGAATGTTGTCTTGGGCTTAAGAAAAATGATCCGTCAACTAATGGATATCTATCAAATACTAACATTGCTTCTTCACATAAAATGCAAGTAACTTTACTTCTTTGATTTTGGGCCAATGAAGATAAAATGAAGAGGCGTGTATCATCATTACCATGATTTCCTTCATCTTCCATCTGCAAGAAAAAAAATATTACAATATGAAAGAGATTTCAAATAAAATATAAATTATTTCATTAAATTAAGTTTATTTGAAATTACAGTAGTTTTATCCTTTTAAAAATAAATTAATATCGCACAGCAAGACATTTTTTAAATAAAAACTATCAATTTTATGATTATTGAATGCAGTTTATAAAAAAAATGGTTAAAATAACAAAATAAAAAATCAACTTGAAAGTTCATAATAATTCCTTTATCGATGCTTAAAGAATAACAAACTTTTTTATTTAATTTCTTCTTCATTCTGCTTAACCCTTTAAAAACCGCTGATATAACTGTGCTCAATGATCATATTTTACACAGATTTTAATTCAAAGTCCAAATCATTGTCAATATGGGATTTTTAGTATTAAAATATCAGAAAAAAGTATTTTACTAATGAATATGATCGAATTAAAAAATTTTCCAATTATATAAAATTTTAATTTAAACAGGTTGTTAATGAAAGACAAATTTGTAATTAGTAATGAAACTCTGAATTTGGTGGAGAAATTCTTTGAGCAGTCAAGTGATTTAATTGTTTTTCAATAAAAAAATTAAACAGCTATAGTTTATTTCTAAAAGCTCATTCTGCCCAGTACGAATAACTTTCGTAGTATTCTTGTATATTTATTATTACCTTTAGTACAATCATGATAAATTGAACATTTTATTCATAGAACGCACCACAAATATCAATTTAAATATTTTGTTTTCTTTTCTAAAACTTCATTTAATTTTTCAATAAAATTCAGAAATAACTTTAGAAACTTTTAAAAAGTTGGATAAAAAATTCAAGTGAAAAAAATTGCGTTATCTGTAGTTATCTGTATTATCTGTAGTAACACATCCAACGACGAAATGTTCCAGCTTCTGTTTTGTCTACATATACGTAAATAATCGAAGGTAGACCGTGTATAATGATTTCAATCCTTCTTAACATACTAAGAAGACAACAAAAGTATATTAAGAGAAAATATTATTTGAATCAATTCTCTGATTTTCAAAGTCATTAACATATTCTAAAATAGTTATTCGATTTTTTTCTAAATCATATTTAATGAAAAGCAACTTTGCCTAGTACAAAAATAAGTAAATAAAATATTATTGGGCGATAATGAATATTAATAAAACTTAAAATTACTTTCAGAAAAGGTATTTGAATTCATTTGCTATGTCGTATATGAAATAATGTAATAAAAAATTACAATTTATTGCTTATAATAGTCCTATTGGATTATCGACAAAAACAAAAAAAAAAAAAATTTACAAAATATTGTAAGAAAAATTTTTTTTATATAAATACTTGGTGCAATATTGCATTGAATTCATTCTAGTCATTCTGTTTAAAGAATATGGAAATGAGGCCGTACTTATTTAAATTAAAGTGGATTTTCATTTTTATTCACATTTACATTTATTCATCGAAAGAAGTATTTGCAAAACCATTCGCTGATGCCACTTTAACGTAAACTTACAAACAAATATTATATCTTTTTCGCAGAAAACTAATAAACAAAATTTGTTAATTTCAGATTCTATAATCAGTCATATGATAATCCTTTGGTGATTGTTTATGGAACTAATCGGGAAGAGGCAGAAGATGCATTATTGCAAAGGATACTTGATTCTTATTTAAAACCTTTGACGATACATCAAGGTGATACTCCATTTGACTCAGCTCTTGCATTAATTCCAGGAGGATTACCATCAATAGGAAAACCACCGATGGTTGAGGAAAAACCTCCAAAAATGATGGCATCTGATAGTCCATTTGATTCAGCACTTTCTTTAGTATCTGGAGTGTCCCCATCAGGATTACCAGGAATACCTGAAGGTCCGTTAGCTTCTACAGATCCGCAGAAACAACCAACAATGATGGCGTCTGATAGTCCATTTGAATCGGCTCTTTCACTTATTTCTCCATCAGGAATACCGTCACCTGCAGGAGGTACTTCAATGTTTTCAGAAGTTCAGAAGCCGTCAACAATGTTGGCATCTGATAGTCCATTCAATTCGGTTATTTCATTAATACCATCAGGATTACCATCTGGTATTCCTGGAGGAACCTCAGATCCTGAAAAATCCCAGAAGCCACCACCAACAATGATCGCATCCGATAATCCATTTGATCATGTACTGGGTTCGGTACCAGGTAATTATCCAACTGGATTACCAAGCAAAAATGGAAATTCAATAGCAAAACAAACACCACTAATGTTTCTATCTGATGAGAAACAGACGATGAAACATGGTATTAAAAAAACTATTAAATCCATAACACCAGTAAAAGCAGTGCAATCAGACTTTTATACATCATCGAAAGTTCTCCCCCCGCTTTTACCTTTAAAAGCTGGCCAAGCTAGAAATAATGAAAAATACGACTGGAGAAGAAAATCTAAATACAAAAATGATATTTATCACAGAGATGAATTATATTCACATAATTCTAAATAATTTTAAGAAAATTCAATATTTTTAACTTTTTAAGCATTTTATATGCATATATTGTGCTTAATAAAAGCCGCAAAATAATTTAAAGTTTTGCGTGGAAAAATTAAACGAAATAAAGCTTTCAAATGATTAAATTACAAAAATTTTATGAAAACATTAAAATATTAAATAAATATTTCTACAAAATCAAATTGGAAAGTTAGAACCGCGATATTCTTTCTATATTCAATTTCTTTGTTATACAATACTATCCAATGAATAAATTAAGTTTCTTCAGAAAATATTAAAGTTGGTCGGTCGTTGAAATCAAACTTAAACAAATTCAATTAAATTAGAAAAAAAAACTTTCCCTCTTTTGTGCAAGTCAAATAAAAACAACAAATTAAATTTTTTTTTTTTTTATTATTAATTTTTGGATTATATTCTTCTGTTTTTCTTGCAATAATCAATTTTAGGAAAAAAAAAATATCTGTAAAGGATAACAATAATAAAGTTTTTGTTATCCTGACAAGTAATTTCATGGTGAAAACTTTAAGCTCTTCAGTTTTGTTTTTATTTTGATATTGGAATTGCAATTGAAAGAAAAAGTATTTTACATGATTTTTTTTAAAATGAACTAAAACAAATTCAAATTACTCTAGTATTCTAAAATTTGAATTTGACAACAAAATAAATTTTTTTTATTTTAAATGACGAAATAAGCTAAATTTTTCCTCAACTCAATCAAGTTTTATTGACTTTAGCCGGAAATGTTAAGTTTTTCTTTCCCCTATCGAGACTTGTCAATGAGAAAATTTTGAATCTTGATTAGAAGAAAATAATGTTGTTTATTTAGCTTAATAAATCTCGGCAAGCATAATTCACACTCATTATTTTAGCTTAGGAGTTAAATAATATAATGAAAATTGCAATTGCGACGAATTCTTTTGAACTTAGATATTTTTATTTGTACTCCAAAACATATGAGGGTGTATTTATTGCATTTTTTAGATGAAAGTTTTTTGTTTCATCTAAAGATCATTATTATTTTTTTTTTTTTGGTTATTGATTATCGATTTGGGGATTTTATACATATATTACTTTGTTTGCTTGAAAATAAAAAAAAAACAGCTTATTTGTTTTCTAAAAATAATTCCCAATGGAAGTGCATAATAACAGAAAAAAAGGATGTCTGATATATTTAAGTTTTTTTTTTCATTTGGAGAGTAACTCTAAAGAATATTGCGGAAACTTCTTCAATATAGCTTATCTTATATATATTAATAAAAATAGAAAAATGATGAGTTTTAAGAAATTTTGAATTTTGTTATTAAACAGTAGTTTTTAGAAGAATATAGTACAGTGATAATAGTTAGGCTAACATTAAAGCTACATAATTTTGGGTCGACAATAAAATACCAAAAAAAAAAAACAAAAAACTGCTCTGATTTATAATGATCAACTTTAGAATTACTGTGATAAGTTCTTAATTTTATCTAATTGCTAATTTTTGGGATCTCATTATAAATAAGTTCGAAACCATTATCCGAATACTTTTTCTTAGTGCATTTAATAAACATTTTTTTTTTTTATTTGTTTTACTTATTGAAAATATTAAAGTTCCTTTGTTTTTATTATTTATTTTTTAAAAGGCAAAGAAAATTGCATTTTTTCTGCTTAACTTTTTATGGCTCATTTGGTGTGTGCTGAAATTGAAATTACATACATTGGGACGACATAAAAAATAATATTGTGTACATGAAAACATAATAATATATCCTTAAAGAATTCTTTATAAGGATTCTTTAGATTTGAATGTTTGGTTTCTTTTTTTTTTATTCAGGGTTGCTCCAAGAAATTACCTGGGTATATATTTTTTTTTAAGTTTGTTCTCATATTTTCAATTTAAATTTCTATTTTTCTCTTCTCGTTCATTACTTTGCCAAAAATAAAGAAAAATATTTTAATTTACAAACAAAAAAAAAAAAATACTACAGTGAATTCAATAATATTAAAATATTTTATTTCATTTTTATCTTGTTTTTTTTTTTTCTCAAATATTTTACAATAAAATAAGTTTTTTAAGAATATTATTAAAGATAACGAAATTTTTTTTTGATTTTGTTATTATGAAAAGTTAAATTAAAAATTTCCTTTTTTATTTTTCTATTTAGCAAAAAAAAATAATAATATAGAAACTATTTCTTTCTTTAATTTAAAAGATTTTATTTTATTTTCATTGAGCTTTTTGTTTTTTGGTTCGTCAGCTGTGATCGTAATTTTTATTTATTACTAAATTTTGATTAAAAATATTGAAACAATAAATTGGTAATTGCGCGCAACCAATGAAATTTAATTAAATGACGAAAAACGAAACGAAATGTTTTAGGAAATGAAGTTCAACTTCAAGTATGTTGAGCTGAAAATACATTAAATTTGAATAATGAATTTTTTAAATATCTCTAATAGAGTATTCGCAAATATGAAAAATGCGGTTTTCCAGAATATTTCAGGTAAAAGAATTGGAATTTGCCATATAAAAATTGTTTCAATAATAAATATTCAATTTTCATATTCCACTTTGTCAGGATTGATTGCTGTACGAAATTTATAAAATAAAAATTTCCTTTTGGTTATATTTACTCAATTTTTTTATTTTAAATATTAAGTTAAGATTGGCATTATTTTTTTTGTCCAATTATATTTTCTCTCAATTTCTTTGCATTCAACTTCTCTTGAAATTATACAATCCGAATGGCAGTCATGTTTCCGGATATATTTAATTTTAAATTGGAATTCCAACATGGTATAAATTCAGTAATTAAAAATTTTAAAAGTTTAAGTAATATTTTGTTATTAAACATATGTTCAATGTTTAACAATAAAACATTTCTGTCAATTTAAGACATTTCAATAAAAGGTGAGAAAGCTTACTTTAACGAGCTTAGAAATTATAGTTTTAATTAATTTAATTCTTGTGTAGCTGAGATGTGGCTGAAATTAATGAAAAAGAAAACACAAAATGAAAAGAAGTTTCATGAAAGTTTCATTTCTTTTGAAAGATAGCATTTTTTTTCTTTTTTGTAAATCATTCAGGTCTTATTTTCTACCTTAGCAGTAGTAAGTAGTTTTAAAACTTAAATTAAGTTTTGAACTTTTTTATTTATTTTTAAAACTTATTTGAAAAACTTTTTCTTGACCATATTTTTTTGTAAGAAACTTTCCCTTTTTTTTTTCGAAAATAGATTGTGTTCGGTTAATATAATTTTATTTTAAACGTCAATTATTGTTAACGAAGAAAATTATTCGAATTCAATTGAATAAAATAAAAATTTGTTAGAGAAAATATTAAAATCATTTCTTTGGAAATTTTAAGTCTACATAGGCGTATTTATGTTCACGATAGCATCTGTTGTTTAATTTATTTTATTTTTTTTCTATTGTTATTGACAGATGTATTTTGAAATCATAATTCAGGTTTCTGAAATTAATAAAGTTCATTTTGTCTTTTATTGTTATTTATATGTATCCAAGAAGATTTTTTTTTTAATTTATTTTTCCTTTAAAATTCTAACTAACATGAAGAAAATAAAATGTTAAAACAATAAAAAAAGTTTTGAGAAAAATGGAAAACCAAAAAATACTAATCATAAATTCTAATAGAATACAATGTACATAGTAGGGTAAGAATTTATTATTTTTGTTTTCTAATAAATCCTTATGGGAATCCTTTTGTTTAAAAAAGAAAACCTTAAAAACAATAGAATAGAAATTGCATTTTGAAAATTATATATTTTCTGAAAAAGAAATTTTTCTTCAATATTTCTTTTCATTATAAACAACAATACATGAGTTTTTCCTTTTTTTATTTTTATTATACATAATGTATGATACAGATACAATACATACAAAAAGGTACCTATGTTTTTCTCAATTTTAAGATTATTGTCTGGGACTATTAAAATTATGTTTTCTTGAGATGATATAAAAGTTTTACTAAAAATATTTTATCTATGAATTATCTTTTTTACAAATATTTTCTTTTTATTTATTTAAAAAATGTTTAATATAAGATTGAATAATTTTTTCATAGACATTAATGAAAATGTTTGAATATTTTATTTAAAAATAATTTTACCAAGAATTCAATAGTTTATTTTGAAAATCAAGTTTGCTGCTGTTAATAGATTAATTAAGTATGAACTCTTCAGGAACAAAAATGAATTCAAGTATATAGCATTCAAAGGATAAAACTACATTATATTACTTAAGAAATAATAAATTTTATTTAAAGAACATTTGTCCGTTTTAAAGAAATATAATATTAAGTTATACGAATGAAAAAAATGAAATAAAATAAAAGACCATGGTATAACATAAAAAATCTTTGGCTAGTCATGAATATTTTGGCAAAAAAAAAATTATCTTATATACACACAATTTCAGGGAAACCCTTCGCATGTCTACTGATAATGACAAAAAAATATAATACCGAAAATTCTATGCAGACAACACAGAAAGTAAAAATAAAACATAATGGGAAAATCATTTCCTATAAATTTAAAAAGGGAAAACTTTTCCGGGAAATATATGTAAAGAAATAAAAGAATTTTTTTTTGTGTTTGCTCCAATACCAAGGTTAATACTAAGTTATGTGTTGAGGTATTGATAAGTTTTTGTACAAAATGTCTGTATTATTTTGGCATTATATACTTATGAGTATGTATTGTTTGTATACATACATAATAGTATATAATATACACATAATTTATTATATATTATTTATCGATTTGGAGGGATTATACTACTAGATAATATAATCTGAAAATTGCGTTCAGCTTGTAAAAAGATGTTATAAGATATTGTGACTTGAAAAAATCATTACTTTATTGTTTGGTATTTCAAACTTTTAATGCAAACAATTTTTGATATTTAGAATTTTGACGTTTGTTTGATTACAACAACTGAACTACAACATAGATTTATGCATTCCATATATAATTGCATTAGCAAGCAATTTCGTATTTGCAGTATTTTTAATATTAACATAAACTCTAGAAAAAAAACTACATTAAGTTATTCAATAAATTAAAATAATTTTTGTGCATGGTTAACATTTAGTCGAGACGAAGATAATTCATATAAATTTTTGGGTTTTGTTGGAATTTCTTTTCCAAAAAGAATACACATCTAATGATATTCAAGTTAACATTTTAGGTGCAATAAATGTCAAAAACGTTAAAATGTTTCCAAATTTAATGCATAGATAATTTCCATGAAAACAGTTGGTTGTTAAAAAACTCTAAGGAAATTATTATTAACATTCAGAAGAATCTCATAAAAATTTATTATCTTTTTATTTTAATATTATATTTAGAATTTTAGTTTTTGAGCAAGAATTTCCGTGCCCAAATTACGTATATTTTATACTAAGAATTTAATATAATTTGTGTACTGAGAATATAATCTTTAAAACCGAGAAAAGAATAACAAACCACCTTCCTTTATTTTGATTTTTGTTTTCAGGTCAGTTTTTAATTATAAGTGATTCCTCTAAGCAAGGGATAGTATTTTTCAATTTTTATAACAACCTCAATTTTACCTTTATCTTATTTTGAGAACATTTCAAAATATCAAATTAAGTGAATTTTTTACATTTTTTGTGTGCAAACCGTAATTATTTTTTATAGTTGTGCAATAAATTATGTTTTAATACAAAGCATCTCAAAGGTAAAAATTTATTTTTAGTACGGATTTTTAAAGCTTATGATGATATTACAAATAAAATTTTTGGTCATATGTTTTTTGGAATAACAGAAATATTTTTTGTTTTTCTATGTATATGTAGATGCATTACATTGCATAGATTTCAGAAAGAATTTTCTTTTGAAAATATACTTAAATAATAAACCGTCATATTTAATTCACCAAAGTAAAAAAAAAACATAAAACTTATTTATGATTTTCTGACATTTCACATGTAAGTAATATAAAATGTACATTCATAATACTGATATAGGAATACATATATACATATTAGAAGTACAAATATTGTGTAAATGTATGTATATGCTTGCCTTGTGATTCATACAAAAATATGCATAAGACAACAACAATTTTTTTTCAAATGAATGTTTTATTATTTTAAAGAACTCATAATAATAGTTACTTGCCAGAAAATTATGATAAAAACTTTTTTACGTTTTATGAATGACAAGGATATTTTAATACATTTTTCTTATTGAAAACGTTCAGATATTAGATGTTTGTTTTCACGAACAATTTTTATCGGCTTATAAGATGGGTTAAGCTTATATTGAAAGCAAGGATATATTTGCCAATACATATATTTGTATACTGATATGTTGCAATATTTTGTGATAACTTGATTTTTACTTTAAATACATCTGTAAAATAGTATGTTAATTAATGTGTTAGAAGCTTTGATTCGAAAAGAACGTGATAAGTTTATTTTGTAAAACTCTTTTTAATAGAGAGAAATAAATAATTTTTTTTTTTTGAAATGGCTTTAGAACGTCCTTTCAAAAGCAAAAAATTAAAATAGAAATAATACTTTTTAAAATGTTAAAAAAAAAGTTTTATTTTCTAAGAAATTTACAATGCACTTTTTTTTTTATATAGGTATAAATATAAAAAGAAAAATTAATTTATAATAAAGGTAAGGAAAAATTATATTTTAAAAATTTTTTCATTTTCAGAAAAGGAAAAAAAAGAAGAAAATTCATTTTTCAGACGATACAAATCATAATTTTATTTTTTCCCTTGAAATTTTTCTCGTTTTTTTTTTTTTTGTTGTGTTATGAAAAATGTAAAATCGTTTTTTTTCTTGCCGAGTGGGGACTGTAAAGCAAAAGTTTGAATGTTTTGTGTAAAATTTTATTAAGGAAAATAATAAAAAAGAAAATAAAAAAAAAAGTAAACAAATATAATGAGATTTTTTCCCTGCGAATAAATATTTTTTAAATTACATTTTTGGCAATAATTTTATGACTTTTTGGCAATAAGGGATTTCTCTGTTTTTGTATACAATAATAATTTTTCAAAAAGAAAATACAAATAAATTAAATTTAGAAAATCGTGTTTTTTTTTTCTCAACTTAAATTTAAGTTAAACTTGACATTGAGATTAGTGAAAAAATTGATATGAAAAATGCATTCAGTATAACCAGAAATAAGTAGTTGTGTCTTGAATTAATTGTTGAGAAGCGTAAAAATTATTAATTACGTTGTCAAAAAAAGAATTAGGTAACCTTCTTTCAATTAAAGTGATTTTAATTCGATTTTGACTATCAGATTTCAATATTGAAACCTGATTTAGTTTTGTATCTGAATATTTAAAAAAAATTTAATGTGTAGACAGTAAAATGAACCTAAATGCAATTACTATATTTTACACAGAAAAATTATGAAATTCTAATAATTTTTATTAATAAACTTGGAGCTTGTTTAATAATATATTTTCTTATTGATAGTTGATATTTATCAGAAATGTCTGCATCAGATTCTTATGTACTTATTTCAAAAATTTTATTACTTTTCACTTTAATTTTGCCCCATCTGATATCGCTTTCGGCTTAATTAAAGTTTCAACAAAAATAAAATGCATAAATGCCAACATGTTTTTGTGGTAATTTTTTTGTCTCACTGTCTTATAGTTTTTATATAAAAGAATTTCTTATTAGGTTTATAATACAAAAAATATACATAAATACATTTTAATATTATTTTTATTAACTTGTTAATGTTTATTCAATGAAATTTTATTTCGTTATATTTTCTCATACTTAAACACATAAACAATTCATATTTTTAAGAGTATTTTATTACTTTATTTATTTGAATTGATTTTTGATAAACTTGAGACATCATTTAATAATGAATTCAAAAATCATATCTTTTCATAAAAATTCATAATTTTTGTTATTTTATGAAACAAAAAATAAAATTCCAATTTGTATGAATGAAATTATGCAAACTATTGATATAAAATATAGTATATGTATTATGTATATGAATTCAATATTTATGAAAATTTGATTGGTCTGAGATGTCATAATTATGTTTGATACATTTGTTAGTCTTTTTCATTTTTTTTGCGACTTCTTTCTTCGAAGTCTTTATTTTGGTTTATTTTTATTTTATATAAAAATTCGAACTTATTGATAACAAAAATATTTCTTTTGCTAATTCATATACATAAGTGTTAATCCAATAAATCATTTATATTTACAATGTTTAGAATTGTATTATTCTTCGTTCTTCGTTCTTGTTAAAAAAAAAAACATATTCTATTTAGCAATATGTTGAGATTATGTTAAAAAGAAGTAGCATATCCTTGTACATATATAGTTAGTATAGTTGTAAAAATGTCAAAAAATATTTTCTATTTCTATTTTAAAATTAAAAATGTCACTTTTAGATGTAACATGTAAAATTTTATTAAAATTGAATAGACATTGTCTGATATGATAAATTTTTGAAAACGAAACAATGTTTTTTGGAAAATTGGAAATTTGTATTCATCATTTTGTTTAAAAGTGAGTTATTGTATTCACCATAAGATAAATATTGATGCAAAATTTGAGAATTAGCTATAATTTATTTTTTTTTTATATAAAAAGAGGACACAATTAGATAGAATATATAAATTGTATACAGTCAAATATTTCTTGAATATGACAATATGTCGACAATAAATTCCTTTGCACAGACATTTGAATAACTATTTCTGATAAGCTTTTAGTACGTGCTAATCCACTTTCACTTATGAAATGTTTTATAAAAGAGTAAGTAGCTTATCATAATTTGGATTTTATTACATTTTCACTCTGTTCAAGCATAGCTAGACGATATATTGCATCTACTTTGTAATTTATTTTGCATTTATGAGAAATATAATTTTTTTTTTATTTAAAATTGGAATTTTTTTTTTTTTAAATATATTAGGATCAATAATGGGAAGATTTCTGCTGCAGACAATATTCAATTGTTTTTTTGCCAAATAAGCGGATAATATAAAAATGTATTTAATTTAAGAATTTTCTTCTTTTTTTTTTTTGAAGTATATATTTTGAAGGTGGAATATTTATTTTTCTTACCCTTAAGCTTTATTAAATTGGCCAAAGAACATTATATCAAGAAAATAAAAATAAAAAAAAATTAAATACATAAAGTTCGTTTTGTTGGAAAAATCAATGTAAATATTTATCAGTCTATGTGAAAAATATTTTTAATTTTAAATAACGACTAACAAAAAAAAACATAATAAAACCAATAAATTTTATCAAAAATTTAGAAAATTTAGATTTAAGAAATAATACGAAGTAAGTAGGTGGATATTTTAAATGCTATTGTACACACGAAAGTTTTAAGTAAATATTTGTGCATGAAAAAAAAAAATCAAGCAATGAAACTTTTTTGGTTCATCAATAAATATATAAATTATCTGAAATAACACAATAATTTGAATTTAGCAAAAAAATTTTAATGAGAATTAAATGTTTTACAGACAGATTTGTCTTTGTTTTGTAATCGGCTGTGTTTATTCTTAATTTAAAAAAAAATATTTATAATATTTTCTGTTTAAAAAAAAAATTAAAAACCTTTGACAACAATTTTATCTTAGAAAAACATCATGTTTTAATTTAAATTATCTTTAGATTTTTTTTTATTTTTCTTTGCAATGACAAAAAAGGTGTTAAATAAAAATATTCAAGATGCAAGTATATCTGTATGTACTAAGTTTATTGTATGCTATGATTTTTTAATATAAAATAAAAGCCATAAAATGTTAAAAAAAAAGAAAATTTAATTACTGGTATATATGTAGGTATTTTCTTCTTTTTTTGCTTTTAAGAATAAAACAAGAATATCTTTAATAACAATAATTTTCAGTTACATGAACATAAAAAAGCGTATACACTTACAAAAGAAAATTATTTTCTTTTAAGGATTTGTCGCGACAATAATTAAGATGCTTAAAAGTCTTATATTTTTATACGCATTTTAATATTAATTAAGATATTCTGGTATATATACTGATTAGGATAATATAAAGGTAGATTATTTAGCGCATAGTGAGCAAAAAATATATTAATGTTGAAATTGTCATTGAAATTGTTTTTTTTTTTTGTTTATTAAATCAATGATGTTATGGTTACTAAAGACATTACAGCTTTTGGAAAATCAGTTTTCCTCCGACAATACACAAAACAGTATCAAAAAATGGTTTTTTTTAATTTTTTATAATACAATATATTTTGCTTACTGCCTAGAAGTATACAATTTAATTTAGACACGTCTGAAAAGATTTGGCAATCTGAACAATAAATTTAGGTGTTCCAAGCACATTATTAAAAATGAAGAATAGATAGGTTGAAGTTGTTTTATTAGTAAGAATTAATTTCTAAATTATTATATGTATTAACTTAAACATTTTTGACATAAGCAATTTTCCTTTCACTTTTTTGTTTTAAATAATTAAAATTGATATTTACTTAAGGGTTTTTGATATTTTTTGATAATGATGAGTTATGAAGAATTTTGGAATTGTATCATGTGACATGCTATTTAATGCACATATTAAAATTTCAATGATCGTATAAAATGTATTAATATAAGAAAAATCCCAATTTTCAACAGTGAATTGTAGTAGTTATTCCAGTATTAATATTTAGTTTTAGTTAACAAAAATAATTTTTACTCGAACGTCACATTTTCTTCATTTTTGCTTTGTTTAATGTCACATTTTCATTATTAAATATATAATGATAATAGCTAGAAAAGTAATTCCTTTTTCATAAATTACTATTTTCATGAACATTAACTATTTTCTTCAACATTTCTTAATTTTTACTATTAACATGAGGGAAATGAAATATATTATTTTTTCTTTTGGTTGTTAATGCACAAAATGAAAATTTCGTTTTAATAATTTTTTGATGAATTTTCATTTAGAAAATTTTCTATAAAATAGTATAATGTTCAATTTTCGAAAATTGTGAATACGTGAATTTTATAAAAATAATAATAATACATACAAAAAAAAATAAAAAAAAAGAGGACGGAATAAATTTTCATGTTTGTGAAAATTTAATAAGCTTTCTTACATTTTTCGTATGACTGTGTTTATTTTTTATTTCTTTTTCAGTTTTTTTTTTTTTTATTTTGGAAAAACAAGATTATTATTGAAATTTTTCCTTGTCATGTTATTTTTGTCTAAAGTTTTTGTCGTGTGAATTGCATTACCTGGTGTAAGTTTTATACTTAAAATCGTCTTAGTGATGGGTTTAAGGAAATTATGGGAGGTTCCTGATGGTAAAATTCTCAGTAGTTCGTTTCTTTAATTTTTTTTTATTTTTTATTTTATTTTATGGTAAAAGATTACATTACTAAAAAATAAAGATAAAAAAAAAAAAAAGTATTAAGCTTTTCATATAAACAAGACAGGAACAATAAAGAAAGGAAGAAAAAAAAAAAAAAGAAACCAGCAAAAGTGTATTTTATTTTTGAAAACGGAAAAATTGTTAAATTTTGTACGTGACAAATAACATAATTTTAAAGGAAAGTTTATTTTATTATTTTGTGCGAAAACTTAACTTGTACAAAAAAAAAGAAGTAAAACACAAAAATAATAATGATGTTATGTTTCTTCAATTTTAAGAAATTGTATATTTAAAAAATTAAAAAGAATTCTGTTGAATCTGTTGAATTAAGCAAAAATTATAACGCTGAAAAATTTTCAATTTTGATATGAAATTTGTTTTTATAGAAATAAGCTTTCGGAAATGCGATTTTCTGTAGAAAAAGAAAAAAAAATGCCCTCACGCAATAAATTTTCAGTGAATTTTTAGATTATTTTACTTGAATGGAAATTTGTATGCATAAATTCTATCTCTCCATAAGTCCAATTATTTTATAAGAAAACTGTTTCAAGTCCCATGGATGGATTTGTTTTTAGCATGAATTATTCAAATTAAAGAATAACTAAAGTTATTGACCCAACGTTTTATTTTATAATATAATAATTATTATTTTGAATAAAAAATTTAGTTTAATTTTCAAAGTTCAGTAACACATTGTTTAGCAAGAAAAAAAGAAGCTTTTGTGCAATTAAATTGTATTTTTTCCATTTTTCACTGTTAAATTTATTCCCATAATTCTATATAATATAGCGAACATACAAAATGATAACCCATTCATTTAATCGATACCCTTAAATCATTATTATTATCAGTAAAACTATTTATAATGAATAAAATATTTAAAACATTATTTTCCCATTAATGTTTTTTTTTTGCATTTTTTTTTTTGTCAGATAGTATTTAATATTGTTCTTGATTATTTTTTATAATCAATATAATATTGTTCACAGTACAGAGCAGAGCTATTATACATACCAACAGGTTTTAACAAAATTAAAATACTTATAAAATACGAACAAGTTTTTGCTGCTAGTGAAATAAGCCAGCAAACATTTATTAACTTAAAAATGAAGAAAAGTGTAAATTTAAACATAGTATTATTTGTTTGTAATTGATTAGAGCTTATTTCGACATACAATTCAATTCACTACTAGACTATCAACGTGTTTATTTAAGTAATTTGTGGAAATGGCCTTTTAAATTTTATGTATATATCTTACAAATAAATAAAACAATTTTAAAATAAATAATTTTAAAATAAATAATTTAAATGTAAAAAATTTTGGGATTAATGTTCCTCTAGATTTGTAGAATGTTAGAAAAAGGTTCATATTTTTTGCATAATATTTTTAACAAATCAAGTTTTGCATATATTTCCGCTTTTTTGTATAAATATTAAATTAAATTAAAAAAATACAATTATTTATCTACACACATTTTAAGTGTAGTGAATAAGCTTGTAAAATTTTTGTATACGATTGATCAAAAGAAAAAATTTCCCAAAAAATTCACTTAACCAAAATAATCTGCAATAAATGAATTAAAAAATTACTTAAACCGTTTTATAATTTATTTATAACTATCAAACTATTAACATTATTTCTTTCTATAAATTATTTTTAATATAATACCTATCAAAATAACTTAAAATTCTTACTTATATATATTTATGTAAAAAGAAAGAAATTTCTGATAGAAAAGATATAGAACCTGAAAGATAAAGACTGCTTATAAATTTAAAGAACTCTAAAATAAAAACAAAATCCTTGAAGTCCTTAAAGAATCATATCTTTAAATGATCCAAACTCAACGATGATCTTTCATCGATTTTTTCATTTTAAATGTACTAAGTCTTAATACAATTTTATATCAGTCCAATGCTATTGAAATTTTTTCTGAAAAATTTAATAAATAATTTTTTTTTATAGTTTGAGAGACAATCTTCAGCATAATTGAAAGCACGTAATGTATACACAAAATCCTCAAATGTTTGCTTAATTATTTTATAAGTACAATAAAAATTAAAAAAAAAAAAATATAAAAAGAAAAGAAAAATAATAAAGCAAAAATATAATAAATTTGAATTCCCAAAAATCTCTTTTTGGATGCAAAAAAAAAAAAAAAAAAGAAGAAAACATTCCTTAAAAGGATTTATGTTTTCATTAATAGTTGCAATTTTTTTTTTGTTTTTGTTTTTAAAATGTTTCCTCTGTGTTTTCTTATAATGGAAATTAAATTGATGTACAAATTTGCTTTAAATTGATCTCAATTTTATGTTTAGAGTAGAGCAACATCGTTTTTCTTTTCTTATTTACCTTTTAAGCAGGACAAACAAAAATAATTTTCTTAAGATTTATATCTTTGAAGAACAACTGCTTCTACCTTTTAAAGGAGCGTTTATTTTTATTTTTATTTTTATTTTATTTTTTTTTTTAATATTTTTTAAAAGGTAACATTTTGTTATTTTTGGATAATTTTATGTGTTTTCTGTGCAATGAAAATAATTTCACTAGCGGTGTTTACGTTTAGTTTTAATTTTAGAAAAATTTACTTAAGGGATACCATTAATGAGATAGTGTTTTAATTTTCTTAACTTAAATAAAAAATAAACTATTTTTTATTGTAGGTGATTATATTGATAGCAAGAATGAGCAAGAATTTTAGATTTTTCTGAAATAAAATAAAAATATCTTTAAAAATATTAGAAACTTAAGTGAAATCGTTCTTATCTTCTGAGATTCTGTATGAAGAATTGGATTTTTGAAAAACATTTTTATTATTAACGAATTTAAAGTTTTATAATAAAATATAATAAACAACTTTTGTGGCCTTTCTTAAGACTTATGTTAAAAACGTATAATGTTTCGTCACTGTTTTCCACTATAATATTTGACGATATCTTAATTCAAAAGTTTAAAAATAAAAAAGATGAAAGAATTTTATTTTATTAGAATTTGTTTTCAAGTGAAAAGAGTACCTTTTAGTCCAGAGCAACTTAGCGAAAAAAAAAAACATAAAATAAATTGAGAAATTCTTAATTAAATGTACAAAAATTTTATCTCGAATAAAAAACATAATGCTGGAAAAAAAATTTTTATATAAAGGTATAATAAATATAAAAGTATATAATTTTTTTTTTGTATAAAAAATGAATATAATTTTTTGAAAGTGTAATAAATTTAATAGAAAATTTATTTGCTCATTTAACGCTGTTTATGGAATTAAAATTTATATATTTATTTTTTCTTTTTTTTTTCATTTAATTTTTATGATAAATAATCTAACCTTATTTTAATTTCAAGAAATTTTCTTTCAAATTTCAGTAGACTATAAATTTGACATACATATTTTATTGTCTGATAAGAAATTATATTTACTTTTTCGGCTCGTATCTTATAAATAAATTTTGACGTTTTTTGTCCTTTTAACAATTATCAAAAATAAGTAAAATTATTTATTTTCTCATTCCAATTAAGATTTTTAATTAAAAATTGAATTGCACAAAGTTTTTAAAACGTTCTTTTAGTGCACAAAATCAAATTATGTGAGTAATATTACTATATTTTGACAACTCATAAATGTTTTGGACATAATTTATAAATATAAATAAATAATCTTGATATCATTTTACAAAAACTGCCTAAAGTTTTCAAAATAGATATTTATTTACCCCTTAAAGAAATTAATATAAAATTTTGATATCAAAACGAAGCTTTTTGTCTGCAAAAAAAAAAAAAGGTTTCTTTGACTTTATAAGAAACTTTCAATATTTAAATTTTTTGTGATTTTTCTTAATTATACTTTTAAATAGAAATTAAAAAAACATTTCTATAGACATAGAGTTAAAGACTTATTTCTTAAAAGAAAATTGAAATAACTTTGGAAAAACGAAATTTAAATAATAATTAAAGAATATTGGGGAAAAAAAAT
This sequence comes from Hybos culiciformis, assembly GCA_964007475.1. Taxonomy (NCBI): domain Eukaryota; kingdom Metazoa; phylum Arthropoda; class Insecta; order Diptera; family Hybotidae; genus Hybos; species Hybos culiciformis. The sequence continues at coordinate 34,095,569 of OZ023273.1, read as the reverse complement.
CTTTTTTTCAAAATAAGAAAAATTTTAATATATTATTTTTTTCTGCTTTTTTAAGTCTTTATTTCAGAAAACCAATTTTGTCAAAAATTTGATAAGTTTTTAATAAATTTTCTTTAATACTGACTCATACAGTATATAAATTTGATAAATTTTTCAGATATTTTCATAATAATGGTTCTAATATCTACGAGAGACGATATTTTTCTTGAAGCTCATTTTTCATTCGAAATTATTCTTTCGAATCAAAATGCATGTTATCAACTCAATTATAATATTTTGAGAACAAATAATTGTAAAATGCGTTATAGTTTAATTTAATGTGTAAACTAGATATATGTATACATAATATGTAGGTGGATAATTTATTAGTCATAAATACATATATTTTGTAATATTATGTTAAATTTTTAATTGGATTTTAATTTTAAATTAGTGCCGTAAATTTTCAGAGCTTCATTCTAATGAAAAATAAAATTACTTTGTGGCTTTTGCAATTAAAATTATACATTTTTGGGTAAATTTATTTTATAAAACAAATTTTTCAGTCTGGTTGCAACGTCCTTTTTTCCAAAAATAAAATTCACAAATTAATGTAATTTTATATTTTTTTTCTTTATTTTAGTAATCAAGGTTGAAAATAATTGTGGGAAGTTTCTAAAAAAAAATAAGTTTAGGCAATCTTCGAACATTCTTATATTATATAATCAAATATTAACTTTCTATCTGTCGGCAGTCATAATGCGTTCTGTACGTTGATAATTTACTTAAATTCAAGAAAAATTAGTAATTATGAATAATTGCTTGAATTTCAACATTTATAAAAATTTAGTCGCGAACATTGCAACAGGAACGGGTAAGGATACATATTTCTATTTAAGCATTAAGCATATTCCTGGTTAAGCATTTACTTTGTCTACCAAATTAATTTAACTTAAAAATAATAAAATAGTTTTTGTCTTTCACTTAGATGTAGAGAGATTTAAAATTATTGTATGAGTGTAGAGGGTGTTAAAAAGCAATAAAGACTAAATTATTGGTAGAATTATAAAATTTATTCAAGTAATTAGTAATATAGAAAATGAAAATCAAAATGTATAAAAATCTAAAATTACCATTATTATTGTGTGTAAATTACTTGAAGAATTTTCTTTTTTCATTTAAATTTAACCTGAAAATTGTTTTTTTTTTTTTTTATATAAATATAAAATTGGTTACACTTAATTAGTTAATTTTTAATGAAAGCTAATTTGTACTTTAATTGAAATATTTTTGATAGTATTGTTGTTAAGAATCTGTTAAATGTTGATTTTATGGTAACACATAAAAAATTTGGAAAAATATTATTATAGTTTGGAAAAAAAAAACAAAATTATGTTGGCGAAGTTTGCATTCGAAGAAAATTCTAAATAAAAAGGAATATAATAAGGATCAATTTTTTCGTAAATAATAAGAGAAAACAAATTAATCGAACACACAATTTTTCAATATATTATTGCCAATCATTTGTAATAAGTAAAAAATTTTATTTGACTCTCACTATAATATGTAGATCTCTGTGTGAATTATTTTTATACATCGATTCTTTTCAATGCCATAACATAAAAAGAATGAAGTACTTATGGAAAATAAAATAATAATACCGTATATTATACTTAAAAAATAAAAAATCAATATAATTTTTTTTTGGTTACGACAGTTACAACAAAATAAATGTTATTTAATATCAAAATAAAAGAACACATTAGAACATTATTTTTCGTTATTTACGATAAAATTACTTGAAAATAACATTCCCTTCCCCAAATAAAAAAAAAATAAATAAATAAAGAAAACGAAAGAAAATTATATTTTTTTTTGAATGTGTATCCATCTAATTTGATATTTGTGAATTTTTCTATGTACAATATGTACATATTTGTCTGGACTAAGCTACTACAGGGATTAGAATTAAGTGGAAGAAATTACTCCAAAGTGGATACGATTATTTTTTAAGATTTTAGCATTAGTTCAGTTTTTTTTTTTTTTTTTTTCTCAATAAAGATTAAATTCAAATCAAGAAAGATATGATTTTTATGTTTTCAAATATTATTTCATAAAAAAAAAAAAATAAAAAAGAAAGTAAAAAAATAAATAAACAAAATTTTTGTAATTTTGATACTTATGGGAGTAATATTAGTATACAGAAAATTTAATTTTTGATTAAGAAAATTACGAAAATGATAAAAGCTTCTGACACGTTGGGTTGTAAATTTTTTCATAGTAGTTATCGTTAGAACTATGTGTCTGCATATTTTTTAAATAAAATTCAATTTATTCAATTGTACAAATATGTTGTTGTTTATTAATAATTTTCAACTTTAATTTAAAATGTTAATAATTTACTAAAATATTTTATAGTCGAAAGTTTAATTTTTACCTACGTTTGGTGGGTTTTGTTAACTTTTCTATATTTGCATCGGTTTCAATTTGCTAAAATCTCTGTATTCAAACAGAGATTATTTCTGCATTTTTTGGCCGCTTTTTCAGTAATTTAGTTAAATATATAACAAACATTAAAAAGCATATGGACCAAATTGAAAAATCCAGTTGTTAATAGCAAAACAAAATGATGTTAAAAAAAATACAAAATATCTGTTGTAACGATAATCAACTCCCTTTAAATTATTTGACAATAAAAATTGCACTTAACATGAATTTGAAAAAAAAAAAAAAAAATAAAAAAATAATAATAATAATAATAAAATAAAAATTCTTTTTGCATACAAATTAAATAATAAAATGCAATTTAATTTCAATACTAGAAAAATCCCTTTTTTTATTACTAAAAAATAATAAAAAAAAAAAAAATTAAAACACACAAAACCCACTTTATATTTGCGACTTTGAGTGAAATTTTAATATAATTTTCTTTGTAATAAAAAAAACTATATATTTTGACTATTCTAAAATGCATTAATTTTTTTTCCTTTTACTTTTATTTTCCTTGTATTTTTTCGAATTTTAATTCGTTATGAAAGCATGTCTGTCGTCTTATTCGACGCCGCCGGTCTGGTATAACCATGCTAACTTTAAACTTTAATATTCGAATGTAGAAATTTGAATTGATCGAGTCGATAGTATATAGTTCAAAAAAGTATCTCTAAAATAGGTATAACAAAAAAAATCGACTTCCAAATATACACTATTTATGCACTTGTCATAACTAAGACAAGACATACTGTTGCAGTTTGCTAACCAACAAAACTTCTTCTAACGTAAAAGAAATAAAGATAAAGCAAGAAAATTTTTTTGCAATAACATTTTGTTTTATTGCAAATCGACGTCATTTGTGATTAAATTGACACGATATAGTTGTGCAAATATTTGCACACAAAAATCTATTTGAGGATATTTTTTTTTTGTTTGTTTTCTCTATGTGATACAAATTTTTATGCTTTGGTGAAAATTTTTATGAGGTAATTCACTTAACACCCGCAAAATAAATTCTTTTGCAAATCCTTTGCCACTTCTATGATGACTATTATAATACACATATAAGAATAAAAAAAAAAAAAAAAAAACAAACTATTTTTAGTATTAAATATATGTAAAATATCATCAATTTCACATATTGCATCCTTTTTAAATCCTTTTTTATGAATGAATTCGAAAAATATCCTCTAAAATTTTATGTTGGTAATTTTCTATAACGATTATGCGATGAATATGTGAAAATTATTTTTTAAGTTAATCTCTTTTTATCGCGAATTATATTACTTTTATATTTTGTCATCTTTTGGGGCGTATAGTGTTGCTGCTAAATTTAATTACGAAAAGAAGTTAAAATTAATTCAAGTAAAAATTAATTCAATTCGAATAGAATAAAAATTAATTCAAGAAGTTAATAGAAAAATCGATCGATTTAAAAAAAAAGGATAAAATAAATAAAACGTTGAATTCAATGATGCTGAAAATTTTTATATATTTTGATTATTTTTTTTTTCTTTCTGCAGACAAATAATAATACCTAATTGGCTTTAGAGATTTTCTTCGATTGATTCACTCAAGATTTTTTTTTTCTCAAATTTTGTAAACAAATTTAATATTATTTTTATAAAATATAAAATACCCTTGAGGTTAAAATTTTGACATTTCTCTTATGAACATACAATAATAATGAATGTATTTTTAATAAATACAGGTATCTAATGTTTTTATTTCTTCTTTAATTTTAAACTAAATAATAATCTTTTATGAATAAAATAAAAACATAACATAGAATTTTTTTTTTTTAATTTATTATGCTTTAGAGAAGAGATGAATAGAAAAAAAAAAAATATAATTATTTTATACATATTTTTTGTGTAAATTCATTAAGAATTAAAAAAAAAATAAAAATATGTTTTCTTTTTATTTTTTATCGCGCGAAGGCCATCAGCCGTCTGCCACTTGCATACAAAAAAAAGAATTTAATTTTATTTTTTTTTTCTTTCATTTAAAAATTAAAATTAATTTTTTTTTTCTTTCGTTTTTTTAATAAAATATGTTTTTTCAATTTAATATTAAAAAATAAAAAAACCATATGAATCTATCAAAAAAATATATACATAATTTTCCTTTTTTTTTTTTTTTATTTCGTAGAAAAAGAAAATTATATTTACTTTTAGTCTGGAAAATAATTTACAAAAAAAAAATATGTTTTTGTTTTTTTTTTGCATAAAAAGGATTTTTTTTTTCTAAATTACTTTAATTGGCATCTCCTTTAATAATGTATAAGTTTAATTTTAGAAAAAAAAAATTCAAACATTCAAGGAGAAAATACTTAAAAAAAAAAGATGAATTAAAAAAAAAAATATTTTATATGTAGTTACTTAGTTTTATAGAATTTTTGTTGGAAAATAAGAAAAAAAAAAACAAACCAAAAAAGATTTTTTTATATCAAATTGGCCTCTATAATATTCTTTAAGGATCTCCTCTTTAATGTTCTTTTTCTGTATATTTTATTAGTCTAATTAAAATAATATAATATAATATATAGGAAGTCGGTTGTCCATTTAATATTTGAACTATTTTGGGTCATAAAAAGTCTTCTATTTAGACAAATTACAGTATTTTATAGTTTTTGGAAATTTAAATTTTTGAATATGTGAATTATATAATTTTTATTTTTTATGAATTTTCTCTAAATTTCATTCATAATTTATTTTTATTATAGATAATAAGTTTATAATAAACAAAAAAGAAAAACTACTACTATTACTACTACTAAATTATTCTAAAAATGTTTTCTGAAAATAATATTGAAATAAAAATCAAGTTTAAGTTGTTCGAGGAAGTTGAGTAAGTTGTCATAAACAACAATGCTTAAGAAAGAGTTGGACCCGTCGTCCCATTTTGCTAAATTTACAGAATTTTTGCAATTAAAAAAAAATCAAATAAAAAAATTTGCCATTATAAATTTTAAAAGTATGTATATTATGTAAATTGAATTTTAATATTATTTATTCTTAAATTAGATTTAGTTGTGATATCTAATAGATACACAAGCAGAAGGATTTGGATTTTGTTCATTTTTTGTTTTTGTTTTGTAATATATATTTGGTGTGTAAAAAAAGGAAAGGGTACGTACATCATTGTTAGCAGTGAAAACCCCAGCAGCGAATATTATTTTTTTTTTTACTTTTGAAAATGTGTCTCGAATTTAAATTAAGTGCAAATGACATGAGATTTGTTTTGTGTTTTTCTTATTTTTATTATGTTTTTATTTTTGAATTTTTCATTTGTTTTATAGACATGGAGCATTTTACTTCTTTTTGTTATTATTATTATTATTATTTTTTTTTTTTTTGGAAACTTTTCCACCAAGAAACTTGCTAGATTTAAAAAGAAAAAATTATCTACATATATATTTATTTATTTTTATTTTTTTTTACTGCAGCTACATTATTTATATTTCGGTTTGGTGTACAAACTTAAAAAAAAAAAAAATATTTTTTTCTTTGAAAAGCAATTTTATGTGTCTATGAATATAAGGATGTTTTTAGGATAATAGAAAATATAAGTAAGTTGTTCAAATAAAATAGAATCCATGCAAAAGTTTTACAAAATTAAAAAATTTAAGGGTATCCTCCTTTATTATAAAATTAACATAAAATAAAATAATGAAAAATTCCGCATTCAGAGTAATACTGTAAAGTACAAAACACATATCGGAAGCTTGAACTTTATCTATACAAAATTTAATTTTACTAATTTTTTCTATTGAGAGATCTTGTGTTTCTTGAGTCTCTGTGAATCAAACTACAAAGTGGAATACACACATCGTATCTTTGAACTTGAAATAAACAAAATTTAATTTTACTAATTTTTTCTATGGAGAGATCATGCGATCTTTGAGTCTCTGTGATAATTGTTAAAATAGTGCATGGCTTGAAGAAAATACTTTTGGTATCATTATCATTTGATACTTCTGAATTTTAGAGCACAGAATCCACAGATAATAAAAACAAAACAGTTCTTTTTGTAGAAAAAAATGTGGCTCCTTGATTCGTGGATTTTGAAACCGGTTTATAATTTTTTTGAAAACTGTTTTCTATAAAATTAAAGAATACAAACACAATCTAAAACAAAAATCATTCAACTTAAACATTCACAATGAGTATAAAAAAATAATCCCTAGAATTTCTTAGTACAAAATAATAATAAAAAAAAAATAACTATATTTATTAAAACTAAGTAAATGAAATTTTAATAGAAAAAGATGTTTTTTAAATCTTTTGCTTTAACTGAAGAGGTTGGTATTTTATGCAAGTTGTAATTTTCAATTCTTTGGTTGTGTTTATTTTTTTTTATCTTTTCAAGTTTTAGTTGTTGTTTCTTCAAAAATTGTCATCCCGCAGGCTAAAAAAAAATAAAATAAACAAGAACACAAAAAAAAGTAAAACAAAACATGTGGTAATAAGAAGATTGTTATCATGGCAGGAAAAAAAAAATGTAAAAAAGAAAGTAATTGCAATAAAGATGGTGTTACAAGATAACAAACTACTTTATAAATTTTATATATATTTTTGTAAAACAGATGGGATTTTAGCTTAGTTGCTTCTTATTTAATATATATGGTCTGCTTTTTTTATATTCAGAAAATAAGTTTTATTTTTTTTTTTTAGTAAAAACTAATTCAAATAATTGCATTTTCAAATAGACATTCCATTATCAGAACTTTAAGATATAATAAGAACTAATAATAGTTAATAGTATATAATTACATATCAAGAAATTAATTCAAATCCTGAAATTAATGATTCACACAAAACTATTTAAAAACGAAGTTCTCGCTCACCGTTTTTGTTACCTTAAGAATTTCTCGGCCGCTTTTAAAAACGAGCTTTAATGTATTTCTCTTCAAAAAGTCATTAGATCAGATTTTTTACAATAAATCGAATCAAATAAACTTTTAATTCATTTTTCATAAAAATAGTAATAAATATCACCATAATTCTGTCATATAGTCGTTTAATTTATTTTAGACAGAGTATACTGTAGAGTTAAAAAAAAAGTATAGAACAATTATATGAATTTTATTAAAGAAGCTTATTTAAAAAAAAAAAATCTCGTTTAAGAACTTCTAAATCCCATATGTAATTTTTGAACAATTTTTAATGCATTTTCCGTCATATTTTTATTTATATTCTTTTGTATAGTATAGTATATATTTTTTATTTTATTATAAGAGGATTGCAGTTTTGTTTTTTCTTTTTTTTTAATTTTTATATTTTATTTTTCATGATATGAGTAAGATTAAAATAAGGATAAAAATAATGTGTTTATCCTTTCACAGGAATGATAACGTACATTATTTTGAAAGTCTTTGAACTTTAAATTTATGGGAAATTACCTACACAGTTTTTTTTTTATATAATAAAACTGGTCACTTAAATATGTATAAATCAGACATTGTTACATTCGGTCATCCCTCATCGAGTAAACTAATCAATAATTAAGATTTTTGATAATTTTATTGTATTCTTGTAAGTTCTTGTGCTATCACACTGAATGCCACAACTTCTTTTATTCATTAACTGACCAAAATAACAGAATTTTAAAAGTTGTAGTAGTAAATAATATTGATTGGTATTCTATAATTCCATACCCTTCGTATGTATTTCGCATAATTCTTATGCCATTTCTATTAAAAATGTCTACAGTACCAGAATATATACGATATGAAGTATAGAAGAGGATAAATGTAACTTAACATAAGGTTTTTTTTTCACGAAATCAAATAAAAAAGTAAAATAAAATATCCTTGTCAAAGGATATTAAAAAGCAATGAACAAAAAAAAAAAAAAAAAAAAAACTGAACACACATAATACACTTCATTGGAAATCTAAAGCAGACTCCAGAGAAATAATGCGAAAAAAAAAAGTGCAAGCTTTATTATAATAAAAAAAAAAAACAAGACTTATGATGGCAATATATAAATAATTCTGTTAAATATTTTTAAAGTATAATAAAAAATTTATTGCTAAAATCTATATAAAATGTATAATGTATATAAATATACTTTTTTTTATTCTTTCATTTTTAACATGCAGCAGTGAATTAAATTTCTTAAACATTAAGTTATTTTTTATTTTTAATTTAATTTTGCCTAAGGTAATGCAATGAAGGATTAATTTGATAATATTTTTATTTCAGAGGTAAAGCACAAAGAGATTTTTCTGGCTCAAATTAAATAATTCTTGTATTCTGACAAGATTAAATTTTTGGTCATATAATTGTTTCCTTCTTGAATTTAATTATCCTTTCAGTTAAATTAAATTTGATTGCACTGCAGTGACCACCGGGCATTGCATTTTTTAGGATTTATTTTTTATTTTGAGTTTAAGTCGGTTCTGCTAATGTTTAATTATCCGTCATTAGTTCACAAATTTTTTGAGCTTATTGTTAAAATATAAAAGTTGTTAATGAACAATTCATATCAACAAAAATGATATTTGTAGATATAGTTTAAAGAGGTCTGTCTGATAATTTGTAATTATTATATAATTTTATTTAAAATTAAATCTTCTATGTTATTTGATATTCAAGTTACGAATATATAAACAATGAATTGTGATGGCAAAATTAAGGCCTAAAAAGAGCTCCAACAAAATTTTGTTCAGTCACCTATATAAGAAAATAATAAACTGAGTAATAAAAAAAAAATAAGAATAATCCAAAACAATTTATGAAACCATAGAAAGCATATATTGTTTTTTTACCTTTAAATCCCTTTTAAAATAAGCAAAAATTTATAGAAGAGTTTTAAACACTTTAGCTAAAAAAAATAAAACAAAAATATTAAAAATGTTTTGTTTGAACTTGAATATTTTGTTGCCACATAAGTATTATCATAAATTCCAGACATTTCTTTTGTATTATTCACTTTTTATTACATTTCTAAAAAAAAATTCTTTAAAAAAAAACATTGAGTATGTTATGGAGGCAATGTTCGTGAAATAATTTTTTTTCTCTGTAAATAATATATCTATAATAATTAACTTTGTGGTTTTTGAATTGTAAAAATATCCATTATAATTTTCTTTAGAAACTGAAATATTTAAAAAATTTCCAAAAAAATATTTATACTTAATTTATTATTTTGTAGAAGGAATAAATAAAAGAAATTTTTTTTTGTGAACTTTTATTTTAAGTAAACCTACATATAATATACAATTACACATTATATATTTATACATAATATAATGTATAAGTAATCTTATGACTTAGACTTAGTGAAGGTTCCAATGAAAATATTTACATAATAGAAAAAGCTTGTAACATAGAATCAATTTCTATTAAAAAATAAAATCTATTTCCAAATACTTATCTATTAAAATTTATTAGTGTTTTTTTTTGTAGAGCTAAGCCATAAGTCAATACATGAAGTATATACATTAAAATATATTATGACAGATTTGCATTTTACATAGAAAACTTATAAAGTAATGTTAGAAGTCACTAAAGAAAAATTTTCCATATAAATAAATCAATTTATTCGCTATTAAGTTAAAAAAAAAAAATAAAAAAAAAAACCTTTTTAAAAATCACTATTAATTAATTCTGACCAGTCAATGTCCTACTTTTTGATTTAAGTTCTTGAAAAATATAATAAATTTAATGTTGTTCAACATTTTATTAAAATTTAGAACACTAAATTAACCAGTATTTAACACTTTAGACAAAAAAGAGGATTGCGTGATTCATTCATTAAAACGTTAAATAAAATAAAAAAAATTTTTTTTTTATAATCTTTTTTAAATGACATTTTTTATATCACAAAAAAGTCAAAATAAAGAAATAAGTATAAATACAAAAAATAAAATAAAAAATTATATGTAGAAACGTGGTTAATTGAAGAGGACATGCAAATTAAAGCTCATTCAACATAGCAAAACTTTATACACATAGAAAAAAAAAATGTTAATCGCATTTTATGCATAGTCTCTAAAATGTGCATACGAGTCTATAAACGTAATGTCACGCGAATAAAATAATAAGAAAAATTAAATCATAAAACCAAATAATTGCTACAAAACATTAAACCAATGTCATTATACCTCTGTAGGACCCCCAAGCAATATTCGATTCTAAAATTATTTTAATTTTATTTTTTATTATATGATTTTATTATATCATTTTGTTATGTTTTTTAAAATTATATTGCAGAAGTCTAGAGTCTGGAAAATTGGATTCAACGTTTGTAGACTTTCTTTTATTAACATTTTCTGGCGTCAAATATAGTGACATAGAAGAAAATGTTCCAAATTTTTAGAAAAATTATATTTGGAAACCTTTAGAAAGAGTACATCAGCAAAATAAAATTGGTGAATCGTCTTATAATGTAATTTCTTGTGATACTTAGATGTTAAAAATTGCACTGAAGTTTTGAAGACCTTCCAAAGACAATATCTTCAAAAATTCAAAAAAACACATAACGTAATTAAAATTATTTAAAATATTTTGAGTTACCATTATTTCTTGCAATTATTTTTTTTAAAATTCAAACTATTTTACAAAACCTAATTGTTAATACTTTTCATGTTCAATCAGTATAATCCAATTGTCAAAAAAACATTGAAACATATTACTACATATTCAGGGTGATTAAAATGTATAAATTCAAAATCATAGTTTTAATGTTAAAAAAAAAAAATTAATAAGAAACTATAATTTGCCATGTAATTATTAATTTTTTAAATTTATTTACAAAAAAATCAGATAAAATTTTTTTAATGAAAATGAAAACTATTTCCATAATTTTTCTTTCATGAAATGGGCGGTAATGGTCATGATACTTTTTTGTTTTTTTAAATTTCGTTTTGCAAAAAAAGAAAAGGTTAAAAAATTTATTTAAACTATATTGAAGTTACACGAATCTAATTAGAATTACAAATTTACTTACTTTATGGTTAAAAGGTGTTTAATATGAAAGCTTGAATGATTTATAATGATGTAATTAAATGTAAATTGATTAAAAAAAAAATCTAATTTATTATAATTTTTTATTTTTAAAGAAATTAATTTAAAAAGAAAATTTTTAACCGTCATCGTCGGCCTTATCAATGGATTTCTTAATTATTTAAGTTTTATGATTTGAGGTTTAAGCTTAAAATTGACTCATTTTAATTCCAGTACTTCGATTTTAATAAAAATATTCTTTAATTATTTTTATTTATTATACTACAACAAATATAATTTTTATTCAAATATAAAAGCAATATTTTAGTCTATCTAAATATATCGGCCTTAATATCTACATAAGTAAATTATGTATATTTGAAGTAAATTATGTATATTTGAATTATGTAAGTTTAGAAAATTACAATCATGCATCTGAAAAGCTTAAAATAATATGTTATTTATGTAACGAAATACATTTTAAAGCACAATCTATTTTTTCAAAAAAAAACAAAACATAGTGCAAAAATTTACTGTACAGTATAGTATATATTTTCATATTATAGTTCTTTAAACAGCTTATAACTAATATTGAGAAGATTAGAACATTATATTATTAAAACCCCATGTTGACACAAGGGAAGAATGGAAAATTTTCACCAGTACACCAATAAATGATACTATTGTAGGATTTCATGAATGAAACTATTCATGCATTTGTGTATTTGAAGAAAAAAAAAACTACTCCTATAATTTATTGTGACCAAAATTGATACCAAGATAAATGGTACTTGAACTTAACAGTTTATTTCATTTTATGTTTTTTTCGGTGGGTTTATAATAAATTCAAGACGAGAAAACTTAAATGGATTAATGGTTTTATGAAATGAAAAGATTCTTTTCATATATGAAAGAATTTCGTTATATATATGGTTTTTCTTTTCTTATTTTTAAACAGTGAACAGCAAACATATGTTAAACATAACAAGCTTGTATTTGGGTGTTAAAAAGTACTTTTTTTTATTAAATAATATAAATGTGAAACGATAAGGAAAAGTTCTTTAAGAACCAAGAAATAACGAAAAGTGTAAAAATAAAAAAAATAAAAAACATATACTCGCACAAATTCACACAACTTTTGATTCTTAAGTCCACAAAAAAGGATTATGTTACAGTGATTCTCAATGTGTATAATTTTGTGGCTTAAATCACTTTAATACTTTTTTAAAGATGCTTGAAATTAAATAAAGAAAAATTTATTTAAAGGAATTATAAAAAGAAAAGAAAAATAAACTTAATATTTCGCACTATATATTTTGATATTTTATTTTTTTGAAGTAAAAGGAATCATAATATTGGAATAGAATATTAAATTTAATAATAAATTATAAAATGGATTAAAAATATTTTATTTTGAATGAAAAACAAAATGCTTGAAATTAAAATGATTCTGTCATTTATTTCAAAATAAAGTGAATTTATTACGTAGGTACCAGAATGCAAAAATTTTGCCTTTGTTTAAAGATTCACAATAATAACCTAATAATAAAATTTAAAAATTATGTTTTTGTATTCAGTTTTATCAAAGCAATCGTCACATTACGAAAATTAAATTAGTTTCATCCCAATCGTATTTATATTGCTGGAATAATATTGACTATGAAAGACAGGTTTTTTTTTTTTTTATTATAGTTACCAAATCACTAGGTGGGATACCTTTTATACTTAAGAACGGGACAGGAAGTTTAGACGGGATTAAAAAGTGGGACAGTAAGTAAGTAATCATTTACACTCTTTTTAACTTCTTAAAGCGGCACAAGTCGTAAATCAAACGTCTGCCAGCTGTCGGGAACAATTTTGATGGGAGAGCATTCCACATTCTCGAGGTGCGAATTGAAAACGAATCTCCGAAGCTCATTCTATCACATCTGGCAATTTTGACGAAATATGGGTTATAGTTCTTTTTTTTTTTGAAACATCAATCCTTACAATATTTTTCTGCATACTTATCAGTTATCTTTATTATTTTATTTCTTAATAATAATAAGTATACAATTCTATGTAAAATAATAAGAGTTTTAATAAATCTTATGTGGCAAATTTAATATTTACTCAATTCATTATAAATTTTTTAATGCTTCATCATATTCTACCTTATATAATAAACTTTATGATTTCTGATAAAAATTCAAAAGTTTTAAGTTAAATAAAAAAAATTAATTTTGATAGAAAATTTATTTTTCGAAAAAACATAAAAATTTGTTTAAAGAAAAAAAAACTGAAAACTTAAATTTTGATTCAACTTTTTAATGAGAGAAACCTCAAAAACTTCTTTAGAAAAATATATATGTATGTATACATGAAATATATACACTTCAAAAGTAAATATTTTAAGAAAATATTTAAAATAAAAAACAAAAAATATTCTTAATATTCTTTCTTCCCCATTTACCACTTTAACCACATTAAATATAAACATTGTTATGAAAAATTCCAAGGCGGTTGAAGCACTCTTCATGGGAAAAACAAAATCTTAGATAACACTATTAAAGAGTGTCAACTACCATTTTTCTGGGTATTTTTCTATAGTTATAACTTATAAGACTTTTTGTTCAGCATAAAATCTTACTTTAGGTAAACAGAAACATTGTTTAATTTAATGAATTAAAATGAGAATAATGACTAAATGTAATAAAGAATTCTGAATTAAGCAAGAATTTTTATCGAAAGCCCTGAATTGAATGACGATTTGTCGATACAATTCATTTTCATTTTGATGAAACTTTTAGAGAATTTTTTTATGTCATAAATTAGTTTCTGATTTGTTTTTTACTTGTTGAAACTTACAACAAACTCACATTAAAAAATTATGTAAACTTTTTTTTTTTGCCTCACAAAAAATGAAATATTTTGAAGAAAAACAAAAGTTTTCAATGCTAAATAATCTTGTTAAATTTATGAAGGAGAAAAATCAAAATAGACAAGATTCTTTTTTGGTTTGAAGAAGACTGGAAACTTTATTTTCAAGAAATATTTTTTTTTCCTTGCTAATAATAATATGAAAATCACATTTTGAATAATAAAATCATATGTAGCCGATTTTATAACCTTGTACTTTAAATAAGATACAAAATACGCAAGAATAATATTATTTTTAGGAAACTTTTGTTATTTTGTTTATTATAAAACAAGAAAACAAAAAAAATGTTTGTTAAACTTTTTAAACTTTTTAAATTTTTTTTTTTAAATTTAATTACGGGCTTGAGATTGGATTTATTTTAGAAGTGTTGGTTGTTGTTTAATTTTCATGAAGTTGTATTGAATGAAAATAATAAATTTTAATGCGATATCTTCGTTAAATAAAAAATATAACCTGGGAACTTGATTAAGCGGAAATCGCTGAAATCAATTTTCTCGATATGTTTCATTTCAGTGTATGTAATCATAAGTATAACGTTGTTATTACCTTCTTCCCCAAAAACAAAATTTTTAAACTCCTTTTTTAATTTTTTCGGAATATGAAATTTATTTCTTCATAGTTGAAAATTAAACACGATTTCTGTAGACAGTTTGATTTAAAATTTCATGTATTATTTACTGATAGTATATTGATAAATTTATGCTACAAATTTAAGTTTATAATAGGTAAGTATCGTATGTATATAGGGTACATATTTTTCAACTTTATTTGACCCTAACTCTTGTATTTTAACGGTTTGATATGTTAATGTACTCAGAATACATGGAAATTTATTTTTATTTAAAAATTTCCTTATCAAAAATTTATAAAGCTCAGATTTTTCATTTACTGATTGCATATCAATGTAATTCTCGAAATTCTTGAATATTTCAACACTATTTAGTTTTGAATAATTCATATGAATTGAATTCTGTTAAATAGAAAAATGAAATTTCAAAAATCATATTTATGTTAAAAAATATAAAATTGCTTAAAAAGTAATTTAGGACACTTTAAAATACTTGAGTACTTTTAATGTATGAATAATAAACTTATTGAATTATAAAATAAAAACTATAAAATAATTAAATTTTTTTCATTTACCTGACGATGGAAGCAGAAGTACTCATTTATTAATTTATTAAAATGTTATTTCAAAAGTTTTAATCGCTGATATAAATGGTTTTTATCCTACTACTGAGTTAAGTAAAGTTAGATAATAGCATCAGCTTGGTCCACCTTAGATAAATCTATGAAGTTTGTAGCCAATAATTAGAATAATAAAATGGAAACTAACCGGATATGTGTTTCCTTTGGCTCAAAATTCTAGCTCTAAACTTCAGAACCGATGCTATATGCTTAAATTGACTAGATGGTGACTCTGTTAGCTCTCGTAGTGACAGAGCAAATATTTAATTTATCTATTAATTTTGTAGATTTATTTTAAATTTTACTTTTAGATCTGAAATTTTTTTCCTTTTTTTTTCTCATTCAAAGTACCACATTCATTTCTCTTGATTTTACAAAAAAAAAATAAAAATAAACAAAAAAAATTGCGATTTTTTGCGAATGTTTTAAATGTTTAATGTGCGCTCAGTGTGAATAAACCCCAGACATGTAGTAAAATTTATAAAATATTTATAGTTTTTTTTTTTTTTTTTTAAATAAACTAAAATTATTATAAATAGTCTAAAATAAAATTTGGAATTTAAACCACTTTCATAATATTTAATTTTTTACCTCATATGAATAGCAGGTTCAATAAAAATATAATCTATGAAATGAAAATTCGGATAGTTTTTCAAAGATATAAAATAAAGCAAATTTCTTGAATAAAATTTTAGCTTAGTAATTTTAATAAATAAAATTAATATATTCCAACTCCCATAACCTCAAAATACAAAACTCATTACTGACTTTGAACCAAGAGATTTCAAGTTCTAAGCCTAAAATAAGCTAAAATTATCTCTAAAAATAATTTTCACAAATAATAAAACATTCAACCAAAATTTATGTTTTGTAAATGCAAAATATTTCTATCCATTTAATTTTGACGTAATATCAACTTATAGAACTGACAATTTTTTTTTTTATTATTTTTTTTTTTGGAAAATAATGTCTGCATCACAAAACAACAACCAAGCGCACAGACATTCCATTATATTATTAGAAAAATTATTGTCATCTGAAAACTATATACATGCATACAACATATACATATAGTACTGTTGCATATAAATATTTTTCTGATAAAATTTTAATTAGCGAAATGTCAATCATTATTTTTCCAACAATATAAATACAAATTTTATTCTAACATTTAAGTTGAATTTTATTTTAAATGAAGATGAGTGAAACACATTAAAATAATTAAGAATAGGTAGGTAGGTACCTGCTTTATATTTTTGGAAATTAATTTGTTAAATAAGTAGTATACATAATACATATATTTATTTATGTATAATAAATGTATGTACAACATTCAGTTTATTTCAATTTCAGAGACGTCACAGATGAATAAATGTTTTTTAAACTAGCTGGAATAAGAACATTAAACATTGGGAAGTGTTTATTGAACAGTACTATTCATTATTTATATGCATTTATAATTTAATGTTATGTACATGTAAATGATATTAAAAAAAAATCGATAATTTGTTAAAAAAAACTGTAAAAAAAATTTCATGAAAATATATATTTTCATTTGTCAATAACGAAACATTAGAATTTATATATTGAATTTATTATTGAAGATTCAAAAGATGATACTAATATTGGTTAGGAATTGTTAGAAGTGTATCTAATTGAACAATATTTAGTAACACATTAAAATTTTTCTATGCTAGAATTATCTACAGTCTAACAATTTTATCTAATGCAAGAATTTATGTGTTCTAAAATTAAAAATCATTTTTTTGTCATTAATTATTAAAATTTTGATTAAATTTAACTTTATTTACCTGTTGTCTACCCATAAGACACTAAATGAAACTTTAATGATATTTATTTACCGAAATTTATGTATGTATGTATATGGTCAATAAATTGATTTTTTTTTTGAACTTATATTGAAATTTAAGGTAAATATTTGGTTTTATTTTTTTTTGCTAAAATTTATTTAAGTCTGGACAAAAGTTATATCAATATTATATTTTTTTATGAAATTTTTCATAACAATTTCTATAGACCCGTCACTCAATTATCAAAAAGAATATCCTTTGTTAAAAAAAAATAATAAGAATAAAAAGTTTAGTAAATTTTTTTTTTATATGATTAAGGTGTAACATTTACCAAGAATTCGTATCTGTTATTTATTTTCATAACCCTGGCTGTCAATTTCTTTTGAACTTTTTATTAACCTCTTATCTGGCTGTGTAATCGACGGAGAGAGAGTTTTAAACTACTCGAAAGATGTTAAAGGAAAATTGAAAAAAAATAAAAAGAATAAGATAAATCACTTAAAAAGAAAATCAAAATATCATTTAAATTGTAAAAATAAATTATATATATGAAATTGTAATTTTTGATAAAGAACAAAATTTTATATAAATAGTAAAAAATTTAGAGTTGAATATTATATTTGCGATCATGCTAGGCAGTGATATTACTTAATCCCACAAAAATCGGCGAAAGTATTTATTTTGTTAGAAAAGTAGATTAGGATGAGAACTTTTTCAGCCGATTTTTACTATGTGTTAAGTTCAAAAGTATTTTAAATCGAATTGTAGAGGTACAAATTTAAATGTTTGTTATAGTTATGAGGTATATTTGGCAATTTGTAAGAATTTTGTAAAAATTATAAAAATTCCAATAAAAATATGTATGTGCAAAAACAAAAAGTAGTACGCTATCAGAAGCCTTATTTCAGAATAAAAGCAAAAGGTTATTATTGAATAAAATCAATCAATTTTACTTTATAGGTTGCAACATATTAGGTATTGGAACATTGGAAATTTTGTTTTTTTTTGTGATGAAAATAATAGAGGCTCCCTAAAAATTTATGGCATAAAGTTTTTCAATAATGAAATCATTTTCATAAAAATTCTTTTTGTGAACAATTTATTTTCAATTTAAATAAAGAAAAGTTCAGTAGACTTTATATGAAAAAGCAATTGTCTTGTCGTTGTAAGGACAAAATATTTACCTTAACAGTCAACAAGCATTTACAAATGTTATAACAGACATTTTCAATGAAATAAAGTTTTAGATCGAAAAAGTATAAAAAAAATTTGGAAAAAAAAATAATATATATTATAATATATAATAATTCCAACTCAGGAGAAACATTGTAGGATTTTGTTTATTACAGCTTTGATTGATAATGTTTTGAAAATAAACGAAACATTCGAAAATTGATATTAATTGAATAGAAAAACATTTTTATAAAATTATCATAGATTCAAAGAAGTCCTAACAATAAAATAATTATTATTTTCTTAGAGAAGCAATTTATAATTAAACTTAAATCAATAAATTTTGAAGCGAAAAATAAAAAAAGATTATTTTGAAGGTTTTTCTACAATTTCCTAAATTATTACTTATAACATGTGTAATACATAACATATTTATGTAAAATTTTTTTAGATTAAAATTATTTTATATGCAACTTTATTTAAATTAAACTAAATCAAATTTATTGAACTTTTTTTTTACAGAAGAAGACATAGAAAGTGAAAATGACATAAAATTTTTCCCAATAAAATTATAATTCGAAAGTAAATTGAATAAGTAATTTAATAATGAAGTTTTTTGCAGGAGACAATACAGACGGCTGCTTCTGGTCACTTTTACGCTTCAGCAATTACTAATCAATGAAATTGATTGTTCTTTCGATAAAAATTTAAATATTTTCGTGTAATTTTGTTAAATAAAATGTTTAAATTATTATAGGCCAGACAAAGTATGTATGTAGATAAAAAAAAATGTTAGAAAAAAAAAAATAAAAATAAATATGAGATAAATATAAATTTGAAATTAGCGTAAAGGTAAAATATTATAAATTAAAGTGAAACTACAGTTGTTCGAAAATCAATCATTTTTTTTAATTTCCGTCCTTCAAATAAATTATAGAATTTTAAAATCGAAATATTCAAAAACTTTCTTTTTTGATATTACTGTTTAAAAAAACTATAATTTTTATGCCTTTATCTGAAATTATTACATGTAATTCTCACAATCATCCAATTTTTGAACGATTACTAGACAATAGTAATTTAAGGGTATTTTAAGGAAAATTATTAAAAACAATTTGTCCAAAAATAGTGTTGGCCAGTTTTTACCGAACGACGACGATAATATTTAAGTTATAATGTAACTAACATCACGTGTAGTTCTTTCGAAAACATAATGTACAAAAAATTTTTTTTTCTGGCAATATTTTCCCATGTTATAATATTTTCACAAAAAATTAAATATTATTTATGAAATCAATTCAAATCATAAAATTAGGTATTAACATCAAAATATTATATGTATGTTTATTTTTTAAATGCAATTTTTAAATAAAATAATTTTAAAATTCGAATCACGTTTTTAAAATAATAAAAAAAATATATGTAAGTATATTATATTATAAATGTACAATTTTAATATGCTTAAAATGTCATTTGATAAAAATAAAATACCTATTACAAAACATTGAAATTAACAAAAAAAATAAGGGAAATAAAAAAAAGAAATTATCATTATTAATAAAAAAAAAATGTTCATATAATTTTTCAACAAGCAAAAATTATTGCAAAAATAATCATGAAATTAAAATTATTGCAAAATTATTTAATTTTTTTTTTTTGTAAGACTAACAGCAATAAAAGTTTGAAAGGATCAATTTGTCAATTTTTTGGATTAAACAACATTGTCAAAACAACTCATTGCTAGTATATAAATAATTTCAGTGAATAATTTTTTGTATGAAAGAGTGTAACTAATTAATGACTTTCTATAAAATATTTTTGAATACAATTATCTTACTTTCAGATAAAAACTTTAAACAACCAATTCTAGTGAATAAAAAACAAACAAAAAAAACAATTATTCGTATGAAATATTAAAAAATTTTGGGTAAATTCGTAGATTATTTTTTTTTTACAAAATTTTGTCTTCAAAATTTTATTCAAAGATTGACAAACTCTTTAACGATTTTTTCTAAATATTTTTGTATTAAAAAAGAATTTTTTTTTAAATTTATTTATTAGATTATTATATGATACAATATATATTTGTTAATATTACTTTTTTTGTATATTTTTTTTTCTAAATTAAATTGAAATTTTAAATATTATTGTGTAGATAGGTAGAACTCAGATTATGGTTTTTTGTTTTTTTCGAGTATAGCAAAATATTATAAAATTATTAGAATAGTAGAATTGATGAAAATATAAACATAATTATGATTGAAATATTTTTGTATAAGTATTTGAATATATTTATTTTTTTTAATTGTATTATTATGAAAAGCTTGAAATAATTTTTGACTATACAAAAATCAAATATAAAGATTAATTTTATTGTCGTATAAAATTCTAAAATTAACAAATTATAAATAACTATGTTATATCCCATAAGTTTTACAAGATATATACCAGAAACTTGTAACTTGATCAAAAAAAATTAATTAGCGAAATATGAAAGTTTTGACAGAAATTTTATGTCTTTTATATTCTATGTATATGAAATCAATACTTTCTGTTTATCTTCTTAGCTATGTTCATTAATTATGAAATTTTTAAAATTGATGTTAAAGTTCAATAAATTATTCCGCAAAATTATTTAGAAAATATGTATAAAATTTATTGTCGATTAAAAAAAAAATAAATAAAAAATAAAAAACTCAATGTAAAAATATATTTCAAGATCATGCATATAATTTTCTTTATAGTTATTATCCTAAAAACTAAAGTTAAAATTAATTTTTTTTTTATTATTGATGTGGTAATTTGTTTAATTCCAATTTTATCATTTATTATTGTTATTTTTTTTAATACTTTTTAATATTTTTTCTTTTGTTTTTCGTCGCTAAAATAAATTGTAAATATAATTTTAGTATAAATATTTTCATTATTTTTGATCATAATTATTCACACGCTACAAAGAAGAAATATATGCATTTTTTTTTAAACCATAAAAATTACTACATTAAAATAAAAGAAAAATTAATCACGATAATTAAAAAAAAAAAACATGGATTTTAGATATTTTGAAAAATAAAACATTTAAAATTTGTGACAAGATTATGTTAAGAATTTTGTTTAAAATCAAATTACTGAAAAAAGTTATTCGATAAATTTAAAAAGTTTGTGAAAATAATTTATTCTTTAAATAATTTAACTTTAATAAATTATCGTGAAAAATTGTTTAATATATAAACGAAATATAAAAAATCAAATTAAATTTTTTTTTTAATTATAATTATTTTTTAATTGGTGGTTTTAAATGCAGAAAGTTTTAATATTGTTATCATTTTAAATAATTTTATATGTTCGTTTTTTTATAATTTATATTAATCAAACTTTTACGCATCATAAATTTAATTATGATACGTAAAATTAAAGTACTGGTTATTATCCTTGGAATATAATCAAAACAAAAAAAAAAAATTTGTTTGAACTTTTTTTATTTTATAATTTTGTTGTTCGTATATAAATATGAAGTATAAACATAATATTTTTTATTTATGATTTTTTTTACCTTTGTAATTAAATTTGATTTGTTAAGAAATGCAATAAACATACCTGAAAAAAAAATATATAAAAAAAATTAATATAATAAAATTAAGAAAAAAACAGTGATTAAATAAAAATATTATAAATTTTAAGTACAAATGATTAACCTGATTTAAGGTTAGTGTATATGTGTGTACAGAAATATGTATGTTAACTAATTATTGCCAAAATTTATTACTTTTAAGAAAATGTTAAAATAAAAAATTCAAAAGAAAAACTATAAAAAAAAAAGTGTTATTAGTTTTATTTTTCTTGACCAATAATTGAAGGATTGTCTGACAACTAAGTTCTGGCACAAGAATGGTTAACATAAACTTCAAGTAACCATAAAACTTATTAAAAAAGAATCCCGTCTATTATTTTTATTCTACTTTTTGTAATTTTACCGACAAAATCAATAAAATTAATTAAAAAATCAGTCATAATAATTATAAATTTTGATAAGCCTATATGTAATGTGGTTAATGTAAATATGTACCTAATATTTTAATATTCTCGTTTATCAGATAACTTCGGTAGAAAGAACAAAATATTTAACATATTGTACAATTCTAATCACATATTATAATAACTATATTTGTTATAAATAAAGAAAATGTTTAAAATTAAATACTATTTATTTAAACAATAAAAATATAATGTACACATTATTAAAATTCGTGCTTGTCATTGCAAATAATTACTTTTTAAGCATATTAAAGTTTTGTTGAGTGCACTTCACAAATATTCATAATATACATATAATTTTATTATTATCATATATGAAACAACCACCCTCAATGCATTCTATGGGTAATTCAATATTATATTTAAAATTTCGAGTTCAATGAGTTTTCTAGAGGCTTTTACTCTCTTTTTGCACTTAAGAGCGCAACTCTTTGAAAATTTCTTGTGCAATCAAATGGTTATGGTATTTTATTTTTATTATTTTTTTTTTGCCAACAAAACCAACAATTTGAAGATGCCTTTTATATAATGTACATAAAAAAAAAAAAAAAAAACAAGAAAAAAATAAAATAAAATATACAAATTAATTCATTTTTTTTATTATATGTTAATCACAGCATTCTACTTTACAATGGAAAAAAAAAAGTGCATTTTTATTGTTGCAAGAAAATTATATATAAATTTCAAGGAGATATTCTGGGTCAATGCCATCCTCTCTTAATAAATATATTATAAGTCGGTATATGCATGCTTTTTGCAATTGGAAGTTTAAATACACTGTATTTTAAACGACAAATTAACATTTGAACATTGCCTTAACACAAGTTCTATGTACATTATAATGAAAGTATAGGCTTGGAAATGTTGGTATTACTGAGTAGAAAACAGACCTTCGTATCTTTTTAAGGAAAAATAATAATTAGATTTTTTCTAAAATGATTTCACAAATAGAAAAAAGAAAATAATAATCCATAAATAATATAATTTTGTATCAAGGTAAGTGTTAAAATTTTAGGAATCTAAGTCTAAAATTCAGCCTTTAAATAAAATTATAATATGAAGGGGCAAACTAAAAAATTGTATTTTGAAATAAAATTTAATTGAGTTAGAAAATTATATACCGTTGCAATATTATCGACAGCTGGTAGCATTCAGTTTTAATATTATTATATGCGAAGTCTTAATATTGACCGCAATCAATGTTGTCAGTCGCTATGCATGCTTAAGCCGCAAATATAACTTTAAATTAATTGAAAAAAAAAATCATGGATTGGAAATTTAACCTTTAAAAGTTTAAAGTTGTATAATTTTAAGTACCTAGCTGCTATACATAAAAATAATAATGTATATTTTATAACAATAAAACACATAAAAATAATAAATTATTAAATTTTTTATTGATTTTTATTTTTTAAAAATGTCACAATTAGAATTATATGCGGTTTTCAATATTTATATAACTTATTTTTTAAAACGCGCGCATATAAAGTGAAACATCAGATGTTTTTTTTTTTTTTTTATTATTCCTACTTGTTTTCTTTAATTCTAATTTTCTTGACAAATTCAAACTTTTGTTAACCAGACAATATTTTCAAACTTTTGCCCATGAATTAAAACATTTTTTTATAAGTTTTGACTAAAAACATCAAAGTTTAAAATCATTAACATAATTGTAAAAATTTATAATTCAGAATTTGTATTAAAAAATAACAATTATTGTGAATTTAAGAGAGTGCACTAAAAAAAATCTGAGAATTATAAAATTTAATATTAATATTTAATGTCTATATCTAATCAAAACAAATTAATGAAAGTTTTAAAATTAAAAAAAAAAAAAAAAAATTATGTAAAACTTTTTTAAATAAATTTTCTAATAATTAAAATTTTTATACCTTAGCTTAATTCATTTTATAACTATAAAATAGGTGATAAAAAATTTGAAATCAAATAGATATTTAGTTGAAAATTAATACTCTGTTGGGAATTGATCAATAAATTTTTTGGTAAATAAAAATTACGATAATTTTAACTAACATAAAATCAATATTAAAAAATTTAATAGTTATTAAGCATAATATCACATTCATTCTTAACTTTTGATTTATTATAATTTTTAATTATATATAAAGTGTTAGAAATTTTTTTTTTTCAATTTCGAATAGAGAAATTGAGAATAATTTAATAAAGTTTTGCATAAAAATCATTGTGTCTATAATATGCATTTTATTTAAATAAATGTACCAATATTTTATTAAATAAAAAAAAAATCATAAAACATAAAACATCGCTAATGAGTTTTCTTTTTTTTTTCATAATTTTCAGTCACAGACAGCTTAAAAAAATATGTTTATTTTTAGTGTCATGGTAATTCACTATATATAATAGAAAGGTTCAATGGCAAGGAATAAAAATTAAAAGAAAGGAAATTCAACAATGTTATACTAAATGTAATTTTATGGAAGGCAGATTTTTGTTTTTTTTATTAGGTATCAACTTTTTGGTGTATTCTTTCTTTCATCATTATAACAAATTGATATTTAAGTCAAATAGAAAGATAAAAGAAATAAATAAAATTTTATTGGAAAAAAATGAAATTTTTATGAAATCGAGTAAAGAATAAAATGCTAAATTTAAGCGATTGAATAAAATTCGTAAAAATATAATTGTTTGCTTAGTTCATAATTTTTTTCTTTTGTCAACAGGATATATATCCTTCACTCAAATTTTAGTTTTAAGATAAATTAAGGAAATAAAGATAAGAAAATAATTTGGAAAATATAGTTATAATAAATTTTCCTTAACAAAAATGATGATCTCAATGAGACGGAAAAGTTTTTATTCTTTTTAATATTTAATTTTTTTCCATTGCATATTTTTTATGTCTGATTTTGAGGAAAAAAAAAAAAGAAGAAACTTAAGAATTCTTAAATCAAAGTGAAATTTCGAATAATTCAAAAAAAAAAAAAATTAAAAAACTTGAATTTCTATTGATAAATTTTGTATATTTTTTTTTTATTGAAAATCGGGGTCGTGAACTTTTTTGTTTTTTTTTTTTGTTGCAAATATATTCTTTTAAAAAATAATAATTTTTACAATCCAATAAAAATCATTCCTTTTGAATTTTGTCAGAAGATTTTATTGACAATATAAAAAAAAAAAAAAAATTGACAAAAAAAATATGAAATTTTTAAATTCATAAAAGTTAAATATAAAATCCAATCATGACGGATAAAGTGCAATATTCTTGAGACAAGATTTAAAAAAAAAAAATGGAATTTTAAGTTAAAAGTGTTTATTTTACCACAGATTAAATTTGTAAGATTTGTAGTTAAAAGTGAAACTTTTTTTTATAAGATCTTTATTTGATTTTGCTGTAACTAATAACTTTTCCAAACCAAACATACTAATTTCAATATTATTTTGATCAATTTTTATATAAAGTTTCCAGTTCTGTTTAAAATGAAAAAGTAAATTTGTACGGAAATTTAAATCTGCGATTTCAGTTTGAGGCAGGATTAAGTTCGCTGTTATAGATTTACAAGTGTGTGTTGTTCTGTGATTATAAAATTACAATTTTCAAAACAAATTTTTAAAGATTCTTTTCTATAATTATTATTTTTTTTAATTATATTATTTCCCTCAAATAAATTTTTCTTATCATTAAATTCATTAAATTTTCTTTAATAATTTTTGTAGCCAAAAAAAATTGAACAAAAAACACATATGAGTGTAATTCTATTTTATTTGTTTTTTTTTGTTTACAAACGATAAAAAAAAATGTTTGTATAGAATGAAAATAAATGCAGACACTATTGTTTAAATCAAACATTTATCATTTTCAATTATTTGTATATACATATATATTTTTTTTTCATTAAAAAATTGATGATATTGATTTGCTGATTATTATTGTATTGTTCTAAAAAAAAAGTGAAATGAAATTTTTTATAATCTTTATTTTGATTTTTGTTTACATTTTTGCCATATTAAAAAATTTTATTAAATTAAATTTTTTTCTTTGAAGAAATAAAATCCTCTACTTTGTTCTGTCAAAATTTAAATATCATTACCATTACTTTAAAATTAGATTTTAATACTCGTACTTATTGTACGCCAATTAATTTATTTTTAATTCATTAGTTTGATTACTATTTAGTTGATCAAAACAGACCAGGGTCTGCACATTGCCGATCTCTAGCGTTAAGTATTTAACTTGTTTATTAAAGGTGAAATCTTCTAATAAAGAATATGCAATCGTTAATATAATTTTAGAATTGGTGAGTTCAACTTTATTACAAAAAATTATAAGGGATACGTATTGTGCAGAGTCAAATCTAAAAGTTGGAAAAAATGATATTTTGTATGAAAGAAAAACCATAGGAAAAAAAAAATACGATTTTTTTCACCATTTTTTTTCAAAGAGTATGCTGTATAGCAGCGTTTCTCAACCTTAGGGTCGCGACCCGAATTTGGGTCGCGAAAGATTTTCAATGGGTCGTTTTAATGGAAAAATTCTATTACAAATGCTACATATATTTTTTCAAAAATAATAAAATATTTTGATTACGTAAGAAGAATTAACCTATACCTTATTTTTCAAAAGATTGCTGTTTTAACATTGATAATTGAGTAAATCCTTTGAGCCAGACTTAATAAATTATCAAATAATTGTCAACAACAAATAAGCCATTAAAATAAAAATAAATAAAACATTTTAAAGTTGTCTTTCATTTCTTCTACTTGTCAATGCATACCATTTTCATATTGAGGGTCGCGTTATTTTGTACTCATATTTTATAGGTCGCTATAGCAAAAAGGTTGAGAAACGCTGCTGTATAGTATACGCTGCTCGATATGTATTATGCAGAGTCAAATATAAAAGTTGGGAATTTTTCTTTTTTTAATTTTTATTTCTAACTTTGAGAAGAATAATCAGCAATACGCTAAAATCATAATCACGCAAGACGACAACATTGGGAAAAATTCAATTTTAATGGAATTTCAACCGGAAATTAATTTTAATATTTTACTAAATAGGTTTTTAATAAAATTATTTTATATTATCGTATAACAGTCATAATTCTTATATTTACTTTTTAAATAGATAAACTTGATAAGAGTAATAGTACAGAATAATGAAAAAAAAAAACAAATTTGCAAACAATGCTGAATTTTTTTTTAAGTAATTTGGTTGCTTATATATTTATAGCCAACACAAAAAAAAAAGTGATTGATTGCAAACAATTTGCAAAATTATGTTTAACTGCTGCAGATACATTAATTTTTTTTTTTTAAACTAACTAAAAAAGAAGAAAAAATAAACATGTTATTTACTTTCATGCATTTTATTATAAATGTACATATATTTTTATAAATTTTATTGAATAAATTTAATAACAGAAAAAAAAACCAAATAAAAGTTATCGTTTTATTTATTTATCTTTTATTAATGAAAAATGGGAAAAAAAAAGTATAATCAGAACCCAATTGAGTCGTATATTTAACATTCAACATCATAATTATTTTTTTTTTTTTTTTGCTCTGTGAGATAAAATTTCCGGTAAACGTCAAAACGCTTGGAGTTAAAAGTTGAGATTAACATACAATTATTAAGAAAAAAAAAAATATAAATATTAAATTGATAGTTCGAATCGCATATAGTACGTTACTGCTGGTAATAAATCAAAAATCTAAGTTTTATAAGTTAGGAATTACTAAATCAGTGATTCTATATTCTGGTCATTGGTATTACATTACTAGAATTTTAAAAGTTAGCATTCAATTCAAGAATCGAAAATTTTTGAATCTAAACTACTCTATTTGACCATAAATCGTTCTGATAAAAATATTTCCCATTTCGGTTCTTGCAAATTATCCGATCACAAGTTTGGTATAAAACTACTCGTCTAATTACCATAGCATAAAACAAATTACTTACATTTTATTAAAACGCTATACATTATTGATATAAATAATTATAATTACTCCAATGGTAGAGTTTGTTATTATCCGCGATGGTCTTTAATTAAACTCATATAAATATGGTTTATATGTTGAATCATTTTTCAAAATTACACTAGATAATAAATTGTTAAATTACATTGAATAAATAAAAATGTATATTTGTATATGCAACATGTATAAAATTTTATTAATAAATTAAATATATACGTTGGAAAAAAAAAACCTTTATGATATCTTATTTATGTTTTTAGATATTTTTGACCTTCTTTTTCCGAACAAATTTAATATTTTTACATTTTTCTCAAAAACACTTTATATGGCAATGAATGGTTTGGTTTTTTTTTTTTTTTTGACTCATTGCGGTGGTGGCGGCGACTTTTGCGGCTTTAAAATTATTGAAGTTGAAAAAAAATTTTATAAAAAAAAAAAGAAAATATATGTACGTATGCACAACATACAAAAAAAAAAAAAGTAACCGTAATTGGTATTACAAACCAATTGATTGCATTATGTATAGAATTTCACATTATGTTAAGGTAATAAAATTTATTAATTTATGATTTTGATCTAAAAAAATTAATATTTATATTATAAACAAAGTACACATATTTATTTATCGTATATAGAAAGGTTTTCCAGCGAAGCATAAAAATACATTTGGAATTAGAAATTCTTATTTTTAACAACAAAACCATTTATTCTGCTAATAATATGGGAAAAAGGTTTTAAATAAATTAATAATAAATAATTATATATTTTTTTAATAAAACTATTTTTAGGAATTGAAAAATTAATATTTCACTTAATTTTTCAACAATATTAATAACATTTAAAAATTTTGGGTTATTTTGGCGGTCCATGCTAAAATTTACCATATAAAGACATTAACTTTAAAACTTTAGGCTAGTAAAACTAGCCTAAATTCGTAAATTAAATAAAATTACAAACACTTTCTTAAATAATTTTTATTCACATTAGAACTTTTTGCAGCACACCAACGATGATAGCAAGCTTTTATAATAATTTTTTTTTTATTTATAATTATTTAATTAAGTTTTCCTTATCAAAAGTTCGTTAACCTGATAACATTTTGTAGAAACGAAACAGAATATAAAAGTTTTTTTTTATGTTCAATTAGATGCTATAAAATGATAATAAAATAAAAACAACTTTAATATTAAAAACTTTTTGATATTTTTTTTTTTATTCTATATTTTCAAGTCAAGTCTACTTTTCCAAAAATAGATACTTAAATTATACAGATATTTTATTTTATAACTTTTTATGGTGTCTTCACTTAATAGAGGGGTATTTAAAAAAAAAAAAAAGTCATTATTTATTTACTAAATTTTATATGCGCCACACTCTTGAATCTTTTATCCATATTTTCGAAAATATGTTAAAGAAAAAATCACAAAATTTCCCAATCTATAATCTCAAATTTGTCATCTGCGCTTACATTTTTTTTTTTTTGGTAGTTCAGCATTTATTTATTTTTATTTTTTTTTTTGTCTAATAATTTTAATAGTTTTCGGATACACATCATGATATTTTTTTTTAGGAATTTTTTATTCAATAAACATTATTTTTAATATACTTTTACTTATTTATGGTAAAGCACTTGAATATCAAAATATATAAGAAAAAAAAAAGTTTTTGTTTATTCAGTAGTTTTGTTTTGGTTAGTACATTAACATACCGGTTTGGTAAAATAGGTGTTTAGTTTAGTTTTTTATATTTGATAATTTTTGATGATGAAAAACTTAAGTTATCGAAAAATTTAATATAAGAGAAAAATTTTCAAAAAGTTCAATCCCTGCGTTGGTAGAACTAATGTCCTCTTCACATCTTTTATATATATGTACCGATGAAAGGACAGAGATTATTGTATTTTAAATATGACAATTTTGCATTTCGTTATACATGTATGTCATCCAATTATTGTTATAATTTTTTTTTGAAACTTGAATGCGTTTATAATAAAAAATAAATATTCCACTAATAACATAAATAATTTTTATTGCTTTTAATATATAAACGATATTTTTTATTCTATTTATGTTATCAATAAATTTATTTTCTATCGAATAACAGCAATCACAGAAATAAATAAATTTCTTTGGGAAAAGAAAAAAAAAAAAATTACATGTTGGTCTTCAAATGTCAAGAGAAAAAAAAAATCATATGAAATGAGTTTCTTCCAAGAGTATTAATGGCCCATAAAACAATTAATAGCTATTATCATTTGATCATTAATCTTGTTGACTTTTTTTTTTCTTATTTTTTATTTAAGAAGCTGATAATAAATAAAATGAAATAAATGATTATGGACACCCATTTTTTTATATATGTGTATATACATACTTAATTATGTATATATGAAAAACACGAATATATTTATGAAAATTAACCCTCTTTGATTTAATGGATTGCAGGAAAAGAAGACAATTATCATTGGGTCATCATAATAAAACAGAAAAAAATTTTATATAATAAATAATTATAAATAATACATACATTGTATATACTATATGTATGTATTATATGAAGTTTTTCAAAAAAAAAGATTAAAAAGAAGATAAATATCGCGAAAGCTATAAAAATAAGATGAAACATTTTCTTTTCAAAACTTTCTGTAATAAATAAAAATATTTTAGGTTTCGGAGTTTTCGTTTAATAAAGAAGTCAACATTATACATAATTGATACGATTTTTCAATTTTGAATAAATCTGATTTTTTTTTGTTACATAACATTGAAGGGAAGATATAAACCAGATTAGTTTAATGATGCATTAGTGAAGTACTCTTTTAGCCTATAAGAAAATATAAGCTAAAGTGAAAGATAACATAAGTGAAAAAAATATATGAAAAATTAGTCGAAAATACTATTTTTCGAACTATTACATTATTTGAAATGAAAGATTTTTAGTTGGGTCACTATTAATTATTAGTGCAGTAAAGTTATATGTTAACTCATGCACTGGCTGAGGGGTTTTTATTTTTAAAGAATCTGAAACCTTTAGAAAAGTTGACCTTCTGCTTTATACATTAATTTTAAGACGCCAAAATTGTAATAAAAATTTTTAGACAATAATTATATTTTTATTTGTACAATAATTATAATAATCATATACATACATAATAAGAATAGTTATTATGTCGAAGTTATTTTAATTACGAAAATTTTCAACTTTTTATGTGAATTATTGACCAAAGTATTTTCTAAATATTCCAAAAATATATTCTGAACATTATAACAAAAATCAAGATCATCGCAAAACTTGTTATACTGTGAAAAATCAGTATTTTTGTATTTTTGAAATTTTCATTCAAAATATAATAATATAAAAACAAAATGTTTAAAAATAAAGTAATTTAACTAAAATAACCATTAATTTTGGTTGTTGCTCAAAATTTCTTTATCTTTATTTAAAAAAAAAAAAATAATAAGAAATACAAATTTCAAAATAAGATTTTAAAAGGATAACGAAGAAATCTTGAAAAAAGTGTTTTACAAATCCTTTTCATTTATTTAAAAAATGTATTTTGGGAAATCTTTTGGTTGGAGTAAGGACACTAAATTATTTTTGTATTTTTCATTAGATTTGTCTTTTTTGGAAAATTTTAAAATTTTCTTTGTACATTTGAAAATGTTCTTGAAAAAATAAACGAAAAATATTTTTGTACATGATAAATACTTTAGAAATTATTCTTAATGCAATGAAGGTAAATTTAGCATTTCTTTTATTTCGTTCGAAATTATGTTTCATAACATAGTGTAGTGTTAAAATTTTTTAAATAAGGTGTATTCATTTTTTCAGTGTGTTAAAAATCTTTTATGAAATACCGATGAATGGTTAAAATTGGATCCTCCACACAAAGACTTCAAAATGCACAGAGAAACAATCTTATTCTTCGAGAAAAATTTATCTTAAAAAAGACAGCAAACATAAGTATAATATGTTGAAACATTTAGTAGAATCTTTTGCCTTTTTAAACAAGCCTTAGTACTTCGACTTTATTATAAAAATTCTTCAAATAAAAGGGTTATAGTTAAGATTTAACTCTTCGCAATAATAAAATGTGAAAAGCGAACGAAAGTCATTTTATCATTTAAATTATTTTATAGTTATAAACTATTTAACAAAAAAAAAAAAAAGAAGCATAATTTCATGGTACATTCATATATATAAATTTTAAAAAGGTACAATGAAAATAAGTAAATTTTTTGTTTCATCTTAATGTCTGGATCCAAATTCACTTGTCTTCTTACAAAAAAAAAAAGAAAAAAGAAAAAATAACCAAAAAAAAAGCAGCTATAGTTCTTTTTAAGATAACAAAAAAAAAGGAAATTAAAAAACGAAAGAATATAAGACCAGACAATCATCATCTGTTTTAAGGATTAAAGAAAATTCCATAAAGGATAAGAAAATTTGTTGCAGTTTTTTTTTCTTTATAGTGGAAACTAAATTTGAAATTTATAAATTATTGTGACACGACGGGTTAAGTGTTTTTTAACTGATAACGATCAAATTTAACTTTTAAAGTTAAATAAATTAAGATGTTTTAAAAAAAATAAAAAATTCACCTTATAGAGTAAGAAAAAAAAAAATCTAAAAAGAAAATTGATTTTTTGATAGGATAACTTTTTCAAAGCAATAACGTTAAGTAAAATAATTCGTCCAGAGAAAAAAATTTACGATATATATTAAAAAGTTTATAAAGTTTGACTACAACTTTCCAAAATTCCATTTTATTAGATTAGAAATTAATATTAATACTAATAAACTTCTAATCTCTAATTATAGAGATTAATCTATCATCACTCTGCTTATGACGTCGACACGGAACATTTTCATTTATTTTAACACACACTGGAGCTTAAAAAACCCCTTAGAAATTAATATAGCCTGAATAACTAGGATTGAACTAAGAAAACTAAAACATTATTGACAGTGCAAAGTACACCTACATCTTAAAAATACAAAATATTAAATTTTTTAAAACTAAATTATTCTACTTGAATTTTTTCAAATATTTTTTTTAAATCATAAATTGAATTTAAAAGCAAAAAAGCGAAAAAAAAAACTCCCAAAGAAAATTATGCAAATATCTTTCGGGAATAGCTGAAAATGAGCTTTAAAGTGAAAATTTATTAAGAAATATATATCTTAATATTTTTTTTTCTATTTTCTTTTGTTTTTCATGTTAAACTTGATATTTCAGGGTAAAGGTTTAAATTGTACATTTGACAGACATTATGTATCATTATTTTTGACTAAAAATGTCTGAAATAGCTTCGAAAATGCAAAAATAACAAAAAAAAAAATTGTTAAAAAAAATAAAAAATAATAAATGTTTTGTTTTAAGATGCAAAAATAAAATCATCATCAAAAAAGGATTCAAAAATCCTTGTGAAAAAAAATTCGTTTATTTTTTCTTTCTCTATATTTACATTATTTTACACTATACATACAATTTAAGTGAAAAAATATGATGAAAATAAGATATAAAACTATAAAAATGATGAATATTATGAAAGCAAGTGATGATGAAGTGATGTCATTATTTCTTAAGATTTAATTTTTTTTTTGTTCTTGATTATTTGATAACAAAATTGTTAAAATTATAATAATGATGAAGGAGAGAAAAAAAAAATAAATCTACGTCTTCTATAATGGAAAATATAAAAGAATTTTTTTTTCTATACTGTTAAGTGCAGAAGTAAGTTTTTCGTTTTAAGTACAAGGAAATGGTAAGTATATCCGTGGATATTATTAACCAAAGTATGTATTTTTTTTTCGTATTCTCAACTTTTATTATAATTTTGATTATTAATGAAAAAAAATTTTTTTTATGTGAAAAAAGAAAAAAATAAATAAATTTTATGAATATATATGTATTTGCCAAAAATTTACTACGTAGTTAATTTTTTTTGCCTAAAACTTACGAGATAAATAGATAGAAAAAAAAGGGATGATATAAAAAATCACAAAACCTACCACTATTAGTATTTTGAGTTTACATTACATTTACAAAAATTTAAATAACACAGATTGTATATTTAACTATATAATTTTAAGGTATGGATGTTGTTTTTTTTTAACACCGCCCATTGCATAATATTTTTCTGATTTAAAATAGGGGTTGAACACAAATACATCACACATATTGTATTTTTTCAAATAAAATTTGGGTCAATTTGTTTATTTCTTTTTTTAATGAAATAAATATTGCGTATTTACGAAAAAATTACCTTTTAAATTTTCTTCATGTTAAAATTATTCAATATTTTTTGTTATATTATATTTAGAAGAAAATATTATTATTCGTTTTCAAAGATACAAAAAAATTTATATTTTTCACACAAATTAATTTTTAAACAATATAACGTCTGATTTTAATAAAAATTTAGGTTTTCAAAGTTACGAATTGTACATTAATAATATGTATTTCAAATGTCAAACCCAACTTTGAACGAGCCGTTAATGATGACAATAAAACTAAACGTGACAGACAGCCGACTTAGAAAATATTAAGTGATTGAAAAGCCAAACCAATATGAACATATTGTACCTTGAACCAAATACATCGTTTTTATGCTTTTTAATAGAGAAAATTGTATAAAATGTTCGAGGCGTCGAAAGTACAAGGACTTAAAATCATATGAATATGTTTATCTAATTCTTTATAAATGTAATAAGAGATTCAGTTCATACTATGTAAATATAAGTAAATTTTAAAGTATATGTAAACGTATTTAAATGCACAAGTCAACGTAAACTCTAAAAAGCATAATATATAAATTTAAGAACACTTTTTGGATTATATCTAAATGATCTACATTCACTGTTTTGTGCCAATTCATTTCGTTTAAATTTAGAAATGTAAATTCTTGACTATATGTAAAAAATTTCATTTAAAATATGTAATACTTATCTCCGTATTTCATCCAAAAGGAATAAATTATTTAATATTTTATATATACGAACAAAAAATTATAACACGCATTCATTCGAAAATCATTACAAACAAAAGCAAAAACCATTTACTCAAACTACCATATTTCTAGTCATTAAAAAGCCCAGGATCAAAATCTGCTTTTTTCTTTAACTTTACATTAAACTCCCTGAGGATTATGCAAATATTTTTCTAGGTATCGGAAATTTTAATTTTAGATTTTTTTTGCTACAAACACCAGAAATCAAAGTTTTAGATTAATACTACATCGATTATCATCATAAAAATAAAATATAAGCATTATAAACGAAAACGAAACTATGAATTCAAATTTAATTTTGCATAAATTACAAATAGTAATATTACGGAATATAAATAAATCGAAAATTAATTTAAAAAAATAAGTTAAAAACGAGTTTTCAAAAAACTGAGGCCAGGCCGCATGAAAAAGTAGAAAATAACTTTTTCTTCACACACAGAGGAGGACTCAGATTTTTTGATTGGGACATTTCTCTTGAATCTGAGTCCACCTCTGTGTGTGACGAAAAAGTTATTTTCTACTTTTTCATGCGGCCTGGCCTCAGTTTTTTGAAAACTCGTTTTTAACTTATTTTTATTTTCTGACTTTTTCACGTTAACTAAATTGTTATTATGTGCTGCATGGATGTTTGAAAACAATTTTATGACTAATCATGTCGATGAAAATTCTTCCGATGATTTTTCCGCTTTTTCGGGTTTTCCATGGAGTTTTCTGCAAAAGCAACTTTATGCAACTCATTTCGCTGTACAACTTTGTCTCAGGTTGTAAAACGCTCAAACGCTTCCTTGGTCGGAAAAACTCCGGAAAAGCATTTTACATGAATTTTCTTCGATTTTTTCTGCAAGTTTTCACCATTGTCGGAGAAAAAATAATGATGCCAGTTGATAGGGAACTTGATCCTGCATAATTTAGAAAACTTGTATACCGGAAAATTTTCCGGAAAAGTCGGAAAAGTCGGAAAATTCCGGAAAATTTTTTCGGAAAAATCAGAAAACTTTGCATTTTTCCTAAAACGGATTTATCACTACTCAAATTTGTACCGAATTTTCAAATGATTTTTCCCGATTTTCCGGGTTTTCCATGGAAATTTCCGCTTCAAATTTTGATAGCTTCAATTGTCACGCGACATGAACCTTTGTGCCAAATTTCAGCTCGCTGTGATGACGAAAAGTGGGTCTACGAGAGTGTCGAAAATAGTAAAGAAATATACAGACAAATTACTTTCCAAGTTAATAAGAATTTTGTCCTCAAAAAAAATACTTTTTTATTGAATTCATAGTTTATAAATTGATATATAGTTTCTTAACTGATATTATTTAAAAAGCATTTCTATTTCTACGACCGTTTTTAAAATAAATATTTAGAAGGAAAAACAAAAGAAAAATAAGTATTCTAGATTTTTAGAGAAATAACATCGAATTTATAATATTTGATAAAAAAATTGGAGCAATAATTCTATAAGAGTTGAATAAAAAATTTTCAAATTTTCACAATTACTAAAATAACAAAACTGAAACGATCATTATTACAAAATAAAATTAATGTGATTCCATTAAATTATAACAGATAGATATAAATGTATTTGTAAATTTTTGCAAAAACAAATTTATAATTACAATAATAAAAAAATTTTGCAATTTTCGCAACCCTTTTATAATAATTTTTTTATAATTTTATGCAAAAAAATAATAACAAGACTAAAATATCATTATTTATATGCCTTTGAGTAAGTTTTTACCATTGACGTCCATATAGTCTATTCACGAAGGGATGAAAGCTAAGCGTTTCTATGACAACCTTGATTTTTGAAAAAAGGGTCTTTAAAATCTTATATAAACTGAACAACAAAAAAAAAAAAGCTTGCAGTTTGGGTTACTAAAGTTTTCGTTATGAAATAAGGGATTAAAATATACACGAAAATGGAATTGCAAAATGAAATACATATTTTGGAAAAATAAAAAAAAATTAAAAATTAAAGAGTATTACCGTATAGGGGGAAACAATTTTATTGGTACGGTTTTTTTACAGAAAATTAAAGACTTTAATAATGTGATGTGTGTTAAGGTAGTTATAAAAAAGTTTGTTATCGTTATTTAGTTAATTCAGGGCGAATTGTGCTTGGTTCTTTCAATAATAGCCAAAATTATAATAAATCTTTTTGTTTATTAATTAATATTATTATTGTTAATTAATATTTTAGAAACTTCGTACGGGTATCTGTAATTAATTATCAAGTAATTTTAAGAAGCTAACGCCCTGTCCCCTGTTAAGACAATGTTTTGCAAACTTTTTCTTTTTTATTTTTATATTGTTTTTAATTACTTTGAGGTTATTTTGTTATTTATTGTTTAATATAATTTTTTAATTTAATTTTTATTTAGTTTTCTTTTATTATTAGGCACTGTCAAATAAATGTATAGTCATAAAATCAATTTTTCTGCAGACAATACTCATTATAAGCGTTAATGAATCAGTGAGAATCTGAGATAGTGATGAGCGTAAATATTATAATAATAGCTCACATAATAATGCAAGACGTTTAAGAGATTCTAGCTCTATAGAATTAAATTTTCATTTCAAAATGTATTTTCAAGTTAGAAAATTACAAAACTTTAAATAAAATTTAGATGACACCAGCCTAAATTTATCATTTCCATCTTTATGTCGGAATTAAAATTACACCTCAACCCAAAAGTAAATATTATTATTATTCACGTTATGTAAAATATGTCATAAAAACAGGAACATTATTCCCATTCAATAAATAATAACAAAAAAAAAATAATAATAATATTTTTTGTGAATAAAATGGAACATAATCCCCGAACCAAAGAAATTAACAAAAGACCATGTGTTTTAGAATTAAAAGAAAAAAAAAAACAGTGCTGATTCACAAGAATTTTTAAATATTGCGCAATTCTTAAGACATTGTAATATTTATTTATATACGATTTTATTTGATGAAAATGCGCAATTTATAATTCATCATTCCTCGAAGTTTATAGTAGAAGAGGACATATAAAATTTACTTATACATAGTTAATAATACACAGAAAAAAATTTGCTCGTACTCATTACGTCAAAAAAGTTCGTTAATGACATTCTCGTTATGATAACGAAAAATAATGAATAATTACGTTTTTGTAACGTAAATTTCGTTTATTTTCTTATTACGAACATTTTTTTCATTTTTAGTACTCGTTAAAAAAGTTCGTTATCGTTAAATACGGGAAACAAAAATTTCAATCCATACAGAACTTATATTTTCCATTTTACACATTGCCGTAAATGTAGTTCATAGCTCAGTGGCAGAGTTGATGGATTGCAATGTTTAGGACAGTGGTTCGAAGCTACAAGCGGGCATAAAAAAAATTATTAAAAAAAAATCAAATAAAAAAATTTAAAAAATAAATAAAAAAAAAAAAAACATAAATAAAAAAAATTAATAAATAAAAAAAAATAAATAAAATAAAAAAAATAAATAAAAAAATAAAAAAAATAAAAAAAAAATAAATAAAAAAAAAAAAATTAAAAAAAAAAAAAAATTACAAAAAAAAATAAAAAAATAAATAAATAAAAAATAAATAAATAAAAAATTAAATAAATAATAAAAATAATGTTGTCTAGTAAATTTTTTTTTTTGTATTTGCGGTGTTTTTGCTGAAGAATTTGAAAGGTTTTTGGTTTTGGGGTATAACGAACTTTTTTAACGAACTACGAGCTTTTTTCAACGAAATGTTCGTTGTAGCCAAAATAACGAATTTTTCGTTGATATTAACGAATTATTTAGTTATTAGTAAGAGCAAATTTTTTTCTGTGTAATAATAAAATACACGCATTATCTGAATTCATATATACATTTTGATTTTTTTCGTTCAAAATCTCAGGTACAATAAATAATATAGATATTCTTTATAAGTTATTAAAACTATTATGTATTAAGTATAATAAAAAGCTTAACCAATCAATAAACTTCTATATTAATAGCTATCAACTAATATTTATGTGTTAGTTTACGGAATTAATTTTATTTTAACATTTTGATATTTATTTATAAGTTTAACTGGTTTATTTTTTTTAAAAACATTTCTATTTATAAATATCATTAGTCTTATTATGAATATTTTTGGTTATATGATATTTTTACTTTAAATAAAATATGATAAAAAATCTAAATACGAAATTTTTGGAGTATTCAAAATTATGCTGATAGTATGTATCTGGATCTTGATAATAATAAAGCCGGCCTTCTATAAATCTGTTAACAAGTAAATGATAATATTATACTTCGTGGTCTTCTTGTAAAAGAACGCACAAAAACAAAAAAAAAAAACAGAACTGCTAAATGAATGAAAAAAAAAAATTGTTGCTTTATTTTCTGTAAAAATCTTAAGTCGTGAGTCCATTAAAAAAAAAATTGCATGATTTATACATCCTTACCGGCAATATTAACTTTTTTTCTTTTTTTTTTCGTTGCATAAAAACAAGAAAAATCAGAAAAACTTTATTATTGTTTTGGTCTGTCTTTTTTTTGATATTTAAATGAAATGATTCATATGCGGGCGAAGTTGTTGTACAGAATATTATATTTATACAGATTTATTTTGTTTTAACTATCATCACACTAAATTTATAAAAAAAAAAAAAATTAAAATAATAATAGATTAAAAATATTTTTATGTATTTAAATGCAAAAAATTTAAAGATTTTATATTATTTTGTTATAATATAATTATTTTCATTGGAGGTAATTACTAATGTAAATTTAATTTAATATTCATATAGAGCTTATGTGGCGCCGTGACATTTGTCCGCGGGACATTTGTCCGCGATGAAATTTGTGTGGAAAACTTCGCGGACAAATGTCATTTTGCAAAATGTCATTTGTCCGCGATTGTAAAATGACATTTGTCCGCCGCGGACAAATGTCCCAAAATTAGCGGACAAATGACATTTTGCAAAATGACATTTGTCCGCGATTGAATTTTCTAACTTTAGCGGACAAATGTCATTTTGCAAAATGTCATTTGTCCGCGATTGATTTTTCGAATTTTTAGCGGACAAATGTCATTTTGCAAAATGTCATTTGTCCGCGATTGAAATTTTTAATTTTTAGCGGACAAATGTCATTTTGCAAAATGTCATTTGTCCGCGATTGAAATTTTTAATTTTGGAGATACTGCAGATTACGTGAACCACTCAGAATCGTCTGAAGCTTGGAAAAGGGAAGAGGGGTAGAGTCCCCCCAAATTGTTCATACATTTTGTATATGCAATTTTTGTTTTTTTGCCCGATTTGCCCCTTAAAGAGAGGGTGGTGGGGGGCGGCGGGCGGGCGGGTGGACTGGTGGTTGGTCTGACCAACCACCAGTCCACCCGCCCGCCCGCCGCCCCCCACCACCCTCTCTTGTTGTGCCGATTCTGATTGGTTCACGTCATCTGCACTTTAGCCTCAAATTTTTAGCGGACATATGTCATTTTCCAAAATGTCATTTGTCCGCGATTGTTTTTTTTAATTTTTAGCGGACAAATGTCATTTTGCAAAATGTCATTTGTCCGCGATTGATTTTTTAAATTTTTAGCGGACAAATGTCATTTTGCAAAATGTCATTTGTCCGCGATTGATTTTTCAGATTTTTAGCGGACAAATGTCATTTTGCAAAATGTCATTTGTCCGCGATTAATTTTTATCGCGGACAAATGACATTTTGGAAAATCTCATTTGTCCGCGGCGGACAAAAGACATTTTGAATCGCGGACAAATGTCATTTTTATGTCCGCGATACAAAAACAAATCGCGGACAAATGTCCCGCGGACAAATGTCCAACCCCCAGCTTATGTTATTTAAAAACAAAAAAAAATATTATTAGCACGAAACAGTAAAATAAAATTAATTTTATATTTTGAAAACTAGAAACAAACTATATTAGATTTTCCAATTTAGAAAATAAAGATTATGCGAAATAATATTTAAAGCAGCTTTTGTCCCTACTATTATAATATGTAGGTATATTGGTGTTTGCTATTACGATACAATGAATTGATAAAATAAATCATTTTTTGTTGAACAATTTTATTTATTTTTTTTTTTAAATATAAAGGACATTATCTTGTTTAAAGCATAAAAGATTCATATCTGCATTTTCATTTTTTTTTATTTTTAACCAGCAGGACATAGTCTGAATGAGATAAAGATTTCTTGTTCCATTAAAGAAAATAAATGTCTAGTTATTTATGTTTTCTTATTAATTTTAAGAAACGTTTAGGTGGTTTTTTAATGAAGTAATATAATGAAATTTTTAAAACATTAAGTACATATTTGGCAAAAAAAAAAAAACAAAAAAAAAACTATGATCACTTAAGTTTGGTGGAAAAATTATTAAATTCGCTTGTTAATTTTCACATATTGTTTTTTTTTTTGAAAAAATTTACGAACGAAAGGTTGACTTTACTTTCTTTATTGCACATTTATACGAAAATCGTAAAGAAAATTATGAACAAACGGTAATATTGGAAATAAGGAAATAAGTTAGAACGTAATTTTAACAATATATTTTTTTATTTTAAATCCTTTTATAGTAAAAAAAACTATAATTTTTTTTAATTTTGTAAAATATATAATCGTACCTTGTCATTCCAATGATAATTCGAGAAGATACTTTTAAAAAAAAAATCTTTAATTTTATTATATTCTTTTTTTGTGAAGTATGATTTAATAGTCTCTTTGTCAAGAAGAAATTTCTCAATATTTTAACGCAAATACAAAACCAAAATTTATAGTTTACGATTAACTGTTTT
Source organism: Hybos culiciformis (assembly GCA_964007475.1). NCBI lineage: Eukaryota > Metazoa > Arthropoda > Insecta > Diptera > Hybotidae > Hybos > Hybos culiciformis. The sequence goes on along the minus strand of OZ023273.1, from coordinate 34,053,257 downwards.
CTTTGTTGTTTGGAAAAACTTATCATAAAATTTATCAATTACTTTAAATATTATGCAAATTTAGTTACAAAAACTATAATGAAATGCATTTAATTTTTTTTTATTGCATATTCTGCTTATATTGCCTATCCCAATAAAACTTGTTCCTCTGTATATATATAAAAAATAATCAGTAAAATGAAATTAAAAGTTTTATTTCATTTGGTTTGCCAAACGTAATATAATAATAATAATATAATAAAGTAATATATACAGAATAATAAACAAATTAAAAATTAAATACGGTATTATGGATTTTGAGAGATTAGTCAGCCTCATAATACTAAGTTACGTCATAATTAACAATTAATTTTAAATATAAATTATAAAGTAGGAAATTTATATAATTATTGTCACTGGTTTTCTATTTTAAGAACATAATCCATAGCAACTTATTTTAATATTAAGTGATAAAAATACTTTTTTTTTGCTTAATCAAGGACTTTACAGTGAATATCTTGAAACATTTATAGTGTCTTATGGGATACTGTCAATATCGAATAATTTTCAATTGCAATTTTAGTACAAAATATTTTCTATTTTTGAACTAAAAATGTAACGAAAGAACTTAATTTTCTAAAATACATAATTTACTTATTTGCCCGTAACAATATTGTGGCGAAAAATATAAAAAAAAAAAATCACATTCTAGCATTTTACTGACCTATACCTAAACTTTTCCTTTTTTTTTTTTCTAAACATAAAAATGCAATTTTTAAATTAGAAATAATAAATTTTCTCTTTATCTCTTCTCTAAAGCTGTGTGTAAAAAGCATTAGAAAAAATATATGTATATATTATATATATAAAAAAAAAGTATAATAAAAATGTAAAAACATTTTAATTTATTAAAACATGGCATAGCATGATTTTTTAGCATATTTTATATACTATTTATACATAATATTAAAAAAATTTTTTTTTTGTTTAGATTAAAGACCTTTTTTTATTACCAATAATTTATGAAATTGAAGAGAGTATTTTAATTTTAAAAGAAATGAAAAAAGGTATAAAAACGCATAATTTAAAAGTTTATATTTTAATATAAGCATAAAATGTTGCGTGCCAACATAAAAAAAAAAAAAAAAACTATTTAATTTTTTTTTAATAAGTACGTCTGATTGCAATTATTAAAACATTTGTTTTGCAAACGATATACAAAACACACTATGTATATAGAAAATAAAATATGTCAATTTTTATTTGTTGTACACTAAGTGAGTAATATTTTGTTAATTGCTGTACTTTATAATTTAATAAATGTAACTTATTAAACTTTCAGATAATACTACTTAAGTATTTTAAATTCAATAGTTTTTTTTTTCGCGTAAAAATCTATCAACTTAAACTAAGCCATTTGCATCGATCAATGCTTATCTGTTTAAGGCAAAAATAATTTTAGCATTGGTTTAAGAATAGTATGTCACATCATGGTGAACTATTCTGATCCTCAATTCATTCAACACAAAAATTTTGGGATATTTAAATAGGGACTAAAAATAGGTAAAAATACCTGTACGATCTTTGAAAAGATATAATAAAATGTAATATTCGATTTGAATCTACACGAGGTAGTATTAATAAATTTTGCCATCAAAAAGTATTCTTCAATATATTGAAAAAATTAACTTAACTTGAACTCACCATTATCGCAATTATATTAATTAAACATCAAAAATACGAACCTGAAATAAAAAGAAAAAATATTTTTTTAATTTAAATTCTAATTTTTTAATTTATATTAAATTTTTGCAAATAAATATGTAATTAAAAATTGTCAGCCAAAAATACTAAAAGTGACTCAATAGCGATCTGATAATAAAATTTTTAACTAGAATAGATAAATGTTATTGAGATAAGAAAAAAGATTTGAGTACTTAGAATTGTTCTACCAGCATATTGTTACGAAACTTTTAAAACAAAAACTTAAATTTTGTTCAAATCAAATTAAATATTGTACTGAAATCTATGTTTCTTGTGACCCTTAACAATATATGTATTACTTTTAATTGTAATCATTAAATTATATATAATATTCCATGCACATTTATTAAAATCCAATCAAATGTGAATAATTATAATCAGTTCAAATAAAATATTTTTCTTTATTAACTATAGTTGCATAATATTTAGTATTAGAGACCCTCGATGACATAATAAATTATGTACAGAAAAAAAAAATAACGCATTAGAAAAAAAAAATAAAATTCTAATACAGTATATAAATACATATTTTTAAGTGCATTCACATATAATATAGGAGAGAAAAAAAAAATTAATCATACAGCTGTAAGACGTCGCTGAACTCATTACCTTGTAGGCGGTCATTAAACTTTTTTTTTTCTATAAAATTTAATTATTTTTAAAAATAATTTTTTTTTTTCATTATTTACTCTCTTGAAGCTCTCATCTATGTTTGCACGTTCATTATTATGCACATATGAAAACTTTTTTAATGCAATTCAAAGAATGCGTTTGCTTATAAAACTTGAAAAAAAAAATACAAAAAAAATTTAACGTTAATGTATTGTTGCAAAAGACATATTTTTCCATCAATTTGTGAAAAGTGAAAAATTATTATAAGTTATTCCTACAGTTCTTAAAATGTTAAAATGTTTAATTAAAATGTTTTTGAAGATATGGGTATAAGTCAAAAATACTTTAATACAAAAGTACTTTAATATGAGACTCAGGCCTAAAACTTACATAAATATTCTAATTTATGTTATTTTTTATTATTATGAGATCGATAAACTTGAACTTCATGATTTTAAAATTTACTCAGTATTGTTGAAATTTGTGTAAATGAATTTTTTGCTGTATTAAAGGTCGCAAAATATCTATCTTTTTTTAGATGTCAATAAAGTTTTCAATATTTCTTCTAAAACGATTTTAATATTCCTCCAAAAACTTGTTAATTGGTTTCTGTTACTATTTTATTCTATACATTTTTTTTTTTAGATTGAATTGACCGTAATAGTGATAATCACTAAAATAATCAATTCAAAGCTATATAATTCTCTTCACATCCATTTCCCTACTATCGCATAATTTTTCAATCACAAAAGTCAATAGCCGCGCGTACAATTGAGCTTTTTTCGCGTAAGCTCTTCATTGCCGGTTGTTCATAAATAAACATTAATATATATTTTTTTTAACATACACATAATGAAAAATATATGTATTTATATATTGTACATAATTTCATATTATGAATATGTATATTTAGATATTCATTATTATTTTCGTTTTAGAAAAAAAATAAATTTTTTTTTTTCTTTGTATACATATTTATTTTTCTTCGAATTTAAGATTAATAATAAAATAACAATAAAACTGATTGTTTATTTTTAATACCTAAATAATAGATAGATAAAAATTATACATATTTTTTTTTTTTTAAATCAAATATTTATTTATTTATTTATTTTTTATTTAGAACACTATAATACCTTCTCTAGATACAATATTAATCTTTTTGTTCTTTACTTAAAAATAAAATTTGTCAGTGCGGCACAATAGTTATGGAAATTGCATAAGACTGATGTATGTATTTGTATACATTAAATTAAATTTTCATAATTAAGTTTCAACTTTAATTATTCAAATCAGGCGCCGTTTGAAAATCGATTTCCGTTTGCATTTTTTTTTTTCTACAAAATTTTGTTGAATTTCCAATTTTATAAAATAATGTATCTAATAGAAAGACATTTTTATAAGTATTAATTTTTGATAGATTTTCAGATTTTTGCTCACATAAACAATTTGCCATCTCAGAATAAGAGAGTAATCATTCTCGATTTTGAATGAATATAATTAAATTTATTTTTAATTAAAATTATATAATGAATTTTTGTGTAGTATTGAAAAAAAATAAAATAAAAATTTAATAACAATCACATAATTTCTGGTTAATTAGTCATATGAAAACCTTTTTACGCATAATAGGAAACCTACATATTTACTACTTTTTTTTTGTTGCTAAAACCACACAATATTTTGTTATAGAAAACTTTTCTGTGTTTGAAATATTTAATTTCTTCAATTGTGATATGAATTTAACTCATTCATTGCAAAAAAAAAAAAAAAATTTAATGTTTTTTTTTTTTTTGGTTTCATAATTTTATTTTCTAAATTAGCAACATATAGTTTTTCTATGTTATCTACAGAAGTGCAATGAACTATTTGGCAAAAAAAAACTTTATATATATATATATAATATTTATGATATCCAATAATACTAAAATATATGTATATAAGGTTGTAAAAATGTTTTTTTTTATTTGTAAGTAACAATAATGTAACAAAACAAAATAATAATATTTATACATATAGTATGTACATTTATGTTTTTTTTATGTCGATATACACATAAAATGTACAATGTAATAGTTACTTCAAGCTCATAATGGAAAATAAATATATTCATTATAAATTTTCCTACACACGTGCTTTTTATTGTATTTAAATATGTTTATAATAAATAAAATTTCATATGGATTCAGTTTAGAAATACATTGTACTTGTATACTAAACATAGATGCATATATTTATATGCAAACCAATATATATATTTTATACTTTTTTTTTTGTTTCTTGTCAATCGACTACATCATACTTTAATTGCAAACATGTAACATTATTTATATGTATGAAGCATTGAAAATTCGTTTACTGAATTCTATATTGAATTCTATGAAATGACAAATAGACAGCTAAAGTTTGGTTCTTGATAATTATTAAATTTTATGTTATGCTGCTACAACATTATTTCTATTTCAGTTTGATATTTTAAAAATTTATGTAATAAAAATAAAATTTTAATAATAACAATAAAACAAGTAAAATGTAAGTTGTCGTCAATGTTGGAAAAGCAGTGAATTAACAATTAAAAATCCTTAGATCCAAGATTTAAATATTGATATTGACAATTTTTGTTTGTTTAGAATAAATTCCAGAAGTTGAGTTATGCATAGTTTGTGCAATATATGTAGGTATTTATTTATTTATCAATTCCACGATTGACTCGATTTCAATTTTAAATTTTTAAACATTTGTGTAATTTTTATTTTTAAATTTCTAATCGATATTACAGCTTTTCTGTGTTTATAACCTAATTTTAATTAAATATATCACACTCTCAGTGCTCTATAAGAGGAAGAAATAATAAAATATTTTTATTTTATTTTTATTTTTCAAACCAAACCTCATAGTTAGAAAATGCGGTAAGGTGTTATGTCAAAAGGTGTAATGTTTATTTATAGTAAAAAAAAATAAAAAAATTAAAAAAAACTTATTATAAAAAAAAAATGATAATACTATTATTACTTGAATAGCATTTTTAACAATACGTTTATCTAATATGTGTCGAAAAGTCAATGATCGCATTTGAATGCAATTTTTTATTTTTTTATTTTGCAGTTTATTCATTATTTCTGCGTTTATACGCAAACATAGTTTTAATTTATTTTATTTTTATTTTTTTATTTTTTTTCTTCTTTTCATTTTTACTTTTAATTTACATAATATGTTAGTTTTGTTTTTTTATGCAATGTTGAACTTTTTTTTTTATCAAGCATATCTCCGATTATGTTTGAAATTATGAACTATATGTTCAAAATCATAAATTAGCAATTGAATTTAATTACAAGCGAAAACATTATTGTTTCTAATTAGGTTTAAAAAGTTGATTTCACTATACATATATATAGTTTAGTTTGTTGTATTATGATTTTTAACTTATTCTATTGTAAAAAAAATTTGAATATTATTTGAATATTACTGAGAAAATCATATAGAATTTTATATTTTTAATTTTTTTATGTCTTTCGATAAAAAAAAAGCATTAATTTATACTACAAAGACAATAATTATCTTAAAGATTTATATTTATGGAAATGTTTCAGCGCAGAAACATTAGTTCAATGACTGGTAGGCAAAAAGGATCAAAATATCGAAAATAAAATGCACTTGCTTGTGACTGTGTCAATTTTTCTGTGACCAATAATAATTTTTCTGCCTCGAAGTATAATGTTATAAAAATTTTGTTGCCACTTTTCTTCAAAATGAAACTATGTAACTTTAAAATGTTTACCCTTCAAAAAAAAAAAAAACTTCATATCAGAGAAATTATTCGGATTGTTTATTTATGGAACAAATCAATTCAAACAATCTTAATGAATTATTTTCAAAATGTTGAGAAAAAAAAAATTTCCCAGAATAACGATAATAATATAAAATTTGTGTATTTCAAATGCTGGCGTTATGATTTTTATTACCAAATCAATTTGAATTTGATAAATGAATGAAATATAAAAAATTTACAATAAATAAATTTGTCAAAACAAACAAAACCAAATAAAAAAAATTATTATTTTTTTTTTTGACATATCGAATATTACATATGAAATATAAAATAATAATAAACGATCAAATTTAAGAAAAATTACTTCATTTTCTAACTTTTTTATGTGGGCGAAAGTATGAAAATAATAAATTATGCAAATTAATCTGCATATAAAATTAATTCTTTTTGATTGTAAAAATAAAAAAAAAAAAAAAAAGATACATTATTTGTGTGCCTATATGTCCAAAATATCCATCGAACTGGAAAGAATTATAATAAAATAATTAAGCGCCTTTTTTTTTTTAATACACTCTCATATATGTGTTATGCAATAAATGATAAAATAAAAAAATAATATGCATAGAATTTTTGTACAATATGCAATTAAGTATTTAATAAATTTTAATTTCAAAGAATTTGCATATCAATTATTTAGTTTGAACTTATATATATCTAGTTTCAAATTTATTATTTTAATTTTATTTTTATGAACTTCGAGAAGTACATAAGTTAAAAGTTTTTTTCTAACATTGATAAAAATGTGTTAAATAAAAACTAATAATAAATCTAATTTAATTTTTATGAAACCTATTTTCAGACTTTGCAATGGATTTTTCCAAAATTGAAAAAAAAAAAAAATTAGTAAAGCATAAGAATAATTTTAGTATCGCTTTTAGTTGCATGAAATTAGCTTCTAATAGAAGTGGCAATAAAAACTATACTGACTCGTACTTTGAATATTTTGACGTGAAAGTAATTAAAATTATTTAACTTCTAAAAATATCGGTGAAAAATATAAAATTAATTCTTCATCTCTTAACTTAACATGAGAATAAAATATAGTGTTACTGAAAATATTCGAATAATTCTCATTTAAGTTAAAAGATCCAAATAAACTCTTTTTTTTTTTTTGTTTTAAAAAATTCAAATTAAAATAATTCAAGTTATTAATCATTATTACTGACATTTTTATGTTTACATAAATACATTATGTAAGTGAAAATCAAAAAATTTTTGTACACCTATGCAACACGAAAAAAAATCCTATATTTTATGTAATAACTGTGAGTGAAAATATTATGCCGTCTGCTTGAAGCATAACATATATTTAATATTTTAGCGCATGTTTAGGTGGACGCGTTTTTTTTATTTTTCAATAAATTTAAAATTCATATTATGATAAATACATAATATATAATATATCTACAGCACATACATGTAATATGTAAATGCATAATAATAAAATTTGACTTTTTTTAGTAAATTAACCCAGGCTTACAATAATACGATTTTATTAATCATAATAAATATTTATGTACTTGTACTCGTATTATTAAACTTAGTGTCGGGAAAGTTGAGAATAAGTTCATTGGAACGAGGTATAGTTATGATGTTTATCTGAGCGCAGTTGACGATCTAATAAAAGGGTCATAGTTTACGTTTGTATAGTTTTGAATTGAATTGTTTAAAAAAAAAAGTAACTCTATATTTTGCATCTTTCGTAATAAAAAGTGGATATTAACGAATTTTTTTTAACCTAATGCCTTGTTTATAGCTAATTTGCCTATCTGAAAAAATGGTACCGTAAAAACCGATTTTCTATGTTATTATTCTATTTATATTTAAGCAAATTTACTGAAAATGAAGAAATTAATTTTATCTATTTTTTCGTAAAAAGAATTTTTTAAAAATATTTTCAAATAATTAAGAAAATTGAATTTATTTTTTTTTGTTATCAGAAAAATTTCATTACTTCATAAAATAATTCTTTTGTTTCTTTTTCATTGCGTTTCCTACCTATCGTAATATTTTTTTACGATACCTTTCCTGTCAAAAAATTTTTTTTTTTTTTTTTTATATTTTTTGCAGTTGATTTTTTACTTTCAGATAAAATTAGCTGTGAATAGGTTTCCGGAACATTCCTCCAAAAATTACTTTACTGTGGTAGCTATAAACAACGCATAAAGCAAAAATCTGAAATTCGCAAAAAAAAGAATCAATTCTTTTTTTTTGAAATTCTTCATACTTTAAGTATTGGGAAAAAATTTGCTATATTTTTATTTTTTTTTTTTATAAATGATTGTGCTATTTTTATAGATTTTAAAGAAAGAATAAAATATTATAAATTCTGTTTTATGTACTTCTAATATTTTTAAGATATGATACCATTTCATCTTAAGTGTCCTTTATATTCAATATTAAAATAAAGACTATTATTTCATCATTCCTCATTAAAATTTTAGGGGCTCTACAACTTTTTCTGCTTCACAAAATCTAAATTTAATTATCGCTGACATTTCAATATTATTTTGTGGGTTTAGATTTTTATGTATTTGAAGTATTATGAAATCTGGACAGAATTGAAATTGAGAAAAAAGTAATTAAATTTTGTCTATCATTATCGCGCTAATTATTATATAGTAAGGTTTTGTTTAATTTGAGTTTTATCCATTTATTTTGACAATTAGACATTACCAGATCTGTCAACTTTAATTATGCAAAGATTTGAAATTTTTCTCCATTTAAAAACAAAATGATCTTTGTAACAAATAAATCCATGATAATATATGCTATAATATTCGGTTTTTCAACGTAAATTTATGCAATAAAAAAAGCTATTATGGGCTTTGACAGCAAGCGGTCGCTAACCTATGATATTGTAAATGTAGTATTTTTTTTTTTAAATTTTTTTTCAACGAGATAATATTTTCTTTTGAAAAAAAAAATTGTATTTATGTATACATTATCTTAGGACTTATAGATTGCATCTAATTAGAAACATGTATGCATATATTATTATTATAATGTATCTATAAACTGAATAAAAAACAATGAAAATTATAATAGAGAGCACAATCTCGAAATAAATAGAACTTAGTTATGTAAGTTTCTGTGTCATTTGAATTGATCAAATTTTCCGCAAAAAAATGTATGAAATATTATTGCACTTTAATATAGTTTTTTAATCTTTTAGTTCTTAAGTTTTGTTAGTTCTTAAGTTTTGAAGTAATTCATTGGAAAGCTGGTTCTAATTATTTTTCTACATAATTATTAAGAATATTTATAGTTGTTCTTTAGGTTTGTACTTTATTTAAATGAAAAAAAAAAACAAAAAAAGTTATTTTTTTTAATATATTCATTAATAGTTGATATATTGACTTTAAAGACTTTAGAATTCTTATTTTTTTTTAAATTTAATCATAAAGTAAATATAATAGAGGTATTACTCCCATACAAAAAATTTTGATGAAAAAAGTGAAACAAAAAATCTATATCACAACCTTATGAGCTTTAAAAAGAAAGGACTTTCTTGATGTTCAAAGAGAATCTGAAAGGACGTCGTGGCGAAAAATAAGGCAAATGATCCGCGTGAGCATAAATAAAATACAATGAATTTATAATATACGTATCAACAAATATAAGAAATTAAAAAACATTATTACAGATTGACGATTAAGTATGTTTAGGAGAGATTATGTACAAGAATATAGTACTTTACTTTGCGACTTGAATTTACTTCAAAACTAACTAATATCATGAAATTATATTTTAAATTACATAAAACTTTTAATTCTATAGTCAAAGTATTCATAAATTTAAAATTTTCTTTTCTGTTTAATTTGGAAAAAAAATTCAATTATACTTTATCTGCATTTATGTTAGCTTATGTAAAAAAAAGCCCTTAAACATAATTAACGTAAATCAGAGAAATAGGATATAACATTTTAATAATACTAAATTTTAAAAAAAATATTTTTTCTTGAAAAAATATATACATATATATAAATTGTATAGAATTTAACTATATTAACCCTTTATTTCGTTAAATAATCCGCCTTTTCTTCATAAATTATCCGTTATTTTATTCTATCATTATTTCTTTTTTCCGCTTCAGCTATAAGGATGTGCTCAGCAAAATTTTCAAATTACTAATTTTATTAAATACTTATTATATAGAAAAATAAATAAAATTGCATTTATTAATAAATTTTTGTTAAAAGAAAACAAAAAAGTAATTTAACTTTTATGATTAAGAAGCAGTTTAATCAAGTTAATAATGTGATTTGATGATAAAAACCATGTTAGTTTTTTAATGATTTCTATGTAATATGTAAAAATAATATCGTTGTATTTAAAAATAATTTCGGGTATTTATTAGATAAAATAATATAAATGTTGAGAAATGAATGATAGTAGACTTAACGTATATATAATTATGATTCAATTAAATTAATATATACAAGTTGTTGCATATGATTCATTGTGAGTTTAATAATATGCTCTTCTACCAATATGGTCAAACATATACGTTGTTGTAAAGTGTAAACATTTTCTTATTAAAGGATTATTTTGATATTCAGTTTTACACGCCTGGGATTATTATCGTGTTTTAAATACTGCCTTCAATAATTTTAATTCATAATTTCAATTTTGGCGTTTAAAAAGCGTAATCATTAATTTTATTAAAGAATTTTCTTACAAATGAAAGCACTTACAAGGTGGGCTTGCGATATTATTTCAATTTTAATGGTATATTTTCATGTAATAAATATAATTTAAAAAGATTTATTTTATTATTTTCGTTATGAATCAATTTAATTTAAAATTATAATTTTCAATTAAAAAGGATAATTTTTAAATTTTTTTTTTCCAGCTAAGATATCCTAGTACATTTCAATAAATTTGCATAATAAACACATAAAAGAACTTGTCCGGATTATGGAGCAAAAAGAAAAAAAAAAAAGGGTTATTTATAAAATAAAAAAAATAACGTAGGAAAAAAAGGGGTACATAATTTGAAAGATTAAAATGATCTATAGTTTTTGAGTGGTTTTACGGTTATAAAATTCTCTTTAATGTTAATAAATTTTCTATATATGTAGAACATAATGCTATTTTTATGTTTCTTACAAGACATTGCAAAATATTCAACAATTTTATTTTAATTTAATATTCACCTAATATTCATACGGTATTATATGTAGGTAAATTTTATCAAATAGCGATGATAAATAATGCCGTTTAAGTATTTTATGACACATGTCAACACTGTCATGATTTTTTTTTGATTCAGAAATCACTTAAAATACTATATATTTCTATGTTTTACGATAATAACTTCTAGATTTTGACAGACTTTAAGTCAATTTATCTCTATATACTTGTTATAAGAAACACTTACTTTAAAACAATTAAAACTACGTATGGAATTAAAATTTTTTTTTTTTCAAAAACTCTAGTTAACTTAGATTCTAAATTACATATTTAAAAATTTCAATTATTTCCTAGGAATATGAATTTAACTTTTTAAATACATATATAATAATTTTATATTTTTCCTCCTACAAGTCAATATCCTTTGAATGTCCAACATTAAAAAAAAATATTGTCTTTTTATATATGGAGGAAATTAAATATGCGTCTAGATTACACACATATAATTGCATTAAATAATTTTATTATTTTTTATTTTAAACTTAATTTTAATATAAAATTTATCGCATGGGAGCAATAAAATTTGCTTAAAAGCAAAAAATGAAAAATAAATTTTGTAAATAAACTTCAAAGTGTAAGGACATGCTGCTGGTGAAGTAGCTCCTTTGAGGACATAAAGGGTCTCATAAAATTGTTTTAATAAAATTATAAAACTTAGGTGAATTTTCAGACACATAAGTTTTATTTTTTTTAATGTAATAAAATGGTTGTAAATAAAGTTTATGGACTTTAAAGAAGATTCAATGGAAAAAAAGACAAAAAAAAAAAACAAAAAATGACATCAGCGTGAATTATTAAAATCTAAAGTTAAAAAATAGTTGATAATAATAAAATTTTGGAATAAATTTTCGCGTAAAAAACACACCGCCGTAACATCACTGGAAAATTATATTAGTTATGACAGCTGCACTGCTGTGAATGCAAATACTTTTTTTACAGTGAGCCAAATAAGATTGAAATGAATACTGCTCTTAAATTTAAAGCTTTTTGGCGACTTCGTTTATAATAACTTCTTTTCACGATAGGCCATTTATTATGTCTTTGATTTTTGCCTTTTTTTTTAAATATTTTTCTACAAAAACACAAAAAACCAGACAATTTCACTCAAAAAATATGAAGAAGAATTATTAAGCGTTTTCAATTTTTTATTTCAGATAAAATAAAAGGAAGTTGTAATAAATTTTGTTGAAAAATGTATAGAAAAAAAGAAGTATCAAATAAATCTTTTTGAAAGGATAGTTTTTGGCAATAGCCACCATATATGGCATTGGCTTCAATGTTTACATAAAAAGCCAACAACCAAATAAAACATACAAAAATTTCAGAAAAAAAAAATGTATTTATATGAGTAAAAAAAAAAGTTTTAGACATGTTTTTATCTCATTACAAAAACTTTCATTTTTTTTTCAAATTATTTTGGCACGATACTTTTTCCTTCATTATTATTAAAGGCCGATTCAAAGTTCATGTATTTGTTATTTTTTTTTTTTTTTCCTAAAATTATAAATTTTCTTCTTTTTTGAAGCATTTTAAGGTTAATGAAAGGGAAAGAAAATTTAAAGTACTTAATATTTTCATGGCCACAAATCTAATAAGCTGCAGTGAATGCTTATGATATGTAATATGTATAAAAATGTAATTGATTTCTCTTTATCCAAACATTCTTTAAAAATTAAATTTTTATGTAGTAATATTTAGTAAAATGTAAATTGTAATAATTGTAAATTTTCTACTTTTTTTTCAAGAATACTAAATTGTAAATTCTTTTTTTTAGAAATAAGTTTTTTGTAATATTTTGAACTAAACGAAAAATAAATAAATAAATTATTCAGGACGAACAACAGTTGAATATAAATATCGGACCATGATGAGAACTAGAACTACAAATCTACACTTTGTTGATCACTTTTAAATTTAAGTAACCCCTTTAGGTTTGATGTATTAATGTCTTCGAATTAGATCGCCCTGCTTTAAGTTTCTTCTTTATTTTTAAACAATAATCGAATTTATAATGTTCCTTTCCTAATATCTATATTTTAGTGCGAAAATTTTGTCTTTTTTAGTTTTAATTTCAATCACATTTTGCTCAAAATTTTTTCATTTCATTGGATCTAAATGTTTTTGAAACAATTAAAGAAGAAGCTTTTATCAAAAACATTCAGGGACATAATTATGGCATTATCTCTCATTCCTTTGCAAAACTTTTTAATAATAATTATTTTAATTTTTTTTCTTTGCATAGAATTTCAATGAAAAATACTTTTTTTTTCAATTGAGTTTTTCTTGAAATGCATTCTAGATAAATACGACAATGTAATTTAAGTAGAAATTCTGGGAAACAATTCACTTCCACTACCTTGGTAAAGAAAGATTAACAAGTGCTTTATATGTGTGATACCACAATCTTTTTCGATTATTTTTATCATTATTAGGAAAATTTAAATTACTTAGAAGAAAACTTTTTATCACTAAGGTATACTGTTACTGCGTATAAAGATGATTATATTAAGATTTTTGTAAAAAGTTCAATTTTCTGAATTTTTTAATGCAAGAGAACTATTTTGTTATTAGAGGTAATTTTTATCACTTACACTTATTATTTCTAAATAATTGAATAATGTTATTAAAAATAAAGCGATATCCGACAAAATGGGATACAACATCATTTGGTATTTAACGTTGTCATTCATACTTAATTCCAAAGATTTGGTTTTACAAATATATTTCAACACCAGCCGAAGAAAAGAAATAATCTCAAAAATTTAAAATTTTCGCATAATAAACTCTTAAGATTTTCATGAGAATAAAATAACATTATATTAAAAGGTAAAAAATAATATATAATCCATATATAACATATGAATGTAGATAAAAATACATAATATTGCACTTTTCTTAAAAATAAATTTTCTTAGTTAGTTGAAATGTCTTGTATAGAGAGAGTGATTATGTAAATGCGGTTTCATTTAGAAACATAAAAATCGTTAGAATAATGATAACGATTATAAATGAAAAGGATCATAATGCGGTTAAACAAAGGATATGTTATGCAAATTTAGGACCAAATTTTTTTATATCTTAGGTACATAAATATACTTACATATATTATATCTATTATTTCATGCTTTCTTTTACGACATAGCATAGAGAAAAATTAAATTTAATATTACTTCTATAAATTTTGTACGTTCTCATATATGAATATGTAAAATATGTGCAAATTTGAAATTTTCTTAAAAATAAATAAATAAATTTCTAGAACATTATATTGAAGTTAAGTTTTCGACTTTATAACATTCGAATTTGAATAAAAAAAACAGCAGCTTAACCTATACCCTAAAATCAATTGTAAATAATAAACCTTAAATTATCTTTTATTTTCAGATACTTAATTAACAATAAATCATTTATTATCACAAAAAAAATTATTTAGAATAATTATATTTCCCTCAAATATTAAAATCTATATGTTGGTACTTATGTATACCTTTAAAAATAAGAAAATCTTTAATTTTGAGGATAAATTAAAATATTATTGTCCCATAAATTTTTCTTCATAGACGTTATATTTTCTATTAAAGAAAACTTAAGACAAAAAAAAAAAAAATCTAGAAAATTTTCCACTTTTAATAAAAGTATTTTGTTAAAAAAAAAACATATTTTTGTTCAGATTTTAATGCCATACATTATCATAAAAAGTGGTTTTAACACTAAATTAAAATCACAGAAGGTTCATAATGATTTTGAAACAAAAATTTATGATCGTAATGTAAAGTTAAAAAGTAAAACGAAAAACTTTTAATAATTTTTCATAGTAAGAAAAAAAAAAAAAAGAAGTTTTAAACTTTTATGGCTTATTACCGAAAAGTTTATTTAATTTTTGTTTTTTTTTTTAATTTTTATATATATAAAAATTTATGGTAATTTATCATAAAAATCAGATTTAAGATATTTAATATAATAATATGGAAATATAACTTAAAAGTTGTTTGTACCTGCAAAATATTAATAATTTTTTTTTCTAGATTATTAAATCATCAAAATTGGTTGCAATTCCAGGGATTTATTTCATTTTTAAATAAAAACTGACGGTTCCGCAATAAAAATTAAGTTAATGTAAATAAAACATTAAGGAAACAAAATTTATTATAAATTTCTTATAAATTAATATTGGAAGAATATTCTGTATAATTAGTCAATATTTTTTTAATAGAATATGTACTGTACTTAATGTATATCTTTGATTATTGAAATAATACTTTGAAACAGTAGATTAAAGATTAACTAACTTAATTCAACAAATAAAAAAATTTAATGGGCATGTGATCGGTATGTTGTATTTAGTACCATAGAATTTCGATCACTAAATGGAATATTATAGGCGTCAATACACATGCAATCATTTTGAATAAAAATTTCCTTTAAATGCTTCTTAGTCAATAATGAATTCTTTTAAATGCTTCTAAGTGAATAATGAAATAATTAAATGCTTTAAATTGAATATTGCGTAATACCTAAACAAAAATAATATCACTCAAAATATTTCAATACAGACAAATACCAACAAAAAATGAAAAAAAAAATAGTTTATCAACTTTTGTTTATTTTTTGCATTGCAAATGTATAAACTGCAACTATCTCTCAAATGCACATTAAAACAGTATATTAGATATGTTAACAAAATTTGTTTTACAACTCGTTCTGTATTTACACAAAAACACATAGGCACTCTTGTCAATATATATCACTCGACTTCGGTCTCGTGATATAAGTATTGACTCGTGTCAATAAGTTTTTGTGTATACACAACTCGTAATTAATAACAAATTTAGATATATATCTTTATTAAAATTTCAGATATAAAACAATTTTTTTCCGGTTATCTTTTCGAATGGTGGTAACATTAAATTGAATATATATGTAAATACAATTTTTTTTTTTTAAGAACAGCTTAACCGAAATTTATAAAACATAGATAATCTTAAATATTTTATCTTTTTCACTGTATATAGAATTATGTATATACCTTTTAATAATAAAAAGAAAAAAAAAAAAACTTAATAAAAAACTGCCTGAAATCAAAAACAGAACCAGGTAAAAAAATTTATTAATAACCGGGGACATTTAATTGACTTATTTTCCAGTATTTGAAAAAAAAAATCACCTTTTTTTTTACAAAATTTAACTGTGTTTTTTTTTAATAGTATAATAAATATATGTTTTGAGTAATAAAAATACATATTAAAAAGAAACATAAATTTAAAAAATAAATCCAATTGGGCTATTTCTATTAAAATCTATATAAAATGTGTTGCGTGAATAGGCTCATAGGTTCAGGAAAACTATTTTAGAGCTTTGTATCTCAAAACAATAAATCTATTAATAATTCTAGAATGTTATATCTTATTTAATTTAATTTTTTTTTTCAAATAAATTAATTTAGCACCACTGCAATAACAGTGACATAGCGCTTTTAACACTAAACCATATTACCACATTATTTTGTAATATAAATTTATGAGCTCAGATTATGTGAGAAGTATAAATTTATAATTTTAAGTTAAATTATAATGTGAATAAAATATTATACTCGTATTTTTAAGTTTTTTTTTTGAAGACGTCGCGCAACATTTTAAATTACAATTTATCTGCACGTTTATGTATATTAAGAAATTATTTACGACTTTATTGTCAGTAAATATTATTATCCTGTCATATTATCCAATTTGATGATTTAAATTACAAGTTATTCTTTTTTCATTTTTTCTTTTTCATTTAACTTTCTTCACTTATTGGGCTTCACTGTACATACATAATTTCTCTTTGTACGTAATAAAGAAAACTTTTTTTTTTCCTTTTCAAGTTATGCAACTGGGCATAAAAATGTCTGAAGATGTTTTCATGACCGAAAATTATGTTATCTTTGATTTTAAGATATTGTGTTGGATATATAAAAGAGAAAAAAAAATCAATAAATATTATTTAGGTTCAATGAAAATCAGGTCTCTGGGAGTTATTACAAAACAAACTACTCGTTTTTTTTCGAGTTTTACATAAAATCTTAGTGCTTAGAATTCAGATTGTTATTACATTTTCTGTTTAAATTAACGTTAAGTTCGTCATAGAAAATATTAATCCAATCCTTAAGAAAGATTGAAAGCCGAATAATTTCGAAATCTAACGTATGATCTATATTGTTTCCAAAGATGAAAAAATTATTTATTTCAAAAATTAGAAAATTGTTTGAAACATAAAAACGTAATTAAAATATATTCACTATATCTGTGAGAACAAATAGACCAGTAACACGGACGCATAAAAAAAAAAGATTCAACACTTTTCTTTTCAAGAGAAATTGTAATGAATAAGATTTTTGAATCTTCACATATATGAAGAAAACGACCAAAATAAAAAGAAATTTAAGAGACCCTTTTTTTTGTGTCATAAATCACTAATTTTTTTTTTCTTTTTCTTACGTCTTTATGGTCATGTACACTATACTTTATGATTATGTTTAGCATATATATAAATCTCTTGTTATTTTAGCATAAAAAAATGCTCAAAAATTTTTTTTGGGTTCGAAATAAATATAAATGGAATACGTAAATCGTGAAAAAAGAAATGAGGCCTGATTGTTGTAGTTTCTTTCTCATCAAAATGTTAAAAAAAAAAAAATTCTTTATGGAAATTAATTTAAACATAAATTTTTTCGATTTAATGTAAGATTTAAATTGTGAATAAACCAATTATTTATATGTACACAAAAGAAAAAAAGAAACGGGATTTTATGTATTATGTTATTATTCGATTTAAAAAAAAAAAAGTAAAAAAAAAAAGTTTATCACGTATCAGTGCAAGTTACGCAATTTACATATTCAATAATAAGTAGGTACTATTCTGAAGTTAAATGAGGAATTTTTACACTTGTGCTTAAAAAGATTGGTTTTTTTGGAGAAGAAAATTTTCTTAAGAATTTTTTAGGTATTAATAGGGTCCTTTATTATAAAAAAAAAAAAAGTATTAAAAAATTTCATAAATTAAAACTAATATTCAATTGAGAATTGCATTTGCAATTTTCTTATGAAATTTTCGAGCGCCTCTTTCTATACACACACTAATGATATAATAATAATTTTTGAAATGAACTATTCATTTCTATTTATGCAAATTCTTTAAATTTCCTTATCATATTTGGATACAGCAAACTCACTGTATGAATAATAAATATTATTATTATTTACAATATAATATACATATAAATTACATATAATATAAATATATCGATTTTTTTTTCAATTAGCAAGTGCTAATGAATATTGAAATAGTGACAGCTCAATAAAAAATATTAACAATTATTATTTTTTTTAACATAAAATCATAAAAAATTATTTTAACTTTTCAAATGAAAAAATTTTTACACTCTGCTCTATGATAACGATTATGGGATTAAGAATGACGTTAATTAAAGAATTATGGGTTGTACCTCTATACATACATTTATAATAATATTTGCATTATTTAATAATGTTTTTTTTTTTTCTTAATTTGTTGCCGTAAAAAACAATCTAAAATTTATTTGTACTTAACTTATATATAAAAAAAATATACTGCTTGAATGTTAATTTTTTCTTTATATATATATGAATATGTATGTATTTGCAAATATTTGTAGAATTCCAGAAGATAAGATAAAAAAAAATTGTTTTTACCGCTTTTTATTTAAAGGAAGACTCTTCAAAAGAGATCTAAGTTCTACAGGCTTGGCTAAAAGTTCAGGGTGAAAATCCACAATTGAGAACTGTATATAGTAAAGAACAGAATAATGTTTCATACATTGATTTTTTTTTTTTGCTAAAAAAACAAACTTCAGTTAAAAGACATAAAATTTAGAATTACAATTTTTAAGAATTTTTTTACTACCTCAAAATATGAAAGTTAACAAAAATAAAAATAACTTTATTTTATGATCTTATATTTTGTGTTTAGAATTAAGAATAATACTTTTTTCTTTTTTGCTATAAAAACATATGAATATTTGCAATAAAAACAAAAGGGAAACGTGTTAAAACTGTCAACATGTCCGTTGAATTTTTTATATGCAACAAAACTTTTTTTTTTTTTTTATGATTGACAATGCAGTTTGACACCAACAACAGTTTTTATATAAATAATATAATATTATATAAAAGTTTACAAACAAAATGTCTCAAGAACAGTTTTATTAGACAAGCATAGTGAAAACACTTGTCAAAATAATAAAATGAAATTGGAAAAAATAAAAGAAACATACTCAGCATGATGAGTATAAAAGAATTTTTGTTTTGTGTTTTTTATTTCTACGGCCCTACTACTTCAATGTTAGTTTTGGAATTAATATTATTTACACAAATATAAGAAAAATGTTCAGTTGTTTAGAATTTGATATTTACTTTGACTTAAGATAGGTCAGAATATTGCATATGTTATAAACTATTTTTATAGTTAAAATAATAATGGAATTTCCTTATACTTTTACTAAATTTATTTTATATTTTATAACTAATTAATTTTATAGTAAAATAAACTTTATTTAAATTAAATTCAAGGCTAGGTTATTAGGATTTTCCACGATAAATAATAATATTTTTCAACTATCATTGCAAGTATGTAAATAAAGGTATAAAGAATTGTTTTCTATAAAATTTTTTAATGCGTTGGGGATCGTTATGTTGTATTTAGTGCTATAGAATTTAGATCACTTAATGGAGTATTATATGCGTCAATACACATGCAATCATTTAGATGCATCTGCGTAAATAATGAAAAAATTTAGATGCATCAGCGTATATAATGAAAAAATTTAGATGCATCAGCGTAAATAATGAAATCATTTAGATCAGCGTTTCTCAACCTTTTTGCTATAGCGACCTATAAAATATGAGTACAAAATAACGCGACCCTCAATATGAAAATGGTATGCATTGACAAGTAGAAGAAATGAAAGACAACTTTAAAATGTTTTGTTTATTTTTATTTTAATGGCTTATTTGTTGTTGACAATTATTTGATAATTTATTAAGTCTGGCTCAAAGGATTTACTCAATTATCAATGTTAAAACAGCAATCTTTTGAAAAATAAGGTATAGGTTAATTCTTCTTACGTAATCAAAATATTTTATTATTTTTGAAAAAATATATGTAGCATTTGTAATAGAATTTTTCCATTAAAACGACCCTTTGAAAATCTTTCGCGACCCAAATTCGGGTCGCGACCCTAAGGTTGAGAAACGCTGATTTAGATGTTTCGTATTGAATATTACGTAATACCTAAACAAACATAATATCTCTCACAATATTTCAATACAGCCAAATACAAAAAAAAAAAAATGAGAAAAAATGAAAAGAAAAAATATTCTCTCTTTGCAACTACTTCTCCCCTACGCATTAAAACAGTATATTGGATATGTAAACAAAATTTGTTATACAACTCGTTCTGTATTTACACAAAAATACATTGACACTTGTCAATTTATATCACTCGACCTTCGGTCTCGTGATATAAGTATTGACTCGTGTCAATGTATTTTTGTGTATACAGAACTCTTAATTAATAACAAATTTAGTTTACATATACAATAATCTACTATTATATGTAATATTCGAAAGTCTAAAAGTATTCGTATAGTTAATAGTTTTTTTTTTTTAATGTAAAAGCTTAACTAAACTTTTATCTAAACTGTGGTAAATTAAAAACATTTTTTTTTTATCCAAATTAGGTAAAATGCAGGTGTGGGCGAAATGAACTTAAAAAATGAGACACATAAAAATTGCATAAAAAATTTGCAAAATATGCAAAATATACACATATATTATATTTTATTTTGTGTTTTTTATTATTATTGAAGAAAATAAATTTAACAATAAAACTTGCACAAAATGCCATGTAAGTATACATTAAAAATATTCAGGAGTTCTTTTTTTTTTTTGTTTTCCATATCAGGGATTTTCTTTAAGAAAAAAAAAAAAAAAACTGTCAAAGAATTATTTGATGAATGAAATAATTTTTTTTTGCAAAGCACTATATTCAAAAGAAAATTTATAGAATAAAGTTTTTTTTTTTTTTGAATACCAAATATAGTAATTTGTTTCGCTGACAGGGCCAACACAAAAACAATAAGTTATGTCAGATTTCTATTTTTAATATATATATATATATATATTTGTTGTATACATGTGTATCAATGAAAATAAAAAAAAAAAAATTGCAAAAAGCCTATTTAAAGTCCAAAAGCGAATAAAAATAATAAGATTAAAATAAAATTTATTATAATCTTAAATTATTCAAATCGTTTCAGATTTGTATATCAAAATGAAAAACAAAATAATAATAATAAAATAAAACAACACAACAATGTGTTACAACAAAAAAAGCTTGTTTTTTATAATTGTGCTATTTTTAATATGAAAAATAAATAAAAAATGAATGTATAAATTTTATGCTTATAATTCGTTTAGCATAATAAAACTAATTATAAAATAGCATCGAGCCATAATAAAGAATAATAAAAAAATGAAAATAAAATATGTTATATATACTTTAACAAAATAATAAACATTTGAAGCTTGGAGGAAATTATGTAGATCCTGGTTTATTAAAACTTAAATTTAATAAATTTTAATTGAGTTATATTTATAAACATTGTGAAGAAGATTAATACATTTATTGTACATCATCATACACCATTCAAACTTGATTATTGTATATATATTTACAGAATCAAATCTGTAAATACATCGAATGAATTGCAACTACGACTAGTTAATCTTTTTATTTATAGATTCGGGAGGAAATTATAAAAATTTTAATAAAACATAGCATTGAAGTGTCGTTCAACATTATTGAAATTAAAGATTAACATTTTTTTTTACTCTTCTACATATTTCAAAATATTGTTTATGAAAAAAAAAAATGTTTTTAAAAATATATTGTTTTATAAAATTTCAGATAATTTGTTAATTTCACTTCTTTATAAAATTAATTAAAAACTTACGTGTGTCAAATTTAAACAATTCTAATGAAATAAATAACATACCTGAAAATAAAGAAAGAAAAAGAATTTTTTTTTTAATAATAATAATAACGATAAGCTTCATATTTCATAATAATTAACAATATTACTAAATAATAATATTACGAATAGTGCAACTGGAGTCGTGTCCAACTGTTTTAAGTAATTTTACACTTATTTTTTGCAATTTGTTTCATCTCAACTTTTCAAATAATATTACTGGCAAAACGTCAATAAAAAGTTAGAAAAACTTAAATTTCATATGTTCAGTACTGTTTTTGTGACTTTCAGTGCGATTACAATTATTTTAGTACAGTATTAGCAGTATTAAAACTTATGTTTTATGGCGGCAATTGAAATTCATATATTTGTCTGACAACCTGGTGAGTCTCATGATTTTTTTTTTCTTTAACTAATGAATGAAACTTATGAAAAAAAAAAGATAATTAAAAAAAAACGCAATCGAAAATCTTAACTATTCATGCAAATATTTTTTCTATCTATCATTATTATTACTATACGAAAAAGATTCCGAACACGAATTTAAATCATATAAGCACTTTTATTATATATGATTTTCATTAAATATTTTGCAAAGAAAACAAGAAAACCTTAACCCACGACATGTCTTTTTCTTTTCATTTTCAGATCAATTTTTTTTTATTTTGATACAAAAAAAAAGTTTTTTCAGTTTTATCTGCCTTGACGGAAAAGTTTTTACCATCAATTTTTTTTTTGTTCACAAAATAAATTTTATAAGTTCTATCTAACAAAAAATTACATAAAAATAAGAAAAGAATTTTTTTTTTTTTATGTTTTTTAATTCGGTTCTTATAGATGCATGCATTAATTAATGCAAACTGAGAATAATATAATAAAACATTTTTTTTTTTTTTTAGTTTAGTTTAGTTTCATTCAACTTAAAAGGAAAATCGACTTTAGGAAAAAGAATAG
The DNA here is from genome assembly GCA_964007475.1 of Hybos culiciformis. Classification (NCBI taxonomy): domain Eukaryota; kingdom Metazoa; phylum Arthropoda; class Insecta; order Diptera; family Hybotidae; genus Hybos; species Hybos culiciformis. Next base: position 34,029,875 of record OZ023273.1, on the reverse strand, counting down.
TTAGTTAGGGAATTAAACATTTTAATAGGATGCAGTTTTTATTTTAACGATTTCTCAAGTTTTTTAGTGTTATAATTTTTGTGGACGACAGGCATAAACGTAGAAAGCTTTGTTTGATCAAGAAAATAGAATTGGATAATTTTTTGGACCTGAAATTTTCGCAAAAAAAAATATCGGGTCTATCGACTATTTTTTTCGTTTCAACATTTATGTAGTTAACATAAATTTATTAAAATGTTAAAATAAGATTTGAAAACATTGTGTATAATGCTCAGCACATGAGATAAAAGAAATATTTTTCATTAAAATGCTAAATTTATATATATATATATATATATATATATATATCTATATACATTTTTTTAAGTGGTGTGTGGATTGAAATTCTAATGAATTGTTTATTTTAAAATTTGGGTATATCTTGTGTACCAGAAAAAAAAAATTAAACAAAATTTTTTAATCTAAGAACTAATAAAAATTATAATAATATTTATTTCATAAATATACTCAGCATACATATGTAGCGCAGTGCATAAATATTTTGGTTATTCGAATATCATAATTTAAAAAAAAAAATACAAAAAATTAATGCTTAGTGCTATTTTAATATTATTCGTTCTTTGTATTTTCTGTACATTGTAAATTATAAAAATTTAATTAAGAATTTTTTATAATTTTTTTTTTTGTTTTAATTTAACCCTTATTTGATCAGGAACATTTCCGTTAAAGAAGAAATATGGGAAAACAAATATATTCTATGACTTGAGATAATTATGATTTTATAAATAAATCATAGGTCCTGTAACCCGTTTTCAGTATTTCGATTTTAGATACTTAAATTTTAAGGTACTTTGATCGCAATCAGGGACTGAACATAATTTTTAGGCTCCTTCATTATACGAATGCCATTTAGTCGTACATCATATACGCATGTATAACAATTTTCACCGAACCAGACCCTAGTCCGAATCGAGCCAATACACTATTTTTCATAGGAAGAATCCATTTAAACTTTTATAAACTTTTTTATAAACTCAGACTCTCCAAAACCCGAAATGATCGAATCTTAACTTTTAGACATATATATATTTTGTCACTTGCGGGCTAAAAATCACTTTAAGTGTATATAAATAATAGCCAGTTTTAATTTTTTTTAATTAATAAATTATAAATTATAAACATCCAAACCAATAATAAAACAAATTATTTGTAACCAAAAATAAAATAAATAGGTACACAAAAAAGAATTATTCCTCACAGAAAGTTTATAGGTTTAACGACCTTTTATCAAACATCTCTCTGATCCAGAATATGAGAGATATTATCCGTATAATTAGAAAATTAGTTTTCCATTCAAGAACAAAGTAGAATAAATTTTTTTTGTTAGTAAACTTATGGTTAATTTTAAGCGGAAATTAAAAAAAATAATATTCTGTGAATATTTTTCTGTTAAATAAAATATGATGTTCTATATCAGAAAATGAAAAAAAAAATTTATATTTTTTTCTTCTTAAAACTGATGATGACACGAAAATTTCAATTATAGAAATTATTAAACAAAATTCAAGATTGACGATAGAAATAATTGTATTGCAATATTATATATTATTTTTATGTAATCAAAAATTTGTAGGTGCACATGAGAGAAATAAAGCAACTTCAAAGTATTTACCTTCAAAAAAAAAATAGAAATTATAAAATAGAATCACAAATTTTACCGGAAAATGAATTTAAAAAATCCAAAACTGCCCAGCATGTTTTTTTCTAAATTCACATAGTTTTAATTTTGATTATGTTCAAATTTTAGAGCAGCAAAACCAGACTTGTAATTTTACAAAACAGGCTCGCAAATTTTTTTATCTTCATACGTAAATTCACGTTCTAATATTGTTTTCATTATTGTTAATTTTTTAGGTATTTTATTATATTGTGATATTTAAATGAATTATATAAAAATGGTTCTGACTTCAATGAAAACGGTTGAGATTTCTTCTAAGAAGACAATTTGTAAATTTATTTAGCAATGGGAAAAAAAAACTAACTGCAAAATCATATTTATTTTATGGCCTATATTCTTGATTCGACAAAAAAAAAAAAATGAACTATCATATATAAATATTTATATATTTGAAATTTCAATAGAATGAAATCGATTTTCGAATCATTTCTCTTTTACTAGTTTGAAAGGAATACTATGTGTTCAGTTTATTTTTCATCTTTTTTATATTTTAAAGATTATTGCGGAAAACTTTCGATAAACGATAGGATATTGGATGCATATATAAAATATTAGAATATTTTTTTCAAAAAATGACTGCAGTTTTTTTTTTGTATCACTTTCCAGGAAGTATAAAAATTAATGTAATAGCTAAGAAATTTGATGTTCAGCCAAGGTTTGTTTGATATCTCGAGGCTTGCTATTTATGCAAGACACGAAAATTAAGAGCATACATATTTTAATTTAAATTTTCAAATAAAATAAAATTTCTCAAATTCATACAAAAAAATTATTAGTTTAAACAAATATAATTTTCAATTTACTTATATTAAGTTTTCTGAAATAGCTCAAAATTTCCAATGAACATAACATAACTATACTATATATGTATATTAAAAAATAATTTAACTAATGCCATGTTTTTCCGGTCTGAGAAATTTCTTTTCCTATTAAATGAAATTTTAAGTTCAATTGAATCTATTTCAGTTTATTTTTCAAATAAAATATATGTAGTGTATAGATATATTTCCACAACTGGTGAAGTTTATATTTTATTCGAACATATTAATATTTATTAAAATATATACATTCATTCTTTTCTTTTCAAAATTTTCATTTAATGAAAAATTTAATTTGCAAAAATAAAATAAAATAAAATAAAAAAAAAAAAAAAAAATTCCATAAAAAAAATTATAATATAATTTTTGTTAGTAAAATATTTGAACAATATTATCCTTATAAATTTTTTAAGGGATTCTGATGCTGCTGATGCTTCTATAGAGTACTATACTTCGTTCATTGAACCTCAAAAAAAAAAGGAAAATATATAAATATAATATATATATATATATATATATTTTAAAAATGAACAAAAATAAAATATAAAATTCTGTATATATAATACAGTGCTATCCTTAATATGGAAAATCTTTCTTCCTTATTTCTGGTAAAATTGTTCATTTTTATCCAGGGATCGTGTTTTCTACAATAAAATACCAGAAAATCCCATTTCTAAAGTTATTTAAAAATTTTTCATATTTGAAGAAAAAAAAAATGTATATTTTATTTTTTTTTTTCATATAAAAGCACAATATTCACACACAAAACTGCATTATTATTATCTATTTTCCTAGAATATCTTGAAACAGAATTTTAAAAACCCAAAAAGAAAAATATATATATATATAAAATATTTTTTTTTTTTTTGTGGAAAAAAAAAGTGGCTTCGAGTGCTCCGCAAAAACCATGCTGGGTAGATTTATTTTTATGAAAATAATAATTATTGTCTTGAGACCAACACAATATGATGGAAATTGTGTTCTTAAATTTTCATTTTTGAGTGAATGTAAAAAAAAAATAAAAAATCAAGAATAAAAAATATAACACTGTAAAAAAATATTTGTTTTCCATTTTTTACTGTCTTTGGAACCGTGCTCCCGGATTTTATATATAATAAGTATAATTTTCAAAATTCTTAATTATCTTGTATTTTGACATTGGAATTTTGATATTTTTGTCAAGATATTTCCCTGCGAAATAAAAATTTTCTTGAGATTCACCAAATCTGAGATAGCTTGATGAAAATCATAGAATTAACTTGACGTCGACTTTGATTTTTTAATTTTTTTATATCATTTGGTATATTGTTTGCTGTTAAGTTATATTTCTCTTCAATTCTTCGAAAAATGTTTATAATCGTATTAAAAGCAATTGATTACAGCCAACGCAACAAATTTTATATTATTGTAATTATTCAACTTTCAATTTTTCGTTTTTAATCTAAACAAATGGAAATATTAAATTCCATATAATAAATGCAAAATAAAATGCAAAAACAGGATAAATGCGAAATATATAAGTAAGAACTCAATTTAATTCTTATGTATAGTAAAATTAAAATTTTTGGTTGCGGTTTTCATGCCTGGAAGCAAAAGATCAAAACATAAGATTCTTTGTGCTTGTATGTTCAAAAATAGTTTATCTTTTCTTTATTTTGTACATGGTACATAGGTATTTATATATTTTTTGAATTTTCAAAATGAAAAAAAAAATAATAACTAAAATGGGAATTCTAATATAAGTGGGTTGTTTAAAATTATTATCATTTTATAAGAATAATTTTCATATTATAATTTAGAAAATAGTTTGTATTTCCTAATTTAACAAAAAATTTCATTCGAAGCATATAAAGAAATTAAATTGCATTTTATAAACATAACAAGAACATTATGTTCAAAATTTTATAAATGAGACTAGAAATTTGTCAAGAGAGAAGTGGTTTTTATTAATTTGTTTTTTTTTAATTTGAAAAATAAAATTTTATACTCTTTATCCTGAAATATTTTCGATAAAGTGGTATTTTATTTACGTTTAGTGTTGTGAACTTAGGTTCAATTCATACTACATGAAAAAACACAATATTATCTCGCTTTGTAACTTGCGAATTATTCTGTATTTAATTTATTAGCCTAATTTTAGAATGTTTTGAATGAACCTATATAAAGAAGAAATTATGATTGTGTATGTAGTCATTTTTAGGATAACTTCTTTAAAAATTTATTCAAGCATTTGTTTTAACATACAACTTGAAAGTTCATCAAAATTCCGAGTATATAAATTCACAGAAAATAAAAATTTTGAAAATGAAATAAATTTTTTTTTGCTGATTTTTATGTTGTCTAATAAACAAAGAATTTTTAATGTCAGCGAAAATTGTCGCGAAAAATAACAATAAAAGGATAATGTCTCCTATAAATAAAATAAAAATAAACATTAGAGTTCATTTGAGAGGAAATGTAAAGCTGATGAATTTATATGTATTTTTTTTTTTTTTTTTTGTAAAACAAATTTATTTTTAAAGAATAACAAAAAAAAAAAAAACTTTGGTAACTGACGTTGCCCGAGGATTCATCATCCTTGACATTGATAATAGATTATATATTTCTATGAAACTGAAAAAAAAAAAAAAGGTATACGCTGCAAAATATAACATAGACCATAGAAAGATATAAAACATCATTTAAAAAATAATAAATTTAATGGATTTTTGAATGAAAACATAAATACATATTGAATATCATCAATTTTAATGCAAGAACGGATATTGAAGTTTTGAATATTTGATTTTTTTGCGCATTTTTTTATCATAATATAATATATGCAGTGTTTTTGAAGCATTTGTGAAAACAAAAAATATAAAATTATTGATACTAATCCTGTTAAAAAATAATATTATTTTTTTTTTCAAAAATACAAATGCAATGTCTATTGCAATATCATAAGAAACTCATATTATCTCGCAACATAGGATTTAAAAAAAATAATCGAAAAAACTGAACGAAATAACGTAGATATATGCGCCATTGATATTCAGAGTTGCAATCCCTGAGGTATAACTACAGTGACTTTCCTTTTATTTAACGAGCATATAATATAATAAAAAAAAATTCTATATATAAACTTTATAGTATTTCCATGTTTAAATCTTATTTCATGACATTATTACAGAAATAAAAAATTTAAAAAAAAAAACGACAACTACTACCTATATATATAATTTTGATTACAAGTAACAGATATATATATATTTTTTTTTAATTGAAAATCAACTAATGAAAAAGTTTTCATTGATTTTCAAATAATAGGAAAAACTCTTAAAGATCATCAGAAGGAAAAAAAAAAAAAAAACATTCTCAGACAAAAAGTCTTAAAAATTCAATAGCACATTAAAAAAAAATTATGTATTTCAAAGAAATAGACAGAAAATTAAAAAGTTTTTCCTTAGTGCTTGGTTTTTTTTTTTTGTTTTTTTTTTATATAAAATATTTTAGTTTTTGCAAAGATGGTATTGAAAAAATATTTATTAAGTCCTTTGAACTTTTATTTTTCAAGCTAAATGTTTTTTTTTTTTGAATGCAATTTCAATTTACATTAAAATTTTACTTTAAATACATAAGTTGAAAAAAATATATATATATATATAAAATATTCTTGAAGATACATATAAAAAGGAAAGCTTTTCATTGAAATGTTTCATTTCATTCTTTTTATTTACATTCTATTAAAAAAAAGGAAAATTGATAAAAATTAAAAGGAAAATATATTAAAAAGAAAATATATGAAAAAAAAAAACTTTTTCCCAATGTAGAATAACAAACCATTCACCCTTTTCAAGTGATTAATGAACAAATGCGTACAGATTTTTTTTTTTTATGAATGAAAGTATCTTTTAATGAAATTCAATACATTGCAAAATCCGTATGTAAAATTAGACGTTTACTAATTATTATGAAAATGATAGAAAATAATAATAATTACATAATATTTGCATTAATAAAATATAGTTATGGCTCAACATAGTTACTATACAAAAAATATTAAAAAAAATTTATTTTATTTATATCATTAAAAATAAAAATAAAATAATATTACAGTACTAAAATAAAACCAAACCAAACTATTCTTAATTATTCAACGATCTGTAGGAAGATGATCATTATTATGTCTATTTAATGCGAAAATAAAAACCAACCTTGTGAATATGCAATTTTTTAATACGATGATGGCAATTCATTAGAATACATAAACTTAAAAAAAAAATTTACTTCGAAAATGAACTTTAAAGTTACGAGTTTTTTTTAAAATCAAATTATTTTGTTTCTGAAAAAAAAAAAAAAATGTTGTGACTTGACTGCTATTAAGGTGATCGGTAGAATAATTTTTGAAAAACTTTTATAATATAAATTTGTAAGTTCATTCAAGGACATTAAAGTATCATCAATTTCAAAAAAATGTTACAAATGTGCACACTCCTTTAAGTTAAATGTATGTTCATATATGAGTTTTCTTATACGAACGAACAATAAGTGAAAATTGCATTCTAAACGCAGACAAGCGTAATCTATCATTTGAAATAAGGACCCTAAAAAGGAAAAAAAAAAAAGAAGAAAAATAACGAAAAAACTTTACCAATTTTTTTTTTTCCTCAAGTACAAAAAAAAACATATGCGATAAAGGATATAAGGATAATGACTTTAACAAGCATATAAAAATTAATAAAAATTTAAGCTAAATTCATTTCATTAACTTTGTTCGTGACAACTATAGTAAAAGCTTAAATTAATTTCCGAGTATATTTCAATTTTAAACTTAATAAATATTTGAGGTTAGATACACGGTCGTTTTTATCAAACAATTAAATATATAGTGTCAATTTGTCAGCTTAGAAGTGTTAAATTTTTTTTTATTGTACTATGTAATAGTGTATATTTATTCATTTTAGAATGATTCTGTTTTTGATTAAAATTAAGAACTGATCTATGACAACTGTCCAGATAAAATGATGGTTTAAATATTTTATTTTGCTCATGAGTTAGAAAAAGAAAATCATTAAACTAACTTTCATTCCATTTTTAAGAATTTAATTTCAAATAAATAAATAAAATAAATACTTTGCTTATTTATTTGCATTTTAAATATGTATTTTTAGAACATTTAATATAAAAACCTCCATAATAATTTATCTTGATAATTAAATAATAATTATTATTTTCTCTTTTAAAAAGTGGCAATTTACCCTGAAAGTGTGTACTTAGACAATTTCAACGGTTCGTTAAGTGTGAAATTTTATCCTTTGAAATATAACACTCTGTTCTAAATATTAATATTTCATAAATTTAGAAATTTAATAATTTTATGTACAGCAGCATACTGTATACACATGATTTTAATTTTTATTTTATAAGAACCTACATTAATAATTTTATGTTTTTTTTAAATTTTATACATAAATTTGAAATTCAAAAAAAAAACTCCAGTGTTGGAATAATAAGTCAGTACTTTCCACTATCTTTTTTTGTGTCTAATGTAAAACATATTATTTACTTACTTTACATAATTTATTCATAAATAATACCCATGTACTAAATTTAAAATAAAAATATATAAAACTTTATACATTTATATTGGACCAAGAATTAAGATTTTATAGGCATCTACAACTATAAATTTAAGAAAACAAAGTCATAATGTAATTAAACATTTACAAAATGTGTATACACTTTATTCCCTTGAATAATTAATAGAAAAAAAGTTTTTTTTTTTCTGATAAATAATAACAATATCATGTTCTGTCTGCTAAACTTAAAAAATAAAAAATAAATAAAATTAAAGAAAATTTAAATAAATTTTGGTACATATAAAAATGTGAATCTATATCAATGAAAATTTTCTTAATTAATCTTTATTTATTTAAATATGAATTTATAAACAACATTTTAAAATTATCTTTTTAATTGGCCTCTAGACTATGAATGCAAAATATTAGTTAAATATTTAAATACAAAACAAGAATGAACGAAAAAAACAAAAAATTAAAATAAATAAATAAATATTATTATGATAGGATAATCTAACGCAGTCATTTGTGTATTTTCATTTCAATGAATTTTCGTCCCTTTTTTGATAGCTTATGCTTTAATAAAATATATAAATTTAATATTGAAAGGATTTAATGTACTTATTATACATCATACCTATCTTTATCTATATTAAACTGTAGTACATAATATATAATATACTATGTTGTCTGTTGTACGTAATTCATATAAATTCTATTTATAGCAAAAAAAAAAAAATTATTAGCAAAGAAGATTTTCAATTTATTTTACACTGATGAATTACCATTATTAGTTACTCTTCATATGAAAAATTACTTAAAATTAAACCGAAAATTCTATTAATATAAAAATTTTATTAAATTAATTCATTTTGAAAAGTCTGATAGCTTTTGAAAGAACTAATTGTTAAGTACTTAAGATTATTATCAAACATATACAGAGTAAGATATTAATCCGATTTGACAATCAATAATTGATAACAATCGTATTAAGTCTATCTGACTACAAGAGTTTTACAGTCAAAAAAAAATTTTTTAGCTCATTAATTTAAATAAATTATATTAAAAATAATTTAATATATAATTATGTGCTACAAAAATATTAGACACATGTAAATATATGAAATTTTTTAACTCGAATTTGAACTACAATAATTCAAAGAGCACAATATATTTACAAAAATTTCAACTTAAAATAATGGCTAAAATGTAAAATCGCGTATTGAAAAAAAAAATATACATAATATACCTATATTTAATACATATTTTAATTTTGATTTGGTTTATTATTGAAAAAAAAAAAATAAAAGTTATTCTATGTTTATGTTGTATATTTTATTTTTATTGCTCACATTAAAATTTTAAATAACAATATGTGACAATAAAAAAACAATTTATTTGTCTAGAATCCTTAAAAATTGTCAATAAAGACAAAATTTCAATACTTTAAGAGTATGTATAACTACATGATGTACACACATAATATAAATAAAATTCACATCCAAAAAATGGAAAAAATAAGAATGCATTTTATTGACGATAAAACCGCGAATATTATGGTTTCAATTCATAATTTATAAATAATAAAGATTTTTTTATTATACTGAATGGTTTTTTATTTTAAATAGTTTTTTTTCTGAATTTGTAATTTTGTTAAGAAAAAAAAATGCGTTAATGTTGAAAAATCCACTTTTATAGATCTAGTTATTTTGCTCAAACTATTTCACTTTTAAATTACATCGCATACCGCTGTTAGAATCGGATAACTTTTCAGAAAACTGAACTAAACAATAAATCTAAAATTATTAATAAATAAAAAAAAACAAGTATATTACTCATTTGATTCCAAAATAAATTTAAATGCTATTTTTAATGCTTTATATTAAATACATATGTGCGATTATCTCATTTCAAATGACTTATTATTCGTTTTGAAAACGGTTTTAATAGCCCAATTGTTTGTAATAGTCTACAGTATCTTAGATAATGGCATTTGAGTCACATTTTGACCAATTCGGTTTAAATATTTAAAAAATATATATCTAAAAAGTCCTAAACGTCTTTTAGAAATTTGACTCAATATAATTGACTCAATATGATAGAAGTAACATAAAGGAAAGCTAAGAGAGTTTATGTTATTAAAATTTCCTCCGATTCACCATATTGCAAAATTATTTTTAAAATTTTTATAATTTCTAACTTGATTGACCCTATATGTAATATTAGTTTATTTTATTACAGGAATAACCTTAATAAATTAATAACAAAAAAAAATAGAAATAGAGAAAACTAACTTAAATCAATTCTGTTAACTTTTTGTATAAAAATAGATTAAAATAAAATGCTGATCATAAATATTTTGCTATTTTTGTGAATTTTTTTGGGTTTTTTTTTTTTTTTTGAAATGGCTATAGCACGAAAAGCCCATTCTTTAATTTCTTCTGTTCTTATATTTATTTGTTTTTTGTTTTTTTTTTTAAAGGATAATAAAGTATCCTTTTGCCTCATAATATTCAACTGCTCATTTAAGCAATTTTCAAGTTCTTTATTACGATATTAACAGAATATATATTTTGGGTATAGAAAATAAAAATAAATTCAATGGATTTTTAGCCACTTAAAAAAAAAACTCAAAATAATATACGACACTTACAGAAAAACAACCAGACTACGTCCTTGAAATATCATATTAACCAAAGCAAAGAAGACATAAAGTTTCCTTTTATTATTGAAAAATGATTATTGTATTTTTTTTTTCTTTTTCTTGGAAAATTTAGTAAGTGGTTATAACAAGATAATGAGATTTTTTTCTTAGAGTATCTACTTATGGTTTTTCAAAAATGAAACAAAAGAATTATGTTTATTCAAAAATATTGACTTTGACGAGGTTTCTATCTAATATGCTGGCAGCACTTGAATCTTAGAATTACTCTTTAACTAAACCTTTTTATGAAAAAAATTATACCAATAACTTTTGATAGTTGAAAAAATATTAATTACATATGACAAAAAATTAGCTGAGCTTAGAAGAAATAGTAATTTAGATAGTGCCAGAAAATTTTGGTAAAGAACTTATCTATATACAGCTCCAGATAGAAGATTAACATAATTAGACTAGCTATGAAAATTATAAAGATTTCATTTAATAATAATTAAAAAATTGCAATTAAAAACAAAAATATTAAATTAAATTAAAGAAAAAGTATTTTGATATATGTATTAACATTTTAATTTTCACAATTATTACTGAAACCACTTAACAATTTATTTAAAAGATTTATTGAAAAAAATAGACGACTCAATAAATACATTTAATAAAAAAAAAAATTATATATTTTATGATATTTATATAGTTTTTGATATTTGGTCAATGGAAAAAGATTTATTATTATTTTTGTTCTTTAAGGGCAACATATAATATTTATTCGAAAAAGATTTATTTATTTCAATAAACAAAATATATAATTTTTGTTTGTTAAAATATAAGTATGTAAGAATTTTTCTTATTAAAAATGAAATAAAAACGATATACATTATAAATCTAAATTAAAAACTAGCAGACTAAATTTATATATATATTTATTTATTCTACACTTTTCTTTGAAGCAATATAAAAATTATTTGTTCAAATATTTCACATAAATGTAATATTTCAATTTATCGAAATTGTGTTTTTTTTCAAATGAAAATTGAATTGTTTTTTTTTTAAGGATTTCATTTCGAACAATAAACTAAATGAATAGATAGGATGTGGTTTTCTTCCTTTGATGGGAAACTGATTTGTTATTTAATGAAATGAAAATGCATTATGTTACCCTATTACTTGTACTTTATCTCGCCACGATTATATAAATATAACATAGATAAATCTTCTTTCAATAGATTTAAAAAAAATTCGCACTTCCAACTTTTTGTCTCATTAAAAATAAATAATACAAAATTTCAAAGTGTAAAATAATAAAATAAAAGTTTTTTTATAATAACAAGATTCTTAGTCATCAAGAAGCAATAAAACTAATATTATGTATAGTTTCATGCGCATTTATTTTAAAATGTTTGAAATTGGAATTTATGTTATTTTTAATTTAATTAGTCAGTGAAAAAGAAATTATTTATCTTTTTTTTTTAAATGACTTAATAAATCAATTAAAGTTACAAATTGAATAAATTCAATAGTTAACGTAAAGAAAAGATAATAAACAAATCATGTAGTCATAAGTTTTCATCAGTTTATCTTAATTATAATAATTAATTTTCCTTTTAAAAGCATTAACTTAATAATATAAAAATATATGTATTTTTTTTTCCTTCAGTTTAAGATGAAAAATATAAAATCTGTTACATGAAATAAATCTTTTAATCTCTCTGTTAATATAGATATTAGTTTTTGTGATGTCACCCTAACTTCTTTTCTTAAATATTTATCACTTTTCTCTCTCTTATATTAATAGATCAAAAATTTATTTTTGTTTAATTTGCTATTAATCAAATATCTGATTTATTAATTATAGGCATTATACCATTGCTTTGAGGATAAGAAATTTCAATGTGAATAAAATAAGGAAGTTCAATATAATTTTATTATTTGATATAAAATATTTTGACTAAAGTTTTAAGGTAGAAAAATTTTGATAATTGTTAGATAGTGAATTCTCATTCACCAATATAACTTACTAATCAAAATTTTATTGAAGTTTAACTTCTTTAGCGATAGCGAGGTATTGTAAAAAATTTTGTAAGGAAATAGGGGAAAAAAGAAGACAGAATATAGTATGTCCTGCGTGACGAAAAGTAAAGCCACAACGCTGTAAAATAGGGGTAATAACCACAGAATGTAGTATGTTAAAAAGTAAAAACAAATATAAAAGCAGGGAAATATAAGACGTTGTAGCCTGTATCATGCAGCATGTATTTACGAAAATAAAATAGCGATACTACACACACATAACAAAATACTAACGATGTGTGGAAAGCAAAAAACAAAAAAAAAACCATATAGAATTAAAAAATTGTACAATAACAGAATTAAAGATCAACTGATTTTGTTGTTAATATTTATTTAGTTTATTTCCTTTTCGAATTAGTGAAATTCTATCATATAAAACAGAAACGCTTTTTGTCTGTTTGTCTGTTCCGAATACGCTCCTAAACCGCTCAGCCGATCGTTTTCAAGCTTACACCATTTCTTTATCTATTTTAAAATTTGATAGGCCTCCTACCTAGCGACCTCCCCTGAGGGCCCACTTGAAAAGTTCGTCCGATTTCATTCAAATTTGGTATGTAAAAAGAGGAACTGATTACACACAAATTTCGTAACAAAAAATTTATTTCCGATTTCATTCAAATTTGGTACGTAAAAAGAGGAAATGATTACACACAAATTTCGTCACAAAGAATTTCATTCAAATTTGGTACGTAAAAAAGAATAAATGATTACACACAAATTGAGTAAGAAAAAATTTAATTTAGCCTCCTCTTACACTTACAAAAGTAAATCAGTCAGAGTCCGTAGCAAAATAAATATTTGCAAGTAAATAAAGAAGTTAAACTTCTTTCGTGAGCTTATGAGGATGAGGCTCACATATATTTTTTTTATTAATTCACTGAGATTGTATTTTATAAGAACTGTTTTCTCATACTTATAAATTCTAGATATGGGAATTATCATTAGCATGTACTGATATCAAACACAAGTTTTTGTAAGAAAATGAATAATTTACCAAAATTTTAAATATCTTAAATAAAGAAAAAGAACATAGGTATATAACGTAAAAACAATTGTCTTATGTATATCTATAGTACATGCCTATCAATTATTCAAAATTATAAATTACAAGAAATTTATACAATTTTGTATACGATATTTTCAAAATAAGGCAAAATTTTTATCATTTTGATACTCAAATATCTAAAACAACTTTATGTTTATTTAAAATAAATCAGAAAAAAAAAGAATATTGTAAATATTTTCTATAATCTTTAAGAAAAAAGGTTTTCAAACTTATATAGACTTTAACTTTTTGTTAAATATTTATAGAACATTATCACCCCATACTTGAACTTTATAAAAAAAAAAGTTATTACAACTTTATGAAAAATATCTTCTTCAATATTATTTATATACATATATATATAAATATAAAATAATAACATTTTTGTTTCTGTTATGCTAAAAAAAAAAAAAATTCGATAGACATAAATCTCAGTTTACGAAATTAACTAGAAATTTGTTTTGTTTAAAAAAAAATGTTTTTTCTTTTTTCTCGTTTTTTTTTTACGATATTAAATCAAAAAGTTTGTTTTTTGATAACATTTTTATTATGTTACAAATCATAAATTCATTTGGCAATTTAATATAATATTCGTTACTTGCATTTCTAATTTGAGCACATAATATCGAACAAAAAATTATTAATTTCGTGGGTTTTTGGGGTTGAATTCGTATAAGAAAGGCAATTGAGAAAAAATTACGACATTTAAATATGAAAAATGAATCGTTTCAAAAATGTGAAAAATTTAATTTAAAACTAAACTATTGTTATTTTAATCTTGAATAGTAATGCTTTTGAATACTTTCTTGGGCAGTACAGATAATATTTGTAATGTGGGCAAATGTACAAATGTCACTTAAAGTTAATAATAAAAATCTGACAAAATCATTACAATGAAAAAAAAAATTCTTGGAAATAATGTCGAAAAACTTTTTCTTTTTAATTTGATAAGAAATGTACAATTTTATTTTTATTTTTTTTAATACAAATTACATTTTTGTAGTTAATCAATAATAAATAAAACTGGATGTCGTCTTTGTTTTTTAATAAAATATCTAATCTTTTCAGTAAAATTTATATATCAACACAATAATTTTATCTATTCGAGACAAAAAAAAATGTACAAAGAATGCAATATAAAAATATATAAAAAACAAAAAAAAAATTGAATTTAACATTTCTTTTACATATGTGAATTTATTTTTATTTTTGATTTATAAAATGTAATTTTTCTTCGCGAAATAAAATAATAAATAAAGCGTAGTAAAAGAAAAAAAAAATAGAAAAATATTTTCAACAGATTTATATTCTTAGCGCAATAAAACAAAAAAAAAAATAAAAAATAAATTATCCTTTTGACAAAAATAATTTAAGGATTAAAGACCAAAAGGCTCAAATTCTTAACTTTTATTTTATTAAAAAAAAATACATATTTGACATTATAAAAAATAAAACATTTTTTTTTTTATGGAAAAGAAGCTTAATATTTGTTTTTTTTTTTTTTCAAAATAAAAAGCTTATGATTGAAATTGGAATGTTTTCATCGTTTTGAAATGGTACAATAAATAACAATAATAAGTCAGACTGTAGACTATGAAGGAATAACAATATACTTGACTGTCGAAAACTATTGATATTTCGCGCTTCACCTTTAAAGAAGATCACGGAAGAAAATTAATGTTTATACGTTATGTGCACATTATTGAGGTACATATGGTATAGTGTTACATATTATTAAAGTATCCATGAGTCATTATTATACAAAACTTAATATCTGGTTTGTACTCTTTCGATATTTTTATCAATTAAACAATATTATTTATCGTTTTTTTAACTCTAGTGCGTAGAAAAAATTTTTCATTTAAATAAATAGTAAGTTGTATTAATACTTTCTAAAAATAGAAAATAAAACAAATTTAGGTGTATTCTATAATTTTGCAAAAATTATAGAAATAATTATTTTAATGAGTGTGCTAAAAATGTGTGTACTTAGTTATATTATTAGTTTTAAATTATGTTGTTTTTTTTTTTGTTTAAGGCAATCAATTACGTGAGATGTGAAAATTAAACTATCAAAAATATAGGACAAAGTTATAAAAAAAAAAAATAATTTATTGTAATTTATGTTTCTGGCAGTTAACATTTTAACCAAATTTTAATAATTAAATCCTATAATAAAAAAAAAAACATGAAAAAAAAAAAATGAAAATAAAAATTACTTAAATAAATTAATTCAAAATGCAATTAAATGCAGAAAAATAATTTAATAATAATTGAATAATAAAAAAAAAAAACTTTAAATATTTAGCTCAAGGATATTATTATTGTATCTCCTACATGTTATTCAAGTTAATACAGAGTGCTGAGAAATTCAAATCGAGAGTTTTGATAATAAGTACTAGAAGGTTCATATTTGCATCAAAATACATATTTTTGTTTTCCATATTTGCATCAAAATAAATATTTTTGTTTTTCATATGACATTTATACCAAGAGATGCGGATCGGAATAAATCTTATTACAGAATTGAACTGGAATTGTAGCCGATCCTAGAAAAAATTTCAGGGATGAATTCAAATAAGTTGTAAAAGAGCACAGCATAATTTATATCATTTCCATGGGTTAAAATGATCGAAGTGGTTTGTGTGCATCAAAACTTTAAAATATGTGGTATATGACAAATTACAAAAAAAAAAAAAAATTGTGAAAAAACAAATATTTTTAGATTTCGAGAAAAAATATGTAATAAAAACCAATGAAATAAAAATTTATTTTATTAAAATTTAATTTTATTGTATTGAAAAAAAATAAAAAATTTTCAGATAAAAATAAATAATAAAAATTATTATTAAATTTGGATGGAAAATATTTATTAGAATTTTTTATAAAGAAATGAAAAGTTTGATTTATATTTCTGATTTATTATTCTAATTTTGAAAATTGTAGTTTTAAATTTGAAAATTTTAAAATTTATTATTTGTTCATTGGTAAGATTTACATAAATTCGTATATGATATTTCTATTTTTTTTTTAACGTCAAACTCGTACAACTTTCTTGGTGTGAACACATATTTTCCTGTTCTCTTCCTGCATAATATTGCTGCGGAATTGAAGCAGGTTATCATACAAAATAATATATCAAAAATTCAAAAAAAAAAAACAAATAAGAAATCGTGACATTGACCCATAATCTAATAATTTTGCCAATATTATTTTATTGCACTCTGTATTATAAATGAAAATGTTTGTAAGAAATATATTGTATAATTTTATTATCTTTTTCATTAACATATTGTTTAAAAAGACATAAGCTGGTTATAAATCAAATAAAATTGATAGATTACATTGATTTTTATGTTAATTTAACATGTGTTTTATGATTATGTGATGATTGTTTAGGAATAAATTTTATATATAGAGCCTTTTTTATTTATTATATTAAATATTTATTCTACTAACAATAAAAAATTACAAAGAAACTGAAAAATTTGAATACTTAAGATTATTTGAAGCATGTTGATTTTAAAACATTATTATCGTGGGAATTTGCCATAATGAAATATCGACGTTAAAGTTTTATGTTTAGAAGTATTTTCCCGAAATTTGTTTTCAAACTACTTTTTTTATAATAGACTAATGCTTCTTGAATTTTAAGATGCTACAAGAAAGCACATATTTAAGATAGAGTCTAATAAGGCGTTGCCATTTGGCAATATAATGGGAATTGAAATATTTTCTGTGACCGTTCTCTAATTTAACAAAATAATCGAAATAATCGAAATTGTTTGTGTTGATGTAGAAATTAAAAATCTGTGTCATGTGTCAATTGTACTCTTATTGTTTTGCTGTTCAAAAATGATATATTGTACATATAATATTTTTGCAGGCATTTAAATTTTATATGCTTATAAATTTAGAATTTTTTTTTGTTTAAGCGCTAAACTTATCCTACTTTGATAGAATAAACGTCTTTTTTTTTACACTTTTTTATTTAAGACACAAACTCTGTGTATGTGTCCCACTTCCCGTGAACATAATTATTATGACTGATTAATTCAAATTTAAGTTAGTTTAGTGGCTTTCGATGAAAATTGTAATACGAGTCAACGATATAAGAAATGATATAAATGACATAGTGTAACGTAGAATCAAGAAATCAATCACAGGAACCAATAAATTTAGATAAAAAAAAATAATAGCAATTGGGAATCAGTGAGAATCAGTATAATTTGAGAATTGTTGCAAAATTTGTATGTATTACTACAGTTTTTATTTCAAATTTTTAAAATAAGTAAGTATTACACATATTAGTAACATCAAAAACATAATAAATGAGATAGAGAAAATTCATATAAAATAACATAAATATTTTGTATTCATACATTTGAACATCCATAAATTAAAAATAGTGGGAGTAGGAATTGAAATTTTTAATAAATCTACATATATTATTAGCAATTAATTAATAAAAAAATAAGTAAATAATCATTATCGAAGTGTTAATGAGTTCATGGTTGACATTACATGTAAATTATTATAAAAAAAAATATATAAGTAAATAATTCTACAATTATATTTATGGAATAATATATGCATAGTAGTGGTGTAATTAAGTCAAAAACTTATGCAAATTAAAACTTTATGATTTTAATGCAAAAATTATTCGTTTTAGTTATTATTACATATTACTCTATAGGTACATTTATATAATTAGTTTTGAATCTAATTTAATTAAAATTTAGTCAGAGAATTACTCAAATGTAAAATTAAATTGAAATGTGTAAAATATTTACAATGCACATTTTTTTTTTTTTTTTATTATTGAACCATAAAAAATAATTCAAAGGCAAAAATATCTGTATACTTATATGCTTAACAATTGTATATTATTATAATAAAAAATTTACTGAAAATAATTTTTATTTGTGACATTTTTTATTAGTTTTTTGAGACATTTTAAATGAATGCAAATAAACAATGACATTTATTAGTAAATTTAAAATAACTTGAATTAGTAAGAAAATATTCAAAAATGTAATTTCCTGTTTTATTGACCACAATTATTATTTACATTATATATAAAATTATGCAAATATATAAATCTTATTACTCGGAATAATCAATAAAAAAGATATCGAAATGTTAACCATTAGGTATTTATCCTAGTTAATTATTTTTCTTTTTATTTAATTTGAAATCACTTAATACTTGTAATAAGAATATATTTTGTTTTACACAAAATGTTATTATACATACTTTGTTACTCAAGTTGTGGTTATTTAATAATTTTTAAGTAGAATTTAATTAAATTTAATTAGTTACTACAATTTTTGTATTGAATGTATTAAATCCATAGAAGCAGGCGAAATATGACAAATAAGGATATTTTAAAGTTGATTCAGAAAGGTTAATATGTAATGTAAAATTTAATGTTTCAATTCACTTTTCAGTTCATGGATTTAGTAATCTAGATGTTTATTTATTTATTAATTTTTTTAAATAATCAGATAGAAAACTGAAATTATAATATTGGGTACAATAATAATTATTATTAACATAAAAAAAAGTATAAAATCTTCGAATTGAAACCGTAAAAAATAATACATAATATTAAATAATTAAAATAAAAAATTAAAATATTATATTTATATATGTATTTAGTATACTAAGAAATTCTAAAATGTAAACATATTTCAATGAATTTTTTTTTTCAATTGTACATGCAGACGTAACAAAAAGTCCATAACAAATAACACAATGTAAATTGCGACTTTGAAAAATAAACAAAAAAAAAATAAATAAAAATAAAATTTCAAATAAATATGCAAAAATCTTGTAATAAAAAAGTATAAAATTTTTTTTCACAATTAATATTATTTTTCTATTTTCTTTGCAACCTACACTCAATAATATTATTGTTATATTATTTTTAAAAATTATTTCTAAGGCTAATAATATAGCACATACATTATAAATAAGCTTTTTTTTTTTTAATTTTATTACCCCTTTTTAAGTTGAGACTACATAATATACTTTATATTTACATTATTTTTAGAAATTTGATATTCAAAATTGCACAATAACTTTTTAATGGTGCAGGTCAGTTCTAAAAATTAAAAATATACAAAATAATAATTATTATTATATTGTTAGAAAAATATTATTTTCTATTATTTTCGATTATACGTTTTTTTTTTTCCAGTAAAATTTTATTTTTAATTTTAGGATAGTGTGCATTAATGATTCAAATGCTGCAACATCGAAAATAGTGTTTTAATGCAATATTTGTGGAATAAACGATATTCCGGAATATTTATGACAATTAACTGACTCTGTCCATATACAATGTTGTAAATTAAATTTTTTGTTGGAAAAGATGAATTTAATTTGAATTTTTTCAAAATGTGAACAAGGAAGACAATATAATATTTAGATAAAAACACCTTTATCGAATTTAGTTGGTTTTTAATACTCTTCAATAACTATTAATATATTTTTAAAATCCTTCAACATTAAATATTCGATATATTGAAATAATTGAGTGAAAGAGAAGGCTTACAGATAGTTCCTAGTTTCCAAAACTACACTTTAAAACTTCTAACGACGGATGAAGTAAGTAACTAGTAAATACATATGCAAGTAATAAATTTTTCAAATGAATCAAATAAGCAATTCAAGACAAAATCATAAAAAATAAATAATAATAACAACTTTTTCAAGCGTAACAAAATTACACGTCTATAATATACATTTTAATTGCATTATTTAACAAACAGTAGAACCATAACAAATTTTAATTTTTTGCATATTTCAGTTTTTCAACAGTATGTATATGCTGTATATAAGTAAGCATATACCGATCACAATTTTCTGTTGAACATAATTCAATAATATTTTCTTTCATTGACTAATCGAAAAAAAAAAGCACTGAAAATTTTATTTCTGGAATAAGGTATTTTTAATTTGCAACATATTGAGATTATTGAAAACAAAATTTTTATTCAACGCAATCACATATACCTACCTAAATATTTTTATAAATTGCTTTTAATTTTCAATAAAATTTCGTTCATACTATATTATATACTGACAATTTATTGCAAATTTAATCAGCTTATTGTATTCTTTTTATTTTATGACTTGTTTTTTTTTTTTATTATCACTTTTACTGGGCCTACAGTCTGTGAAATTATATATATAATATCATTCATAAAAATAAGTGAATTACGTTAAAAAAAAAAAAAAGATTGTGTAAATTTAAAATAAATAATGACACAGGGTTAAGATTGCTCTAAGAACTTGTTTTATTCGAAATATAAAAAAATTTAATCTTATGAAAATCCGTAAAAAAATTCAGAGGATCGAGCATTATTTTCCTTGAAAGAAACTGTAATGGTGAACTAAAATAATATATTTTAGATAAACTTTTTTAAGGTAGAAAAATATAAATTAAACACGATTGAGTTTAGCTCAAAATACCTGTATAATACTTTTACATTTCTATGTTTCATAATTTAAAGTTCTAACTTCAGATATATTTTTTAAATTAAATTAATTCACTATTCTAATCAATAATAAATTAAGATTATTATAGTCAGAAGATTAATGATTTTTACATTATATATTTTATAAATTTAATTTTTCTCATCTTAATCAATATGTTCATTATTTTTGCATCAATGAATATTCCTCCCAGAAAACTGTCTTCGATAAAAATTTCATTAAGTGTTGTATAAATCAATTGAATGAAAAATGAATATATGTATACATACATAACTTTTGAAATCAAATGTGCAAAATTAAAAAATTTAAGTCGCAAAAATGAAGAAAAAAAAATTAAATAAAATTTATTAAAATCAATTTATAAGCTATATAATAGCTATCCAGCGTTAATTATTATTTATGTGGGAACATAAAGATTTTTATTTTTTTTTTTATATTTTTGAAAATATTATTAAACTCTTAATTGCGCACAAAAAAGCTTCAAAATATATATATTTTTTTATTGCTTTAAAGTTGTAAAAATATTTTTTATTTAAAATGAAGATCCTAAAATATAGGAAAAGTATTATCAACATTTTAATACAGTCATTAAGGCTATCTGTAAAAGTATAAAAATATTAGAAAGAAAATATTGTGCGAATAACATTGAGATTCAAAACCACACAGCCTCTGTAGGGCATCGAAAAAAAAAATACTGAAAACAAATGACAATTAATCATTGATTTTCGTAGTTTCATAATGTTCAGAGGGACGAAAGAGGACGAAAGTAAAACCAAGTACTTATGTAAAATACTGCTGCAAGAATACACCAAACACTAATAATGTGAGCTAAGTTTTTTAAAACTAATGCTTGAAGAAAATTGTTTTTTTTTTTTTATATACATATTTAATTTCAGAGGAAAATGATTCATTCATTAATTCTTGTGTAAACAGATTTTCATACCATTAATAAATATCTGAATGAAAATATGTTGAACAGTTGGCGGTCAATAAAATATTGTCATGCAACTGATATACAAGAAAATTGCAAGTATAACAAGTTACATTACTTGGAAGCCATCTCAAAACGATTTATTTTTAATCACGAAAATATCGTGAGATTATTTTTAATAAAAATATATAACTTAATTTAATTTATGTTTTATAAATTTTGATTTGTTTTTTTTTTGCTGTCTGTACAAAATAAATTAGTTATTTAAAAGCAATATTGGATTTAGTAGATTTGATTGTAATTTTCAATTATGTATGTACATTATCTAAATGAAATCTTAAATAAAAAATAAGGCACAATGTGGGTAAAAATAAAAATATTTCGCATTAGTTTCTTATGAATACTTATATGTATACATAATATCAACAGAATTTGAGGTTTAAGTTTATCATAAATGACATTGAATATAAAATCTAAAAATTATAAATTCTATTACTTTCATTTTTCATTAATTTTTTGTTTTTCTAAATTTACAAAAAAAAAACAATCCTTTAAAAAAATCAAGAAAAAAATCCTTATTAAAATATGTAATTTTTACGAAATGAGAACCCTTTTAAATTCAATGCTAAAAATAAATGGTAAAAGCATAAAAAATTTGTCATTGAACTTAAAATTGCACCCTAAAATTCGGTGCTTCACATTAATTTTGTTTTTTTTTATTGTAGGTACATGCATGGAATCTGCGCCTACTCGTGAAAAATATTTTCTCTTTTTAAGAAATTTCCTTTTTTTCTTTATTTTTGTGAGAAATTTTAATTGTGCCTAGGTTCTCCTACATACATTAAAGCCTATATAAGTATACAGAACATAGTTCCTTTTCTCTCTCAGGACAAAAAAAAAATATCTTTTTATCAAGTTTATGCGCCTACAATTATTATTTTTCCTTTTTTTTTCTGAATTATTATTCCTTAACAATATATATTTTTTTTTTTAATTTTCTTTATTTAACTTTTCTCAATCTCTCAGAAATAAATATTATACATATAGGTAGGTACATATTTATTTGAAGTATATGTATATATAAAAATATAAAAATTTCAAGAATAAAAGGCGTAAGAAAATATTCCTTGACCTTGTCATTGAACAAAATTTTATGTATTAAGAAATTTATAATAAAAATCTTTTGAGCTTATTATGACGATGGTATGAGTTAATGATTTTGACAATATAATATGGTCGGACTTGTAGCAAATAAATAATTCATTTTCTTCAATAAAATTTGGGAATAAATAAAATTTTCGGGAAATACCATTGAATAAGCAATACATTTTTTTCATTTTTAAAGATTTATAGATTGTATATTATATATATCTACCTAAAATATTTCTAATTAAAGCATTTTTCAAAACAACGATAAAGAAAGCTTAATGCGTTGTTTATAACTACCACAGTAAAGTAATTTTAGGAGGAATGTTCCGGAAACCTATTCACAGTTAATTTTATCTGAAAGTAAAAAATCAACTGCAAAAAATATAAAAAAAAAAACAAAAAAAAATTTTTTTGACAGGAAAGGTATCGTAAAAAAAATATTCAGATAGGTAGGAAACGTAATGAAAAAGAAACAAAAAAACAATTTTGTGAAGTAATGAAATTTTTCAGATAACAAAAAAAAAAATAAATTAAATTTTCTTAATTATTTGAAAATATTTTTAAAAAATTCTTTTTACGAAAAATAGATAAAATTAATATCTTCATTTTCAGTAAATTTGCTTAAATATAAATAGAATAATAACATAGAAAATCGGTTTTTACGGCACCATTTTTTCAGATAGGTAAATTAGCTATAAACTAGGCATAATTGTATCTTCGCTTCGTCGATAACCACGGAACTGTTAATACAGGCAGCGTTATAAATCTGATCTATTTAAATTCGAAATATATTAAAATAAAAATGAGGACTTTTTATTGCTTTCGATTCGGTCATATTTATTGTTAATTCAAAAGCAATGAGACCAGCTCATTATATATAATAATAATAAGAAACTAAAGTTTAAGTAGCTGAAAAAATCTGAAATTTTTGTCACAAATTTTAATATTTTAATAAAAAAAGAATAACTTAATAACTTAAGTAAACATATTTGATTAAATTATTCCCCATAGTGACGGACTGACGAAATATACATTATCAAAATATTTTCATTTTGCCTAAAGGAAAATTCAACAAATGAAAACGTATCAAAACATGAATGAATAATAATAAAAGAAATACTCATTTAACAAAAAAAATAAAATAAATTCTCATGGAAATTCTTATCTCTTTTCCTTGAAAATTTTATAAAAGAAAAAAAAAATAAAAACAACTTGTATTTTATATGTTTTTTGTTTAATTTTTTTTTTATTTTTTTTTTTATTTCATCCTGATAACATGTAGGCCTATCTGTGTCTATAACAAAATATGCCGTCATCACCGACAGTTTAATGGCACGTAGGCTTTTTTTTTTAATACTGGAGTGTGCGTAACAAAAAGTTCCTTGAACTTGAAAAATAATATAGTATGTATAGAAAAATAAAAAAAATCAAAATAATAATATGAAATTGAAAATTTTTATTTTATATATAATATATGTATAAACATTACATACTTATAAAATAAAAAAAGGAATTCTTATGTATTAAAAATATATCGAGGTAAAAACTGAAAATTTATGAAAATTTATTTAGGCCAGGGAGGCGAGAGGATAATAAAATCCTTAGAGAGAAATTAAACAACAAAAAAAAAAGGACTTCGAGGTTATGAACCTTTACAAGAGCTATTGTTGTTTTAATGTGAAATGCGGTGTCATTATTTATAGAGAAAAAAAAAAGCATAAAGCAAAAAAAAAAAAAAAGAAAAGAAAACATTATTTGAGAAAATCAGATGCAAAAACGAATAAACGTTAAACTGAGTTTGAAAACATTAAATTCATTTCCATTTTAATAATTTCATATAAAAATATTTTCTGTGGTACGAACAACTACGAATAAACACCGTTTATTCTCATACAAACTTTCAATATGAAAATTTAAATATATTCACATAAAGTTTTGGAAAATAAAATAATTATACTTCTTTAAAATTGTTGTTTCAATTTGTATGAGAACTTATGTTACACGGTGTACATATCTATTCGGTTGATGCAAATCTCTAGTTGTAATACCGAAATGAGACAATGTTTTCAAAATTTGATAATTCTATGACGGAAGTTAAGATTTTTTTGTTATATTTGATTTTGCTGTGTTAAAAGTCAAAATTTATGAAAATTTTATGACACACATTAATTTTGAGTATTAATGAAAATGAATTTCCTGTACCAAGGGAATATAAAAAATTTAAATGAGTGAAAAAGAGAGTGCAGGCGATATAACGAGCTATTTGACTCATGGATGTTATACTTTTCGAATTATACCTTTGCATATTAATGATTTTTTCGACTCAAATAAAAACTTTGACAATCAATTTTTTCATTTAACATTTTCCAAAAACTAACACTTTTCCTCGATTAGGTGAGTTTTTTTTTTTTTTTTCCAAAAAAAAAAAAAAGATTTTTTTAAGGATTTTATTATCATTTTAGCATTTTTTTTTTTAATATGCAAGGACTTTTTTATTGTTTTAACTTTATTTTTTTTCTTTAAGTTTTTTTTTTTTTTTCTGAGTTTCTCGTTTTTGCGATTAAGCAAATGATAAGAATATCATGGTGAATTAATGAGTAAAAAAAAACAAAAAAAAAAAAATTAATTTAAACCTTATATATATATTTATTTTTCTGCTTTTTTTTTTCTCGCCAAAATAATAAAAATTATAAACTTTTTTAATTAAAAAATAATTCTTGAAATCTTGGAAAATTAAAATGTTAAAGAGTAATCGCAATTTATCATAAAATAATTACTTTTGAAAGCGAAATGGTCTTTAAAATGTTAAATAAAAAAAAGTTTGATAATAATTTTTTTTTGTGAAAATGTATGAAATAGCTTTTTGTTCAACAAGGTAGGAAAAGTTATTTTTTTTTTTCGTACTAGGCATGGATTTTTGATCTAGGCGATAGCCGAAAAAAAAGATTTTCTTACATGTTACACACATGGTTTTAGAAAATCTATTAAATTTTGATTTTTTTATATTCAATAATTATTAACATTATATCCATTTTATTTTATTACACAAATTTCCTTTATTTATGCTTAATTTCATTTTTTTATTGATTATTGAATAAGACTTTTCAATAGAGGTGTAAGAAAAAAATGAATTTACAAAATACTATTAAAAATCAAATAGTCGCACTCAAA
Organism: Hybos culiciformis; assembly: GCA_964007475.1. Taxonomy (NCBI): domain Eukaryota; kingdom Metazoa; phylum Arthropoda; class Insecta; order Diptera; family Hybotidae; genus Hybos; species Hybos culiciformis. Next base: position 34,003,236 of record OZ023273.1, on the reverse strand, counting down.
AAGATTTTTTTTTTATATTCAAGTTGAATTAATGTCACGAACATCATAGTTGTGATGTCTATCAATATATTTATTTTATTTTATACTTTTCTTTAAGATAGATTTATTTTAACAAAAAAAAAATGTTTATTCTTGGATAGCAGCATAAAGCACCTTCTTCACCAATTTATTTCATAAATTAAGGTTAATAACATTATTTATCAAGAAAAAAAAAAAAAAGGATGAAAGAATATTGTTATAGAATGAATAATACTAAAAATAGCAACTCTAATGCAATAAATAATATTTACATTTTTTTTTTTTTGTATCATAAAAGATAATTTTAACCCTTTTTACATACGTACATTTATATAAAAATATAAATCTAATTTATTTATAGCTTTAAGCTGAAAATTTTTTTTATAATTTAAGAAGTGAAATTTTCTTTTCAATATTTAAAATTTTCTTAATCTTTTAAAAAATTACCTACCTTTAATTTAAATAAACATAATTTTTAAGTTGAAATATATATATATTTTTTTTCAATCAGCTTCGCTTCGTAGTTACATTTTAAGTTCATTTCTATATTCAGTTTTGTGTGAATATGTAAGCATTTCAATTACATAATAATTATGAGATTCATTTATTTAAGATTTTAATATAAAATTTTCTTTCAAAATAAATTTTTCCTTACATTTTCAATTTTCATGTACCAAAAAAAAACAAATTCTACTTATTATATTCATGAAGCTATAAAATTAAGCTTTAATAAGTATTAAAACCCATCAAATGGTCTCCTTAAAACAACTTTTTTTTTATCATAAAAGAGGATGATAGCATAATATTGATACATTTTTACTATGTAATATTGAACACACAATGTTATTGGTGCAACAACATTGAATTTTTATAAAAAGAAGATAATATCAATAATTTTTTTTATGTAAGTTCTTTATATGTTTTTTTTAAATTAAATATTGAATTTTATTTTTTATTTTTTTTTTTCAGTTTGCTGTGCTATGAAAAACAGAATTCTGATAAATAAATTTTAATGATGATGAACTAAATATTAATGAATAAGAAAACTTAACTTAACAATTTTATCGAAAACTACTTGTGTGAATGTAAAGGTTTATATTAGTTGTTCAAAATATTTTCGGAACTCGAAAAATCTCCACTAAAGTCACAATCTCTTGCTCGTATTGCAATTAATTTGGCTAAATTTTATACATCATCAATTTTCGTATAATTTTTTAAATTATAAAGATTTTCTGAAACCAGAATTTTTATTTAGGAAAAAATCTGATGAAATTAAAATATTTTACAATATTATTATTGGATTTTTTTTCTGTTTTTTTGCTAACTTAAGGATAATGTAAACGAAAATAGAAAATCTTTATTGCAGTTAAAAAAATATGTTGATACTTTTTATAAGTAGTTTTTTTTATATATATAAATGTTCATTGATTTTTTTTTTTTTTTGAAATTAAAATACATTATTTTCTTTAAAGGGACTTTAGAATACGACGATTTCTTTTTTCCCTTGTTAATAAATTTTCTCAAATATTTTCTTTATTTTTTCTCATACTTAGAATTTTAGTTTCTTTCTTTTTTGTTTTTTGTTCCACCGCTGCCGCCGATGTAATCGTCGATAACTGGGTTTTGAAAGAGAAAAGGTTGTTTGAAAGTTTGAATAAATTTATAGGTTTTTATCGATATTAAGTGGCAAATAAATTGTCTATAAAGTTTAGTTTTATATTTATCCATTGACTTAAATAATAATAAAAAAAAAAAGTAAAAAAAAAAAAGGGAACATGGGATATAAAACTTTGTATAACATTACTGCATTTATTGCTTTTTATGAATTTTTATTAGCTAAAGTTTAGCAAAAAAAAAAAAAAAAAACTTTTTAATAGAAAACTTCTAAGAAGGATAATTATTAGATTAAAGAATATGAGTACTTCAAAAACTTAACGTAAAATGATAACAATAAAAAATTTGTTTTTTGAAAGTTTTTTTCTGATTTTTTTTTCCACATAGTACTGATAAAATGCTTTGGAGATTATGTTTTGTTTTAAAAAAAAAATAAAAAATAAATAAAAATTATTAAAATTTATATAAATATGGTTTTTGAGATGACTTTAATGTTGATAGATAAAAGTTCGGTCATTGTCGGAGCTAATGAAATAATAAATTACATATATATTTTACAATGAATCATTTTACATGGTTTACTCTCACAATGTCGAATGCTAAAAGTCACATACTTAATTGGCAAAAAATAAAATTATTTTTATTTCATATTTCGCACAATAATAGTTTGTCCGTTATTGAATATGCAAATTTTTTTTTTAATTCGGTTGATCAACCTGTTTTTGAAATAATTAGGAATTCTTTAAATTCAAATATAGTAAAAAAAAATTAATTCTGCAAATTTTTTTCAAAAATGAAATCAAAAAACATACCTGTAAATAAAAATAAAAATAAAGCATTAGCAAAATTTGTGGAAAATTCGTGAAATATTTTGGAGTTGAAAATTTCGAAAAATATCAACGAGCAAAACAAAATAATTAGTTTTTCAAAATTGTAAGCTTTCCATTAGTTTCCCCCTTCTACATATTCTAAATCATTAATCAAATCAAAATATTTTACTTGAAACGATAATAAGTACCCTGATCGTATTATGTGGAAATCGGAATAATAAACTTTCTCTTACACAATATACACAACTATTTAATGGCCTCTGATATAACCTTGTATAATTATTAAATAAACCATATAATTAAAAAGTTTTCCTCTATAAATAAGTATTCATGTTCGAATGAAAAATGTGAACTATGACCTATGCAAAAAGACAATAAATTTTGGGTGCATTGTTTTATATTAGCTACACAACAACACATACCAGTACAAAATAAAAATTATATAAAAAGAAAAAAAAAAACTAGAAACCAACTAACTCGGTATATAACAATACGTATGTCAACAGAATATAAAATTTTATAATTATCCTTCTATTTTTCACATTTTCTTGGTAATTTTTCATTAAACAAAAAAAAAAAAACGAACTAGTCTAGAGATTCTAAGCAATTTATAAAGAAAATCTTTCCTTTCCTTAGCAAAAGAAAAACATTGCTGGAGCAAGAGAAAACAAAAAAAAAAGGACATAACCATTAACAAAATGTGTTCTGGTTTGCAAAAAAAAAATAAAATAAAAAATAAATTATATAAATCATTTTTAGAAAACTAAAAAAAAAAAAAATTAAATTAAGAAACAATAGATTTGAAAAAATGAACTTAAATAACTTTATTTTTGCTGAATTCATATTAAACACTAAATATTCTTTAACACTAACTACAGTAGTTATAGTTTAAACTTTAAAGTTAATGCAATAACATTGATTTTTTTTCATGACAGATATTTAGTACGAACGTTGATTCCTCGAATTTACACTACCACCGCACTCACAAAAACGAAAAGAAAAATTCTACTTGTTTATATTAAACTGAACAGCTCAAGCCAAAAGACAAAAGAGGTACACGTAAATGTCAAAATATTAATAAATAATTATATACTTTCTTTCTCTATATATCTATAGAATAAAAATGAGACAAAAATGTGTCAAATTTATTTTAGTAAAGCGAGAAGTTATTAATTTTGTAATTTTTTTAAATCATTAAATAAAAATTGTTCTGATAATTATTTTAAGTCGATTCAATAAAACTGATATTAAATATTATAATAAATTTTTTATATAATGCGAAAAAAAAAATAAAAAATAATAAAAAAAGGTAAATGCACCAAGATGCTATGTTTAAAATAAATCAATTTTTCATTTTTATAACTTTAAGTACTTTGGAAAAAAAAAAAAAATTATAAAAATTGAAGAAAAATATATATATGTATATGAAAAATAACATTTTTTTTTTTCTTTCTGTTTTTGAACCAATTATGATAAATCGCTTATACTCGTATATTTTTATATGTATTCTTTAATTTTTATACAAAATTGTAGCCAATAAATTATTACCACAATATATTATATTTTTTCAATTTATTTTTTTTATTTTTTTATTCTTCTCCAAACCAACATCCCGTTTATACAGAAGCTATTTATATAAATTTCTAGATTTTTACATGGTTAAAGCTCCTTTTTTTTTTTATTATATATTTTAAATGCGGCGGTTTTTATATTAAGTATATGTACTTTGGACATGAAAAATAAATTGAAAATAATAAAATATTGTCACGTTTAAAGATAATTGCAAATTCTAAAGACGTTGAAAATTCATTGCACTGCATTGTGCAGAAAATAATATATGCACTGTACAAGTTGAAAAAAAATAATTCTTTGATAAATCCTATTGTGGTTTACAGAAAGGTTTTACTATGTATATTATAAACTCATAATGCAAAGCATAGTCAGTAATGTGTCTAAGTTTATTGTTATGTGAATAAGTAACTATACTAAATTACTAAATATTATCTTTAAAGCAAATAGACAAGATACTCTGATTTAAGAAATATTTTTGTGAGATAAGAACTTTGATATTTTTTTGGCTTAGTTATTAATTAGGATAGTTTCAAGAATTTTTAAAAGATCAGTCTTTTTTGAAGGCAAGTTTTGAAAAAAAAAAAAAATCTCGACAATTTCCAAATTTACAATTTTTCCATTTAATAGATTTCTTTCCAATAAGTAAAAAAAAAAAACAGACTGACTTTTTTGAACTTTTGGTGGTAGATTGAATTTTGGTGTTATTTTTTTTTTTTCAGGACAGATATTATGTTGGAAATTAAACAATTGAAGTCATGTATTTGGTCCCTTATAGAGATTTTTGGAGCTAAAGTTCATGTTACAAGTTGATTAAAAAAGAGAACGATGATTTTGTACAAAAAGGAGCAAATAACATATTAGATTCAAAATATGTATGCATATATGTTTTTCAATTCATAAATGGATGATACAAGCAAAGAAAATTAATACAAAAATGATTATGTATAATTTCATAGTTTGATGAGACAGATACGAATAGAAACAATTCAAAAATAAAACTCAATGAATTCAGAGACTAAAATTAATTGTTCATACATACCTGAATTTTGAGATTTTGTAAGACACCATAGACCAAACGAATGACAGTGTAGTAGGATCATCAATTTTAATTTTATATTAAAAATATATGAACAAAAAAATAAATAAATAAAATAATAAGAAGTAAATTTCGAAAATTTCAATTGAGAATTCTCCAACTATATTAAACTAACTCTACACATATTTATTATTTTTACCTAAGAAAAGATTTATATGCACTTGGGATGAAAACTTGTAATCTTTTTCAATTTTTTTTTATAATAATGAAGTAATAAGTACTGTAATTACTAAGAGTACTTTTTTTTTTTTTTTTTATTTTTATCCATTAGAAATTAATTTTGTTCTCTTATTTAATGGTGCATGTATTGCTTCTGTATGGTCATTTATTCAAGAATAATTAAGCTGAAAAAGAAAGTTCTTTAATGTATATATATATTTTTTTCATGATTTTTTGCTCTTTGAAAAAGGTGATTATTAGTTCCAGACAACATGATGATGGTTAAGACTTTCATTTTTCTTTTTATATATAATGATACATATAATATTTATTTTTATTTTTGCATTAAAGAAAATTAAAATTGCCATGACAATTGATTCTTTTTATATCCTTTGGAAGGATTATACTTATTTAAAGAAATATAACAAAGGTAAGAAAATTGGAATGAATTTATTATAATTGGTTGCTAATAAGATTCTTTTCTTTTTAATCTAAATATATTTATAAATAAAAAAAAAAATAAATAAAAATGAAAAAAAAAAAATTTAGTGCAATGAATTTCTAAACTGGACAGCGATCGAACTGCTAAGACGATTGAGCCAATATACAATTTCAAAATTAACTGGAAACAATTACTTAAGCAATTCAAACTTTTTTAATGTTGAAGGAACGATTAATAATTGTCATAGCGATAGCTAAAACATATTGTAGGGAGTATTTAAAACAAAATAAAATTAAGCTCATCATAACTGAAGTATTTTACTTGTAAAGCATTGCGTATTCGATCAGAATATTTTTGTAGCTATCGTTATTTAATAATACCATTATTTCTGACTTAATATGAAAATAAAAAAATTATAAACTTTTTTTTCATAATGTTGACTATCCAATTCTGTATGAAGTATTAAATTTCCAATAATTCTTTAAACAAAAAAAGGTTTTAATAAATCAAAAAAAAAAAAAAAGTGCAATATTCTGCATTTTTTATTCCACTCTATGGAATTGAATTTTATGTATATAAAAAAAAATCTTATGCATTTTTATTTTTTATTCTGAAAAATTTTCCACAAAACAGACATAAGAAATTAAAAAAAAAAAAAATACATTTTGAACAGAAATGAAGTTATTAAAAAAAAAAAAATCTAAGGCGGATGTTATTATGAATTTTTGAAATTTGATATTTTCAGGAATGCAATTTCTTTAATCCGCCTTAAAGGATAATTATTAAAAAAAAAAAATACAAGAATACATTTATAATTTAACAATAAAAAATTTTATGTTTATTAAAAGAAAAAGGATTAATTGGATATCTGAAAATTAGTTATTTATAATAATTTCGAGTTTCATAATATAGTATAAAATTCCAATTGTTTTTTTTTTAATATTTTCCATGAATTTTAGAAGTTAAAATTTTGCTTTAATTGTTTTTCATGATATTGAACCCGAAATAACTCTGACATTATAACAACTGTAAGTAGGCTTGACAGCAGGTCTCTTTTAAAGAGAACATGTTCTCTTTTTCTAAATACATATATTTAAATTGTTTTCTTTTTCAATTTCGTCAAATTTTTTATCAATCTCGGTCTTACAATACAGAAAAGAATTGATGAGCAGTAAAAATTTTTCAATTAGATTTTTAAAATTTGTATACCCTTATATGGTGTTCGAATTTAGATGTTAAAAATGAGTTTTGCCTCAGAATTATTTCGTTCGGTAGTTGTTCTATTTTGGCCTTCTGGCATGAGTTAATATTTAGGAAGAGCTTTCTTTAATTGCCTAAGTGAAAAATTGAAAAAGAACACAGCTTTTTTAATTTCTTAAACTAGACACAAAATTGGAATAATATGTCAAAAAATTTTGCGTTCAAACCTTTGTTTCTAACGAATTTGAAACTAATTTTAACCTTAAATGCAAACATTATTTTTTAATATGATTGATTTTAATAAATTACCCTTTTTGTGTGCTGAACACCTGACAACAACCCTAACTATAAGGCAATTGAATATAATTTTTCGGTAAATAATGAAATTTAATGTTTAACTTGAGTTCTTTTTATTAAATAAACAAAAAATATTGAATTTTGGTATAATAACTATTTTTCATTCTGTACAGTTTTAGTTTTCTATTTTTTTTAGAAATTTCCAAAGTACTTTTAATACCATGTCGTATTGATATTATATTAACATCTAAGCATAGCACATCATGTTTTCTTTCAATATCATATAAATAATTTAAAATTCATTTTAAATCCCTACAAGCTTTATATTTTCATTTTAATAATTTTACAATATAAAATATAAAATATATATAGAATGTATGTGTAAGTAATAAGTTGTTCCTTATAACTGAAAGTGAATGGCATTATCAAAGAAAACACTCTCTCTATATTTACTATTCATAGATATTTTTAATTTTTTTTAATTTTTCTTTCGTTACAAAAACCATTTAGAAATATTTTAAATTTGTATACAAAAGTCTGCTGACTCTCAAAGAGAAACTATTCATACTCAAAATTTGGAAATTCTAAAATATTTGTTTTGTAGTATCTATTCTTTTGTGTTCTTCATCTAAATAATTATGTAAAAATAAGTACCAATGTTCTTTTCAAAATATTTAATTAATATACCAAAAATTTCATGCAATTTTCATAAATCATTAGAATCTCATTAGTTGAAAATAATTTTTCCAAAATCCATTTAGATGGTTGTTATGATAAGTTGCAATAAATTTAGATTAATTTTCAATACGTTTTTTTTTTATAATTTTAAACATATAATGTTCTATGATGGGAAGTATCCCTAAGTATATTAATGGCCAAAAATAACTAAAAGATAGTTAAATTCAATAAATTTTCTATGAGTTAAAAAAGAAAGAATAAAAATACGAAGAAAGATATTATTTTGGACCAGACGACAATATTTATGTTTGTTCTGCCATCCTTTTTGGTGTCCTTATATACTATGTATATACATGGTGGCACGTTTTCCTTTAATCATACCTGAGAGAAGGAACATTAAAAAAAAAAAAAATAACAATTCATAACTGATACTTTTTGCAATATTTAAAAAAAAAAAGTTTTTCTATCGTAATCGATAAGAAATTTTCTTTTTCTATATCAAGTCTGCTTTTATGAAAGAAATTTACGAATATAAGGGTGTATCAAAATAATTGTTAATGTGGGAGTAAATTTTTGCTTGAAACAAAAATTTCAAACCTTCAAATTTTGGAGGATATGAAATGTGATTAGAACTTTGACAAAGATGATGTTAAAAAAGTTTTCGAAAATTGCATAATTCAAAAGATTATAAAAATATTCTATTTATATATAAATATTTCTGAACAGCTTTATATTCTAGTTTCCTTTTTGTTTCCATATCATTTCAACAACCCTATGAAATTGTATAAGTTCATTGTCTCAACCATATACCTGAAAATTGAAAATCATAATTAACTTAAATATCATTTGAACATTAAATTGCTTTTCACTAATAAACTATATATAAAATTTTGATACACCTGAAACTGTAATCAGTTGAAATTAAAGAGAACTTGCTAGTTTTTTATAATGTCAGCTGCAGAAGATTTTATATTGTGACAAAGAAAGTGTAGCATTTAATCAGATAAAATACTTTTCATACTTTGTTAAGATAGAAAAAAAAATTAAAACTGATGTCTCTGATCATGTTTTCCGGGCAAGTTCACCAATCTTTGATATTGATTCATCTATTTTTTTTTGTTTGTTTTCATATTTCTTTTATCTAGTCCCGCACAAACGGTATCTGTAAATGTTTTAATTTTCCAATAGAGAATAAAATATCTTTTTTAAAGTCAATACCATACAATTTCATAGATTACAAAGCTTGTACAATTTTTTATTTTTTATTTTTAAATGCAATGATATTCCTTTGATACTTTAAATGTTGTGTCTAGGATGAAAATTCAATTTTACCATTAAAATAATATTTTAATTTTTTGTTTTTGTTTGATTTTTTGAAAATAAACTGTCAAATGCTGTTAGTATTTGAATTTAATTGATTTTAACTGGAAATTGTTCAAATTTGAAGTAATTTGTATAAGAATATTATTAGAGGTTTTTGAACGCATCTTAAGTTAAAGTTTTCCGTAATTTTTTTCAAATTAAATTTTTTAAGACTGACTTCTCTGGATACTTGATGAGAATCCGTTTCTTACAAAACAAGAAGCATTTCAATTTTTGTATATAACTTCAAGTTAATTTAAAAATGTACTCTCTATAGTCTATATTTTCTATACTTAATGGGAATTGCTCTTATTGTCTCAATCATTATGAAAAAGTATTTTTCTGTAACACTATTATGTTCTACAAAAACCTCAGGCTTATTTTATTGCAAAAGTCTTCCAAATCAAAAAATTTAATTTATGCAATATTTACCTAAAAGTTACTATACATCTCGTTAATGTTAATTTTTCATCAAAACAACGCGACATAAAAAAAAACCAATAATAACATCACTATTACAAGATAGTTATTGAAATTTATGCATTGCAAAATTGTTGAAAAGAAAAAACTATTAAAAAAAAATTAAATAAAAAATTCAACCATTGAATATAAAATCAGAATGAATTTTATTTTCTATTATGGACATTTTGACGGACATATAAATTTAAAACTAAAAATAAAAAGTTAGGTAGCTGAACCTAATGGAATTGTAAGGTGAACTTTTTTAAAAAAATATATAGAGTGTGTATAACGAAAAATATCGATACGAGAAGGTATCGACCGATGAACTTGTAAGTTTTCCATAATATTATATATATATCTATACTTTTTTTATTTTAAATAATATTATGGCAGAAAATTCATGTCTGGTTATTTTTATTTAACTTTTATACGCTTAATGTCAGCCTTTTATTTCTTCTTTTTTAGGAAAACCCTATATTGGACTAGACTTGAGTACACAAAAAAAAAAAAAAGAAGAAAAAAAGAGGAAATATAATGAAATAACTTTTATTTAATAAGAATATGCCCTGAAGAAAATTTTGTATTATGTGTACTAAATAATGTACAATATTATAAAATTGAGTAGAAAAAAAAAAACCATGTAATTTCATTATAAATGGGAATATTTGTGACATTTTAAAGAAAGTTTTTATAAATATTTTTATTATACATACATGAATATGTGTATAATAAATACTTATTCACAAAAAAAAAAAAATATAATTTTTATTTTTTAATTATATAAATATGGTATTATAATATGATATGCCTTAAGTGTGAATTTCAATAAATTTTTGTTTTTTACACCTTTAAGGTGAAAATATTGATTAAATATATAAGATCGAAATTAAATAAAATATCGTAATTCATTAAAATTAAAAGATTATTATAAATGTATATACACTTTATAATGTTGTTTGTATAATATCAATTGAACAAACGTACAATAATGTACTTAAAGAATTAAGTGAATTAGCAGTAAAGTATGGTGATGTGAAAATGAATGTTGATGGTAATGTGGAAATTAATAATTAATATATAATACTGCTAAAAATCAATATTAATATAATAAGAATTTGTGAAATTTATACAAATATAAATTATACTTTAAATTAACTCGTTATTTACTTTTTTAAGATAGTTGGTATATGTAGGATAGACAATCCTAAATTTTGTGGTCAAATTATTTTCTTTGATGAAATAATGCGTTTATTACAGAAAACCTGTGATCAGTAGGGCATTATTTTTTTTTGTTTTATGTAAAATTTGTTCAAAATACAGATCCTCTTGCTTTAATATATATAACAATTAAGATAAAAAAAAGCTAAAAAAAATTACTGCTAATCTAAATAAATAATATTAATGTAACTATTTTTCAAAAAATTCATCTCATAAAATAATAAATAATTTATGAAGCTATAGTCACTGAATATAAAATAAAATTACATAAACAATGAACATAATAATATTGCAATATTTTTTGGTCTTCTTTACAGGCAAATTTAGTATTCTTTAAATTTATTCAAAAAATAAAATTAAGTTTCCAGCCAATTATAATACACCTATATTTTTTTCAATTTACATATTTTCAAAAATATTAAAATATTTCTACATGAGAAAGTGAAATATAATATTAAAAATTATTATCATTAAACATAGGTAGGTACCTAATTTTTTATATTAAATTTCATGAAAAAAAAAAACCTTATTATATAAACATAATGTCTGTTAAGCCCCATAAAGCTCATTAGTTATTCATTTTATTAAAAAAAAAATAAACTAACTAAACCTTGAACTTCCACTCCTTTTATTTGTTTCATGCTTTAAATGTCCTCAAACAATTTTTTGCTCTGAACAAAATGGTCCTTGACCATGAAAAGAAAAAAATCATATCCTAATGAAAATATTTAGGAAAAACCTTTTTTTTTTCTTCTATTCTTTTTAATATCAAGAAAATCGATTATGTTAATCCAATAGACCTCTTTTAGTATCAAAATCTAAGTGGTTCTTAACAATAGAGATTCTAATTTTTTGTTCTTTTGACCCGAAAAAATCAATCTATTTATTGTCTACGATAAAATTAAACCCTTTTTTTTATGCTCCAAGTTAATTTTAAATAATTTTGATCCTAAATTGGTACGAGAAGATTTTTAAATCGACCATTTTATAGTTAAATAGCCTTTCTAATCAAAAAAAAAATAATATTTTTATCAGAGATTGACAGAATGGAATTTATTGTCAAAAAAAAACAAAATATTTTAAATTGAATAGAAGAAAAGATCTTATAAATTGATAAGTAAAATTTATTTCCTTCCTAGTATTTCCAAAAATACACTTTTCTTAATTTTGAGCAGATTTTAATTACGATCATAATTATAAGATTTTTTCAAATAAAAATAGACACAAACCTCATAAAGACTTTCACTTCATTTGAAACAAAAACTAAATATCCTTTTTGTAGAATTAGTAGGAAAAAATTTAGATAAATATTTTTTTTTCTTTTTTCCAAAGTTTAAAAATTAATTTTCTTCTTGTCTGACATAAATTTTTATCTATTTTTTATAGACTTCTTATTTATCTTTATACTCTATTTACAAATATTAAACAAATTTTCCTTGATGACTGAACAAATATCTTAATAAAATCTGTTAAAGGAATCTTTTGAATGGAAAATCTTTTTAACAAACCATTTCACACGTATTTTTAATTTTTTTTTTTCTATATAGATACTATAAATATGTATTAAGATTCAAAGTTTTAGAACGGACTTATTTAAAAAACTATATCATAACAATTTCATTTATGTCTCCCATCATCATCGTCATCATCCAATTTAATATTGAGTTATAATATAAAATAATGTTTATAGATATATATACATTTTTTTATTAAGGAATTCTGATACATTTATTGTACTGCAATAATATGATAAAAGAAAAAAAAAAAGGAATTAAGAAGAAAACAGTTGAAAATGTTTTGCGAGGAAAAAAAAATAAGAATACCTACATATATTTTATATTTAAGTGACAAGTCATTAAAATGCTGCGACACACCTTGGGCGCCAATTATAATTTCTTTTTCTTTAAATCACGATTAACATTGATTCATGTCATTAAGAATGTTAGCTATGAAAAAATAATTTTTTCCAATTCGAAATCATGACATTTGCATCAAATTTTCATTAATATTAATAATTTACCCCAGTGTTTTTTGATTTAACTTTAAATTATACAGGATATGGAAAATAAGGTAAGTAATATGAAATGAAATAATAATCATTTTTTTTTTTAATAAAATTTGAAAATAAATTACTTCCAACTCCAGTATGAAGTGTGAAAGAGATGAAATGTGATTTTAGCGCAAAAAATTTAATAAAAAAAATGAGCCCTTTCGGGCTGGCAAAAATTACCGTAGCCCAAGATATTTAACGTGGTCTTCGACTGTATACTTTCCACTATATACAAAAATGCGAAGATCAGATTTTCGAAATCTAACTTCGAAAATTTTTCAATAAAGATATTTAGTTGTTACAATGACGAATTTATATCTGTGATGACATTTTAAAAAAATGTTTCAACCATGTTATTAAAGAATTTTCCGTTTATTTAATATTACTTAGCATACAATACTTTCAGTACTTAATGTTTTCTACGCAATTTCCATTAGAAATTTTACAAGAAAAAAAGAAAATACTTAAGTATTTTATCTGTTGTCTGCCCTAAAGTAGGAATAAGTGGAAATTTTAGTCCTTGTTTTCACTAACGATGTATTATGTAAGTTTATATTTAAGTATATGATTGCATAGCATATAATATATGTATGTACATAAGTTTTCTTATCAGTGTAATAATTCTACATCTAATTGCATAGACAACTTATAATATGTTTTATTCACTTCTAGAGCTAACTTTATAATAATGTTACATTGATTTTTTTTTTATTATTATATAAATAGTTTAAAATGAGATAGTTTTCGGTTCATCGCACATATTATGGAAGATCCTTGAAATTAAAGTGTTATTATGATTTTTATTTAATAAAGACATTTATTGAAAGAAAAAACAATTTTCTATGATATTTTGGAATGTTGATTCCTCAATGATATTTCGTTTCGACTATGCCCTACTTATTCAGAGAATTTTTAAATATACATATGTAAGAATGATACATAACGAGAATAATAAATAAGTACTTACTATCTAAAATTGGAACATTTTCTGTAGATATTCCACGAATATTAAAAATAAAATTCAATTCATGAATTTTCTTTAGAAATTTATAAGAATTTTTTTGTTTCGAATTAATTCAAAAAAATAAAAATAAAAATGTTTTTTCTCTTAATCGCAGTCTCAGTCTTTTATTTTAAAGAAAATAATAAACATCATTTACAAATATGATGTATTGTTTTGCAGTTGACTTATTACAACCAGATATTGATGCTTTTGTGGCTGAGACAAGGTTTCTATGAACAATTCTTTTTTGTTTTTTTTTTTTTGTTTTCATGTTATGCTGCAGCATTTTGTTTTTTTTCATTATTATTTCTTATTTTCAATATTAATTTTATTTTTCTCTCCTGTTTTTATTCTTTAAATATAAAGTTGTCTGTTTTTCTTCATGAATGAATTTGATGAGATTTCCATTTTTTTTTTGTACTAATGCCTTTCTTTTTACTTGTATTATTTTTTAAAACGGAAAATTTTGTAATTTAAAGAAGAAAATTTTCAACATCAGAAATGTAAAAAAATGTGATGACATGAAATTTATTAATACACTATTGAATAAACATAATGCTTTTTCGAATAATACTTATTTTGTTTTTTTTTTTTTCGCGATTTTTTATAAAATATCAAAATCGATTTCTTTAAGTCGAATTCGTTAGAAGAAATATTTTAATGGAGGCTTTAGTGAGGTTTAAGAACGAAATAACTGCAAGAACGAATTACAGACATTTATGATTCATAGTTGATGGTCCTGAGATTGTAGCGATTTATACGAATTTATATATTTTTAAATTTCTATAGAACGTAATCATGTTATCCTTAAAGCTTAACAAAATTCATGTGTCTATGATGTGTTAAACTTACAGATATATGAATTTTATAGTTCTCTTCTTGAAAATTTATTTTTTATTTATTTATTTTTTATAACATCTTCATTAATTTAGCAAAAAAAAAAAAAAAAAAACTTGAAAATTTATATTAATACAGAGAAAAACATATTTTTAGTGAATAGAATATCAATTTATATATGATTCGTAATGAATATTTATTGAATTTAAAGGCATTATAAATTTAATATGTTTTAAATACTATTTTTTATTTTTAAAGCTTTTTATAGAGAAAAAAAAAAGGTTTTGTGAAATAAATTAAAAATTAAAAATTAATTATGGTTTTTTATTTTGTTTCATTTACTTATTTAAAATTAAGTTTAAGTTTTTTGTAAAAGAATTACTTACATATAAGATTTAATTATACTTAGTTTAAAATTAAAAAATATGGATATGGAAATATGGAAATGGATATGGAATAAAAAATTTATTAAAAAATAAGAAAATCCACATAATTGGCTTGAAAATTTATTAAAAAAAAACTCTATAAATATGAAAACTTTTCTAACACATACTGTGATAAAGATAAGTTTTCATTCATTTCATTATGTCATTTACCTTCCAATGAAACTATAAGTTAAAAAAAAAGTTCTTATTCCAGAAAGTTATATCGGAATAACGCTATTGAACTGTGTTTTTTTTGTTTTTTTTTTTCGTACAAGTCAGTAGATAAATAATAATGTGGTTATCAAATTAGTATGGTTGAATGAAAGTTTAAGGGTGCAGTCAAGATTAAGAATAATGTTGGAAATTTGATGATTATGATGTGTTATTCGATATTGTTATAAATTTTATTTTTTTTTGTTGTAGATTTTTTTTTTTTGTGTGCAATAATGATTATTGCAATTCGAATATTAATATTAATTTTCATTTTTAATGGCATTATATATAAAAAAAAAAATAAAATTTTAAACTTTAAAAGGTTGAAGTTTTACATGAAGAATTGTAAATTTCTATGTGATATGAAAATTAATGAATCATTTATACATTATACTAATCGTTCCTAGCGTGGCGCTTCATTAAATAAATTTTTTTTTGTATTAGTCGAGATTAGGAAAAAAGAAGTGAGAATTTAATTGTTAATAATATAATTTTAGAATTTTTGTGGATGTTGTCGAATCTAACATGAGTTTTATTCACTAAAATCTGAACTATTATTACTAATTTATTACTAATCATTATTTTTATAAGAATTTGAATTATTATGTATTGATTTTTTTTTTGTTTAAATACTTTTCCAGAGTTTATAAAAAGAAAATACATATGTATTACACTTACTAGGAGCAAAATTTTGCAATTAATTTTTTTTAATAAGCAAAATAATTTTCCCTTTTAATTTTTAGCTTAATTATTATTAGCCTTAAGATATTTATTTTCAACTAATATTAGCCATTTAATTTTTTTTTTTTTAATTCAAAAATATTCCAAAGGATTTTTGTTTTTCTTTGCTTGCCATAAATCACATAATCCTAATTATAAAACTTATTTATCTTTACACCATAGTTAAAAAAAATGAGATAAACTTGTTTATAATATTATTTTGTTCAGCGAAGAAAAAAAAAAAATCAAAAATTAGATAAATTTATTAATAAGACAAACTTTTTTTTTTGTTCGAAGAAATAAAAAATAGCTAATAAAATAATGGTTAATACCAAAATGTAATAAAAATCTTTTGTAACTAATTACATTGGCATTATTTTGATTTAAAAGACAACTTTTTTTCTATATATAAATTATAAGTATTTAATATATATGTATTATGATGCTATTTCAATTATAATACATAATTTTCATATATTATATGTTCATATATATGTTGTATATAAAGTATTAAAAATAATAATAATAATAATAATAACAATAAAAATTACAATAGTATGAAAAATTGATGAAATTGCAAGAATTATTGAGTTGAAGTAAAACTTTTTTATTAAATGGTCTATTTTTATCATAAAAGAATATAATTTTTCTTGTCTGGGATCATCATTTCAAAAAATGAAAAAAATATGTAACCGTTTTGTACAATAAACCGAAAAGTTTTCTTAACTGTACGTTATTATATACATATATATAATTATACATATTTTTAAGTTTCCACTAGAGAAATAAATCATTAAAAAGTTTAACTAAATTTTTTTTTAACAACTTTGATAATAAATATATGTGTCGATGTTTATCAAACCGCGTCTATTCCATTTTTTTTTTTAAATTTAAAAATAGCAAAAACTGATAGCACATTCGAAGACGAATCCAACGATGTATTATACTCATTTTTTTTGAAAAGTGGAATTGACGAGTTTTGATAAACATCGACACATATGTGTGTTGCATGTACATACATATTTACCCAGCATATTTTTTTTATTTTAGATTTATATGAAGTCAAACAAAATGTCAAAAAAAAAAAATTCTCATAATATAAATATATCTTAAGGATATTTAAAAATCTTTCAAGAATCAAAATCAATCAAGTTTTGAATTAAATTCTCCCTTCTGGAACTAGGATGCAAAATTTGTTTTTGGACTATTTTATTTAAATTCCTATATGCACAATTTTCTCATTTTATCAAATCTTCAAATTTTTTTCTAATTTTAACATGTCATAAACTATATTCTAATGTTTATAAAATTCTTTTTCTTTCACGATATTATTAATAAAATACTATTAAATTCATTTCACTCTGCTAAAACACCAATAATAATAAAAATAAAAAATGTAAAAAAAATGTGAAATCAAAATGATCAGAAATTATTTAGAAATTTAAAAGAAAAAAAAAAGAAAAAATTAAGAAAAACATAATAAACAATGTCTGGAGCAAATAAATTGACCTATTCCATTTAATTTTCTTCTCAATACATACAATTTTATTACTTTTTACATTATACAGAATATAGATTATATATATAAAGAAAGAATTTAGGATATTTATTATTATAAAACCTACACAATATTTTTTTTTTCTTGTTTTCATTTGAGAAGATTTCGTTAGAAAAAAAGTTTTAAATAATGTGTTGAAAATCATGATTGAAATTGTAAATATGTACGTCAATAAATGTTTTGTAAATATATACCGTAACTCATTAGGGAGTAAACTTAATGTGAAATTATTCCCAATTGTATATATCAGCGTTCTGCAGTGTCAAAATACTTTAGAATGCTTGAAATAAATACTAGGCCTAAAATAAAAATAAATAAAAAACAAAATACATTATATATAACTTCTTATCAATTTAGTATAAAGATTTAAATCCAAGTTAGATTATATAGCCTGAACAATTTTTTTCCCATCAAAATTTGAATTAATCTAAAAAATCTGTATTTGTTGAGGAAAAATAAAAATTTAAACAACGAAAATCTCAGAATTAATAATTACTGGTAATAACAAAAAAAAATAAATGCAAAAATATAACAAAAACTTTCACCAAAATACTACACAACTAATATTGAAATAAAAAACAAACAAAAAAATTTAAGTAATAACAAAATATATATATTAAGCAATTTTTGTGTTCTGATTAAATTTTACAGGTGTATAAAGTACATTGCACACTTAATATTTAATTTAGTTACATACAAAAAAAAATGAATTCGTATTAAATTATAAAATAACATTTAAAAAACATTTTTCTTAACAAATAAATATTACTTGTTTACAATGTTTCAAACTAAAAAACAAGCTCCAGACAGTTTTGAATGTTACACCACAAAACCAAAATTATGCAGAAAAAAAAAGTAAAAATAAAAAAAAACAAACAAACAAAATAATATATAAAAATAAAATACAAAAAGAAAAATAAAATAAATTTTGTACAACAAAAAAAATTTTTTTTTTTTAGTGTTCCAAAAGTAACAATGCTATCGTCGTCGTCCTTAAAAAAACAGTCATTGAAATGAATTAAAATCCATTATTATAAATTCCCATTAGGTATATTAAAGTATGGAAAATTTACCTTTTTTAATAACAGATATTTAGAAAATACAAAAAGGTATCTGGCAGATTCAACGTTAACAGACAGGTTAATTTTTCAATTTGTATATTTAACTACAGATTTGAAATTATACATAAAAATTTTAAAATACTTTTGAGAGGAACTGGTCGTAAAAACTGAAATCGATAATATTAATGTTAACTTAGATGACTATGCTCTCACTAAGATGAATGAGTATGTACTGACAAATATTCTTTAAAATACTAAAGTAAGAGTGTCTACTTAATGGTTATTTTTTTTTTTAAATTCCAAACCCGCCTTAACATAAGGTTCATCTACATCTATTTTAAGAACTAATAAAGATTTCTTAGAAAAAATTTCAATTATATTTATTAATTTTTCTGACATTAAAAAAAATTTTTTTCAATTAATCTTCCCATTTTTTTTCTAATGAATTCATTTAGACTCTTGACTAGAATTCAATAAATTTAAGAAATGGCACAATTTTTGTATTTAAAGACCATAAACTTTGTTTTCTTTCAAGTTATAATTAAAATGATAGTTAATTGAATTTTACGAGTTATTAACTTCAATAAATTATCAAATAAGTTTATACATATTAAAAATAAATAAGAAAATGTTGTTTATTGTTTTTTGAACTAAAAATAGAAACAAAATTTAGTCGTAGTTTTCATTTCAAACTATAATATTGGAAAAAGTTCAATATCCTGGGTAGATAAAAAAAAGATTGAAACTATCATGTTATTTCGAAGGGCTCTATATAATGGAATTCATTGTCTAAGTATTTCTTCCAAAGCTTGTTTAAACCAAAATTTAGCCAATCTGGCTCAGTAATACCGAGAACTGACTATTTCTAAGACATTTAAAAGAACTCTATAATGGAAGATAGTAATAAAGCTGTTGTACATAGAAATTAATATTTAGTTCCAAACACACAAAATTTAAATAATAAATACTGGAAATAGAGCAGTAAAGTATTAAAAAATAGTTGGGATTCATAAATTAGTTTAAATTAATTTTGTTAATAATTTTTTATGTACCTCAAGTAAAGTTTTCCTTAAAAAAAAAATTGAAAAAAAAAAAAAAAAACAAACATAACAAACTATAGTTAAAAACTATACAGTAATGTCCTTTTTTTTGTTGAACAAGCAAAAATAAAAAAAAATTTATTTATAACAAAATTATGGTCTTAAAATGATTTTTTTTTTTTCTTATTCTGGTATCTACAGAAAAAGTTATTTTAGTTAAAAAAAAAAAAAGAAGAAAATTTAACTGCAATTTAAAACATTTTTTTTTTGCTGTTGTTTAGCAAAAAAAAAAAACTTTGAATTCCAAAATTAAAGGGAATGGGTATATATTATATAGCTTCTAACTATATAGTTAGGTTGTTTGAAAGGTTAAAATATTTTTCATTGAAAATCATGTTCCATGAAAATTTTTCTTTATTATTATATAGTTACATATATAAAATCGTAGGAGTAATGAAAAAATAAAAATAAATACCTGCACATAGAATTTTCATAGCTAAGGAAAAAAATGTTAAACGCACCATGAAATTAAAGTGTTTTCAAATTGCTTATAATTTCTGCTGGATAGTCATTAAAGTTGATTTTGCTAGTTTTTTGTTGAAGAAAGAATTTTTTTTTTTCCGACTTTATATTATATTGGGATAAAAAACGATTTAATTTTATTATAAAGACGTTACAGATTTTTTTATTGTGTACCAAAGCCATTAATAAAATGAATTTGTTTTAATATTTTTGTTTTTTTTTGTTTTCATTATTTTATTGCAGGTAACGAAAATTGTAAAAGTTTTATTGGACGAAATTTTAGAATTCAGACTATAGAATTATTATTGTGATAGGTAAATTTTTGGATATTATGTATTTAATTTTTTTTTAGATTTTGAGAAAAGTATGAAAAGTTGTTGACCCAACAGATATGCCAGCAAAAAAAAATCAGCAATTTGATATAATAAAATAAAATAAAAGTTTCGAAAATTTCAGAAAATAATAAGAATGGCCAATTGTTTTAAATTTTGTACTCGTTGCTATGAATAAACAACTTCCGGAACTGTAAAATACTACGTTAAGATATATTTTTGACGTTCCACTGATGGCAGTTTTATTTTGTGTATGTTCATGAACCTCTATACACTTATTTATATACACAAGACGTAGAGTTCCACAAAAAAAAAAAAATTCTAATTAAACTCATTTGAGAATAAAGCTTTCACTTATTAACTATTTCTCCAATTCAATACATTTCATAGTATATTGACACCATAAAGCTCAATCAAACGTCAACCCTTATTATTATTCCTTTTACAGCAAATCTAAATATATATATCCAAACATTTTTTTTTTTTTAAATAGTTTTTCGTAATTTCAATGCATCTTCCTTTTTTATGTACATTTAATATGTGTAGATATACCTACTTTATATATTATTTAATAGTATATTGAAACATTAAAATAATCTCACGTAGTTTTTAATTAAAGGTAATATTACAAATTTAATACTCTTATGATATCCTTTTGCAACATTTTCTTTCATTATATACATTTTTTTTTTTAGCAAAAAAAAAGGACAAACATAAAAAAGGATTTGATTCTCATTTTTGGTTAGTAATATATATTTTTTTTTTTCTGTTGATTTGAAATTGGTTTCGAATGACAAAAAAAAAAAAAAAAGAAGAAATAATAAAGAAAATGTTGAAAAAATTGGAAAATGAAAATTCCAAAGGGAAATAAAACGTAATTAGATAGAAAATAAATTTTCATTAAAAGAAATGAAAAAAAAAAAAAATTAAAATTAAAGAAGCAAAATGAAATCGAAATTACCAGACGATAAAAGTGTTTGGTGTTCTGTAATCCTTGAAATTAAATGAAAAAATTTTCTCATGATTTCCAAAAAAAAAAACATAAAAATATTTATATTCCAAGGCAAATTTTTATGCTCCATTCATTCATTATTAAGCAATGACAAGAGAAAAATAAATCTTGATTGTAAAAACGTCACTCGACCGCTAGTATAAAACATAACAAAGAACATTTTTAATACTTATTGGAAAAATCAGATTTGACGTACGAAAGTTCCATTTAATTAAAAATTATTTAATACTTTTAATAAATATTCAATAAAAACTTGATACATTAAAGATGACAAAAAATAATTCATATTAATTTAAAAATTCAAAAATTCATATAAAATTAAATATAAATATGCTTAGTTAGTTCTTTCCTTGTATATTATAATGGCATTGTACTATTAGTATTATTTACAGAATTTGTATAAGTAATACCTACTTATTTAAAAAAACAGTAATTTAATTATAACTGATATTAACGAAAATCAGTCACATTCTTATTTAATTATCAATCATATCAATAATCACAGTGATTTGAATTTAGTATTTTGTTGTAGTTTAAATTGGATGAGTCTCTATGCCAAAACAATGATGATCGCGACAGTAGGTAAATAAATTTGATTGATTTTTTATTTGGTTGATTTGATTTCTATTGGTTTTTAATTTTTTATTTTAAGAAAATAAAAAAAAACTTACCTTAACTTGATAGGAGTTCAAACGAGTTTTTGGCAACTGATTAAAAGATGAAAAATCAATACGACGAGAAAAAATTCCATTACATCCAGAAGTTGATCTGAAAAAAAAAAGTTAAAAAAAATATAAATTTTAAAGACTCTATAAAAAAGATAATAATATTAAAGTGAATTTATATAATGCACTTGTCATACAAGTTATAAACGAGTTCGACACAAAGTAAAGAATTATACACGAGTAGACATAAAAAAATTAAATAAAATGGTTTAAGACTCTAAGATAAGATCTTAATTGAATATTCTTAATTGAATAAAATTTTAGTTCTAATTTATAGGAAATATTTATCGTTTGCGAATGTGGGACTTATAATTTAAGTTTGGCCTGTTAACGTTTAGTTTTTTTTTTATTATATTTACACCTGAAAGATATATAAATTTGTTTATATAACTTTTTATTTTATTTTATGTCGCTTGAAGATCATTTAAGTACTAGACAGTCACATCCTTTTGTGAGTTAAATTTTTATTTAAAAAAAAAATAAAGAGCAAGGAGCATTAAAATTTTATATGCATATGAAAGGAAAAACTCGTCATCAATTCAAATACAATTTCTTTCTTCTTTTTGCAATTTTAACACTTAATATCCTCTTCAGACAATTTTTGCCACCAAATCTAAAAAAAGAAAATAATTTACAGTGCCTTTTTTTCTACTCAACTAAATTTTCTCAAAGAAAATAATAAATTTTATTTTTACTTACATACATACATGGGTAAAAATTTCAAATTTACGGTTCGTTACGAAAACCTTTTTTTTTTGTGTGGAAAAAGTTATCAACAATTTCCATTCCTGGTGCAAACTATTAAAGCATAAGAATTTATAATTATGTAAAATATATATGAATTTCGGGGAAATGTCTACATTTTCAGCCTTAGAAAAAGGTAAATTAACGACTGGTCGTATATTTTTTTATCTAAGTTCCTATTGCTTAAGTATGTCCACTTTATTTATTATCCCAATACTTAATAGATATTATGATTTATCAACTATCTTGTATTCATTAAAATAATCTTATTTTCATTCAAATATGTTTCAAATTTCAAAGTCTCCCATAAAAGTGATAAAGCGGCGAATTCAATTTTCCTCAAATAAGACTTTTATGGTGAAATTTCACTAAAAATATAATAATTTTTTAAAGGATGCAAACACATAGATTGTTTTGTGAATACATCCTGAAGTGTTTCTAATATTTCTCTTTTGCATAAAAAATCAAATTTAATGTTTATGACTTTGATGGTTTCTTGTTCATTTTGAAAATACTATTTGTACTAACGATAGAATAAAAGCAGTTCGTTAATGTATTTTTTTTATTATTATTTTTTTTTTAAATCAAAGAAAATAGGAAAATTTTCAAGAAAAATATTTTCTTAAGATGAACTTGATTTTTTTAAATTCAGAAAAAAAAGATTCCATCAGACTTTTCTTTGTCAAGGGATACAAATTATGCCTTTCAATGCAAAGCACATTAATATGTTTTTGCTAAATTGATAGGATATTGACATTTTATATACTAATGAAAGAAATGTTAAAATTAGGGATATATATTTAGATAAACAAATCTAAGAAACCCTTTATGCTTGGAGAATAACAACTTATTTAGTTTGGAACAGAAAAATTTCAAAAAAAAAAAAATAAATAAATAAATAAAAAAATAAAGACTAAAGGTACTATATGCAAGTAACTTCAGTTCTAAACAAATTTACATCCAAATATAAAATATTTAAAAAAAAATTGTCCAGGTATTTTAATTTCTTTTCTTTTTAGTTAACATGTACATATATAAGAGGCAATAAACATCTGTCAAAAAAAAATGTATCTAGCCTTTTTTAAGAATATAATAATAATAATAACACAAAAATAAATCAGTCTTGAATGTCTAAAGAATTTTCACACCTGCCTTTTTTCATTATAATTTACTTCAATAAAGTTAAAGTACATCATTTGACACTTGGTAATAAAAAGATTACATTATTTAATGAAATAAAAAATAAAATCTATGCCAAATAAGAAATAATACATAAATGAAATTTTTTAAACGTAATGAGATCTATTGGGAATTAGACAACGAATAATATAATAAGTATTAATACTTAAAAGTTCACAGAATAAAATGTCATTTTGGAAATTTCAAGGACATCTAATATAATTTATTTCGAGAATACATTTTTTTGAAGAAATATTTTACAAATTATTTAGAAAATATAATATAATAAAGTATAATAATTATAAAAATATATCTCAAATAAATTTATTTTTTAAACAATTTTTGTCTTTAAAAAATCAAGTTCAATGTAGGTACTTGACTGTTTAAATAATTTACCTATAGTTTTATATTGTACCTGAAGAATTTTTCATTTAAATCGATTCATTTAAATGTAGACATGTAGATTGAATGCTCTTATGAAATTTATGAAACTGTTGAAGCAAAATTCCTTAAAAAACAGAAGTAGAGAAGTAGTGATTTGATATGTCCAACAATGAAAGCAAAGTACTTATCTATTGGCGAACGAGTGGATGCATGTCAGTTGTACAATTACCAGTTGTACAATTTTTTTGTACCTGTTGTACAATCCAAAATACCACTTGTACAATTTAAAATTTAATTGTACATCTGGTTTTTTGGATTGTACAAGTGGTAAAAAGATTTCACTTGTACAATTGACCACTTGTACAGACTAGTGCCAGTTGTACAATCCAGTTGTACATTTTAGACCAGTTGTACAATCTCGATTTTTTCGAATTAACCACTTGTACAATTTTTGACAGTTGTACAATCTTTTTTTTTTTTTTGTAATTTACCACTTGTACAATTTTTGACAGTTGTACAATCTTTTTTTTTTTTGTAATTTACCACTTGTACAATTTTTGGAAAAGGCGTTAGGGCGGCGCAGTGAAATAAGGCCGCGTGGAGGTCTAATTTCATGTTTCAAAATGAAATAAGACCTCAATAAAAAATCTTGTAAGGTGAGCACAAAGGGCAGGGGGCAGCAGGGCGGCGGGCGGGCAGTTGGTCAGTGGGATTTGCGGCTGGCGCGGTCTTTTTGTCGCGGTCTTATTTCATTTTTCAAAATGAAATAAGGCAGCGATGATTATGGTCGCGGTCTTATTTCATTTATCAAAATGAAATAAGGCCGCGAGGACTTTTTTTGCGGTCTAATTTCATTTTTCAAAATGAAATAAGACCACAACAAAAAATCCTAGCGGCCTTATTTCCATCCCCCGCTAGGGCACGGTCACCCATTATGCACAACAGCTTTTCCATACATTTTGCTTAGTTTTTCACGGTTATAACTTTACCATAGAGATTGTACAACTGGTTAAAAATTGTACAAGTGGTTAATTTGATAAAAGATAAATTGTACAACTGGTCAAAAATTGTACAAGTGGTTAATTTTATAAAAATAAATATTGTACATCTGGTCAAACATTGTACAAGTGGTTAATTTGAGAAAAAAAGGATTGTACAACTTGTCTAAAATGTACAAGTGGTGATAACTGAATTGTACAAATGGTAAATTTGTCTGTACAACTGGTAAATTGTACAACTGGTCAATTGTGCAACTGGATTATTTTTTACCAGTTGTACAGAGAAAAATGCCAGTTGTACAATTTTTTTTCGCCATACAAATTGAAAAATTGTACAATTGGTAATTGTACAAGTGGCACTCACCCGAACGAGTTAAATACAAATACAATAATGATATTTTATATTTTTTTTAGCAAATTTTCATCAACATATTAAATTAAAAACTTAAATTAATTTTTTTCGATTTTCACAACATACAGAAGAGCTAATAATTTAACTAAGTTAAAATAAGTACATATACATATATCTATTTATTATGTGTAGTTATATTTTTTATTTATTTATATAAACAAAAATTGAAAAAAATGAGAACTATTTTCCCAGTCATTAACAAATAATCACCCTGGAATATTTTGAACTCTATTAATCCTAATTTTCTTCCACAAAAATGAAATCTGTAGCCACAATTTTATATTATTTTGTATATATATGTCCATATGTATATATAAACATTTTTTTTTACTTAAAATGAAATATAAAGAGGAAGCAAAAATTTTGTTGTTGAAAACTTTTATTTTATAAAAATCCATGTAATAAATTATTAGTTCTGTTTTTCAGGAAAGAAAAGAAACATTCATATTTGTATAAAACATGTACAATGTACAATTATACATTATATTCACTTAGTATGATGTGGTTACAAAGTTTTTTCGTGATTGAAATAAATTCCACTAATGACCACTACACAAATTTTTTCATTAAATTTATATTAAGGAAAAATTTACATTAAATTATTAAATAGTTTCAAAGAGCTCAAATTAAGGGGATAGTTTGTTATAATCGATTGGCTATAAACAGCATAAAAATTATTCTTAAAAAACGTTTCGAGTTAAAAATCAAAAGAAATATTGCATTTGATTGAGGTTGGGAATACCAAACAAAATTTTCAATACCAGTATTTTGGAATTGAAAATTTGTAAAACCGGGATTCCGATATTAATACCGATATTTTATTTTTCCTAGGAATAAGTAAATAATTTAATAATGGTTTGGCTGCTAAATGAACATATTTATTTATTTATATATAAAACAAGAAGAAAAAATATAAGAATCAAACATAATTTGCATTTAGCATACTGTGCGTCATTTTATTTATATATTTTTCCAAATAACGGCATTCCGGTAACTATATAATATTCTTTCAAATACCGGGAT
The DNA here is from genome assembly GCA_964007475.1 of Hybos culiciformis. Lineage (NCBI taxonomy): Eukaryota > Metazoa > Arthropoda > Insecta > Diptera > Hybotidae > Hybos > Hybos culiciformis. The sequence continues at coordinate 33,976,050 of OZ023273.1, read as the reverse complement.
TCCAGTATTCCCAACCCTAATTTTGATCCAAAGCTTAATAAATTTCATTATCTTCTGTTTCATAAATCTTCTGGATTTTTCTACCTGCATAGAAATAAAAAAAATTCAAAAGTTTTAATAATTATATTATTGATACCCAAAATATATTAGTCGAACATTATATTTCTTTATGAATATCAATAAGATTACCTAGATAAATGTTTACATTTTTTTTTTTCAGATTAAGGTTAAAAAATTTTGTCAACTTCAAACAAAACCTGATATTTACAAAATTAAAATAAAATAAAATAAAAAATTATAACAATTTAAAATGAAGCGCCAGGTAAACAAATTATAAATTTATTTTTGTACATACTTACAATATACATGTTTGAAATTTTCAGATTGAATTTATTCAACCAAAAAGTTTTGTTAAGCTTTTTAGAGGTTTCTTTGTTCCAATATTGGGACATAAGATATTTGTTATTGTTTTCATATACATTTTTCATACAAAAAAATAAAAAAAAGAGTTCTATTTTTAAATTTTATTTATTTATTCCATTAAATTTAATTATTTTTCATCACGATTTTAATCTTCTGTCTTGAAAAATGTATCAAATTTTGTATAAAATAATAGTAATAACAACAACCCAAACAAAAAACATAACATAAAAATAAAAATAAATTGGGTATATACAAAATCCTCAAAACAAGTAAACTTTAGACAGTTAAATAAATTCCAACGTTCATGGCACACCTTCTTAACGATTAAAACATATTAATATCATTTAAAACAGCAAAAATTTTAATTTAATAATTTATTGCTGTAATTCATATGTCTAAAATGAACTTTGCCATTTTCTTATCCATTTAGATGGAAACAAAAATTTACAAGTTAAGTAAGCAAGTAGGTATAATGTAATTTTTTTTTTTATCAAAAGGATGAATATATATTTTTGAAGAAATTACTGTTTTCTTCAATGCTTTTTTCATTGAATTTTAAAATACGGTTCATTATAACGTAATCACACTTGTTGTCGATTACGATTTATGAATACTCTTTTCGCAAAATTTTAAAGCTCATTTCGATTACTGTACATTTTTTAATATAACCTTATTCAAGTCTGTGGTATTATAATTATTTAATTTATTAACTTTCATATCAAAACTATGAAGCTATTGAAGAAATTGTAATTTTATAAACCTTAACAAGTTACCTTAATTATACTTCCATTTGAAAAGAAAATTGAATAGTGATGATGTGAGTTTTTTTCTTTCACAGGTCGAAATATAAAAAAATATATCTTAAATAATTTTCATAATAAATCGCTTATAAAATTTCGGGTATCGTATACTTCATTAATATAAATTAAAAAAAGTTAAAAGTAGCAGTAAACCTATATATAATTTAAAATGTATTCTTCAGGTTCAGAAGATTGAGAAAACTTCGTCGAAAGTTATCTTATCATGAGTTTTTAATCTTATTGGACGAGGTTAATATAAGTATTTACAATATTTTAGCTAATAACTAGGTCAGGGTGAGTGGAATTTTCCCAATGCACCTAGTTCGAACTAATAAGCATTTTTTTTATTTAAATAAAGTATTCAATTAAGTAATTTTAGTTAAATTTGCTTAATATTAATCCTAATTCATTAAGCATCACAAAAATACTATGCATAAGTACTTTTAAATGGAAATAAAACCAATTAAAATTTTCACAAACAATAAATTTTTGTATGTAAGTATTTAAAAAAAAAATTTTTTAGAATTAAAACAAAAGAAACTAAAACTATATAATAATCTTATTCATTTTTCATTTAGCCATCCATGCACACAGATGAACCAAATGAGCTTTTATAGAAATAGAAGAGACTAATAAATCAAAAAAACATTATGAAAAAAGAAAAATAAATAAATAAATGAAAATAAAAATAATATCATTGGGTTAAAAATCTTTTTCAAAGCCAGTAATGCAACTAAAGCATATATATAAATAAAATTGCTGCTGGTCTAATGGTTAAAAGGTTATGATGTGCCCGTATGACTGTATTTTACTTTTTTATTAGTTTTATATGCAACCAGACACTTTATCTTTTACTTTTTAGCAATTTAGTCAAGACGAGATTTTCCCTCCTACAGACAATAAAAAACTATATATAAATATAAAATATATATAAATATAAAATATATTAAATGAAAAATCATTGATGCATGATGAAAAACAAGATCAAATAGCCGCGAGTATTACGCACCTTTTTTTCTGCATATTAAAAAATTTTCTCGCTTATATATTATATTTACATTATGTATATGACCACAATAAAAAATAGTTTTATAAGTCAATTTTAATTTAAAATAATAAAATATATGAATTTTATTTTAAATAAAAATTTTAATAGTAAAAGTACTAAAAACTTAATAAAAAATTAATTACTTAAATAAGCATTAAGTTGGTAATAAAGACAAACGTTGAACTAGATCATATTTTTTAATAGCTGATTATAATTTTTTTAATAATTTCGAAATACTTGATAAAACTGCAAAAGTGAAAAAACTATTTAAAAAAGTGAAATATGTGTTTAAATAAAAATTAAAAATAAAATAACTATATACGCTAAGCTAATTTTGTTATTATTACTATATAATGAATTAACAAATAAAGAAAAAAACAAAAAAATAAAAAAACAAAATTTACCAATAAAAGCAAACATTTTAAGAATGATGTTTTGGAACTTGTAACATACTTAAAATGATTGAAAGTTGAGGATTTAAGAGATACCTACTTACTTGCATTTTTATTAGTTATTATATGTAGGTACCTAATATTATTAAAAAAAAAAACAATATTAAAATCAATATTTTTCACGTAAATAAGTATCTATATATCTGATTTTTAAAATGCAATATTCAATATATTTATTAATGAAAAATAAATCATTTAGAAAATTGAATTTTTAATCGAATAATAAAATCGTATATTTTTCGTCAGTGTAGTGTGAAATTTAATACTTTAAATTAAAAAAAAAAAAAATAAAAATAAAAATAAAGATTTTTATTTTGGGTGCCGCCAATAAAACTATTAATAAATTGTTTTTGTTAGATTGATATTATATTTTTGGTCTAACCTGATTAGGAAAATTAATATTTAAGCACGATTTGCATGTTCATTTTAAATTAGGACATTATGATTATACTCCTAAAGCGAAATACAATAAAAAAAAAAATCCCCAGACAAAAAAAAAATAATAATAAAAATTATAAAAACTCTAAATTATGCCTAATTTGCAAAACATAATATGTAATAATAAACAAGAAGCTATCAAAATATCTTTTATATTCGAGAAAAGCATAAAAGATTCTTCTAAGATTTGAAAAATTTAATAATTCAATTCCGTTACTTATTTAGATATTTGTTTTGTGAATCAATTCTTTAAGGAACTCCCTATTACACCTATAAAAATAAAATAGTCTCACTCACTGAATAGATACACAATATTATACATTATGTAGATAAATAAATAATAAAATGTTGATTGAAGCAAATTTTATTAAGTATTCAAAAAATCTTCGACAGAAAATTTATATAGAGTTAGGTTTTATTGAAATTATAAGTTTCAAATTTGATAAATTTAAAATCTAATTCGTATTCCATCTAGACTCAACATAATTAAATTTTTCTGAAAATAAAAAACCTATAATAATAATTTCAGTAGCATCTACTTCTGTGAATATTTAGTTTTTTTGTTTTTTTTTTTTTTAATTGATAGGCTAATTTAGAATTTCAATTTCAATAAATTCAATTTTAAAAGTTCGTGAAGAAAATACATAATTTTATGTCTGGAAGAAATAATGAAAACTGGAAGAAGTATTATAATAAATAAAAAAAAGTCAACATATAAGTCAGTTATTTATTGAATAAGTAATCGCTTGTAGTCGTTTTGTTCCAATATTTATTGTTTTTCAGTCTAAAAAAAAAAACAATACTTTTTGGTACATTGAATATATGGAGATTATTCAAACTGAACTTCAGTAACTATTTTTAACAATTATGAAATGAAATTCCTTTTTAAACGCAAGTAAGCAATAATCCTACAAAACAAAAAAATTCTGTAATAAAGAATTGAATTTATAAAAACAAAATAGTAAATATACTTACTTTACTAGTCTCAAAATAATCGACGCGTGTGAGTGCCGAAAGTATCCATAATACAATTTTAATAATGAAAGTTACAAAAGTAATTCTTATTTGAAATCATGTTAAACAACTACAAAAGCAATACTACGTCAGAGACTCATCTAAAACTTCTCATCGAATACCTAAGAAATCAGCACGATGCAGTACATTTCTTCAATTCATATTTCTTGAAATAAAATTTGCACAAAATTTATGAAATTTATTTTTCTGCCGAGTTCAAATGTTTTTGTGAACCCAATTATTATTTTTTGTTTAGTTTTTTGTTAGCGTATACTTATTATAAGTTTTTGTGCCTCATTCGATACCTTTTTTAAAAATATATACGTACATATATATATTTCTTTTTGAATTCATAATTTTTTTGTAAATGTAAATAATAAACCGAAACATATGGGGGATATATTCATTGCAAAACAAAAAAAAGGCAAAATTTAAATATAAATTCGAAAAAATAATAAAAAGAATATATTTATATCAATTATATATTAAAGGCAAAAATTTAATAAATTAGCGAGAGAATAAAAAAAAATAAATAAATAAAAAACAAGAATATATTTCTTTTTGAATTGACCTTGAATTCGAACGCAATAAAAAATATTAAATAATATTTTTTTTTTTGTGATTCAAAAACAAAATATAAATTCATGAAAGAGTAATTCAAATTAGTTAAAAAAAAAACTATAGAACTGAGAATATTGAGAATACGGAATAAAAAAAAAAATTTATATTATTGTTGTTCTTCTAACTTTATTGACATACCTACCTATATTTAACAGGCAAATCAAAATTTTTACTCTAATTATGAGTCAGATCAGATTTTCGTCAAATCATTAATTTCAATAAAATTAAAATTGTGATTGACAGATATATACATACATGTATTAATGGTCTCAAAAATGTAATTCTTGTATGCTCTAATGATAATTGAGAATCTTTTGACACATAGTCTTACTTGTTTGAAACATACAGCATGAAATTGTATCAGAAGATGTCAAATGTTTATTCTATCAAATTGCTTTCTTAAGTAAAAAACAAAATTTATAAAGTTTTCCTTAAAATCATTAATTTTATTATTAAAACTAAGAAATTGAAGGTCTCCATTACTTTTTTTTTTTGAGCATGAAAAATAAAGGAAAATATATTGCAAAGGAGAGATACTAGGTACAGTACATTCTTATTCTTTTTTTGATTCCAAGATATACAGACCTACTATACTAATCCCACAACCTAATAGTTACAATCAAGATTATAATAATGAAAATCATTAAATCACGTCGGTATACTGTTAGCTTTTTCTATAAATAAAATAATCTACCGTCATAGATTCAATTTTTTTTTTTGTTAACGAACGCGGCCTATAGTTTCTAAAAGTTTTTTTTTTTATGTTAAGATCTAATTAATTAAAAAAATATCTGATTCATTTCCATAACATTCTTAATTCTTAAAATCAACTTTAAAAGTTAACAAACCAAAAAAAAAAAAGAACAATTAAATGATTGTTAAATATACTTCAAAGTAAAAAAAAAAATAACACACACAATGTCAAGGTTAATATTTAATTTTGGTTCAGAATTTTTTATCGCCTAAAATTTAAAATTCGCTATTTTTTTTTTTTTTTTTTTTGGCAAATTAATGTTTGTTTTTTTGTTATTAAAAAAAAAGTCTTATCATAATAAAAATTTAAACAGAAGACAATATTAACAAAAAAATGTAAGAGATAGGTAGGCAGATAATTTTTTAGGAAGGTATTTTATTAATATTTTAAAATTTGTAAGCTAGCCAGAAGTGTTTTATACCTAAGTATTTGGAATTTAGTCTCCCCACAGAGATCTGGCAATTTAAAAGAGAAATAAAGAACTTTGAAAATTTTAAATGTAATGTTACTGAGGCTTTCTTTCACGAGAAAATAATATTGGCAGGTGCACCTAGATTTTAAATTATCTTTGCAGCGTTTACCTAAAAAAAAATTAAAAGCAATTGATTAATGATTAGGTACAAACTGAAAATAGTTCATCTAACTCAAGACTTGTGATCTTCGTGGCTTCTAATTGAGGATTTTGATAGGTACCTACCTTCATTAAAAATAGCTAAAAGTTTTTTTGTTTACAAAATACAAAAAAAAAATTAACCTAGGTAAGTTAGGTAGTTTTTATTTAAGTAGTTAAGTGCAAATGTATCGGATTGGGCAGACTTCACACTCAGCAAAGATTAAAGACCAGTTAAATGACAGACAGAATTTGAAATGGAATAGATAGAAATGATAAGAAATTAGTTACCTGTTGTCGGAAAATGTCCAATTATAATTTTTTGACATTTCTAAATTTTCCATTCCCATTTCTGGTTTTAGGTACTTAGGTACCTAGATACAGTCTTATTATTGTTTTTTTTTTAATTATTTATCTCACTAAGTCAAGTTGATTTTATTTAAAGATTTCAAAATTTTAAATGTTTTTTTTTTTTTTGATTGGATAAAAAAAATTTAACAAAGTTTTTTACTCCAATCCAATTGTAAATTATTACATTTTGTTTATAAAAAAATAAAAATTATTCTTTGTTTAAATTTTGTTATTTCATACCAAAATTAATTAATTCTCAATTTGAAATTAAATTATTGTAATTTCTTTTTTTTTTTTTCAAAATTTAATCGTTTTTAAATTTAAACATATTATTAATTAATTATCAAAATTCAAAAATCAAAATCAATTCCTTTTGTATTGTTTTGCAAAATCAAGATTCCACAATTTGTACGTAATATAGGTGAAGTGGGTGGAGACGGCAGATTAAGAACAGATTTGTTTTCTTTTTGTTTTTCTTTATTGTTATTTTATTTATTGGTATGCGTGAATTCTAGAAAATAACATCATCATAGCTTAATGTTCAAAGCCCCAAAAAAAACAATGTTGCATACCTATTATTTCCATTGGAATTTATTTAAACAAATTGGTGTATGGGGAAAATCGACATAATAAGGAATAATTAAATTGATAAAAGGTTATTTTAGTAAATATTTTTAAAAAAAATTAAATAAAATGTTAAATTTTACATTTTAAAGAGTCTCGTCGGCACCTAATAACAAAAAATAAAATATTTGTAGAATATTTGCGAAACCTAATTTAAATCCGAAATCTGCAAAACTTTTTAGTAGATTTTCTTTTGGTAGCTTTTAGTGAAAGCAGCAGTCGATGAGCAAAAATGAACGCAGAAAAAAATTAATCATAGTCGCCCTGCAGAAAATTATTTTAATTTTTTGTTTTATTTATGTTTTGATGGTTTGGTTGAGTTTTATAAGTTCTTTTATTAAAAAGATAAAAGAAACTAAAATATGTAATTAATGTTGTTATCTAGTCTATATAGATAAAAGAGAACATTAAATTAATAATTTTTAGGTAATGGATTAACAAACTCAGATTACAGATAGGTACAGATGATAAAAAATAACAATACCAAAATTTTTGATTTTCTATAAAAATCCATCTACCTTATGTCGAAATATACTACATATAAATTGATAAAACGCTTTATTTTCATATCATAAATAAAAGTGTTTTTAATAACCGAACCAACTTACCTAATGCAACGACAGTTATGGAGAGAAATATGGACATAACGGTAGGAAGGATTAGGTATGTCAATTTTTTTCTTTAATATTTAAACCATATTCAGTCTGCAATTAGAATGCGACAATCTATCATATTATATCATTTCTGCGACTACCTACCTATCTATCTGCCAAATTCCAGCGACGGACTGGAAAGATAATTTTTTTGAAGAACAAAAGAAAAACTACAAATTTAAGTAGATATGTCGGTAGCAGATTATCCAGATTTTATATATAAGGTACCTCTACCTACCTACCTGTAGATATTCATATTTTATTTTATTCTTTTTAGAAATAGAAGTAACCCATCTAGCCGGTACCACTAGAGTTGGGGTACCACATTTGAAAAAAACAAAACAATGGTGAACCTAATCTATTTTATACATGTACATAATATCTATATCCACATATCTAAATATGTATTTACATAATATTACGTATAAAGTATTATGGGATAAAATAAAAATAAAGTAAAAAATTGCTGGTGGATAATATTTGATGATTTCTGTAATGACCATTTTTTCAACGATTAGGTAGAATTTTTTTACGTGTTAAATGAGATTTATTATTATTAATTCTGTTTTTTTTTTTCGGTTATGTGGTTTAGAATTTTTTATTACGAATTATTAAAAGTTAAATATATGTATGTGTCTAAAAGGAAAAACATTTGAAAAAAAAAATTTAATTTCTCATTCTGATGGGCATTTAAAGTTTCTATTGTTGTGTCAAAAAATATGATAGACATTAAAAGCAAAACTTTATTAGTTTATTATTTTGTTATGTTCATTCTTTTTTTTTACTTCTTAACTGTTGAGAATTATAAAATGCTTGAGCGATCAGTTGCTAAGATATTTAACACTAAAATATATAACTTTACTTATCTAGGTAGGTAAACCTACATAATGTCTTATGAAAACAAGGTCAAAAATTTTTGATTAAAATAAAAATCTGAAAAGTTTGTTGAAATAATAATTCAATTTAAAATTATTCTTATTACGAAAAAAAAAACCATGTCAGTTGTCTCACAAAAAAAAACGAAGCTATCAACTAGTTAACAAACCAAAGAATTTAATCGTTAACTATTTAATTATTTTTTTATTTTCATTTTAAATTCGTTAAAAAGTTTCAGATATTAATATAAAGGAGAAATATATATAGGAAACAATTAATAAGCTTTTTTTTTGTGTTTTTTATCCAACACTTCCAATTTGAATACCTACATGTGTTAATGACATTTTAATTATAATTATGTTCAAAAGAGAATCTTTTAATCTTCAAAATAACAAAAAAAAAAAACAAATTCATTCGGATTTCTTAACGAAATTTCTCAAGAAATACCATTGGGAAATAATTAATCCATCATTATAATAATAAAATATCTTCTGATCTAATAAATGCTAATTAAAAAAAAAAAGAATTACCATTCCTACTTAAACTTAAAATAAAAAACATATTCAAATGTCTTTTGATCTAGGATTTTAAATAAAAATTAGCACGTCATTGCAATTAAAAAAAAGAACCCCCTGATAAAACTAAAATGACCCTCACCCTATATTTCTGTATAAAGGAAAATCACCCTAAAAATAAATTTGTGGAGGTCTATATATTTTGAGTAATGTATTTTCATTAACTCGCAATTTGGCGCGGACCACTTGATAAGTGAGAATACAATTATAATAAAAATGAAAAAAAAATTTAATAAAATATTTATGACATTTGAATGTTAATGACAGCTGAAATTTCGTAGAATCTAGTATTAAAAAAAAATCTTACTACCTAATCAATTTTTTGTATTTTTTAGAAAAAACTAATTTCGGTTGATAAAATAGTGTACTGAATCAAACATCAGAATCCAAGCCAAATTAACAGCAATGTACGAATTAGGATTATTAGGTAGATATACATACATATAATAAATATTAAATTTTTCAATATTTATCACAAAAATATAAGAAGAAATAAAATTATTTTTTAAACTTAATAATATTAAAATAAATTATGTAACTTATTAGAAAATTCCACCTGGTCTGTGATATTTGCACAAATTCAGATAACAATTTAGTTTGAGATAATTTATTAGGCAAAACTATTTAATTTTGTTTTGACGACGACTTGTTGATTAAGAGCAAATATTTTGAACAAATATATTGATTTAAATAGATATGAAAATATTTAACTAATTAGAAGGAAAAATAAATAAAATTAAATTTTAAGAATTTTAGTTAAAGATTTTTATATTTCCGACATAACAATTAAAATTTTTGTTCAAAATAAAATTTTTAATTGGATAAGAAAAGAAAAACATTAAATCGACTAATTTATAAATTATTGTCAAATATTAAATAAATAGCATTAAGTAGAAATATAATAGCAATTATAAGCAATTAAAGCAAGCTAAAAAAAGTAGTTATAACCAAATATGGAAAATCTATTACATTAAAATCTTTTTATGTAAAAGAACTTAATTGAAAATATTTTTGCTGTAATAAAATGGATTTTTTTTATGTCAAATAATAAAAAAAAGAAAAAGTTAAATGTAGTTCCTTGGATTAAGAGAAACAATGCTCAACCCTATTGCACCCACTTGTAACATTTGGCGAAGTTTTTTTTTTATAAGATTTATTTTCATTTTAAGTATTACCTGATACTTCGAGTTGTTGAATCCGCTCCGGAGATATTTAAGTGATTTTTATGTTTACTTATTTTGAGTGTTTTCACAATTCCGACTTAAACCTTGCAACCTTACATATTACCGATAGAGATATTTAACTGATACTTGTTATTTATTGATCACAATTCACTACTGTAGAAAAATATTCAGTACAGAAGATTATAAAAAGTCGATAGAAAAGTCTGAGATCAAATTCTTTAAAAGATAAAAACAGATGAAAATAGTTTTTTCCCATATTTCGAATGAAATCAATTTTTTTTAAATGAACTTGTTTTCTTTTTCTTTTATGAAAATATATATATGTATGTTTGTTTCTACACATTTGAATAAAATTAAGCAAAATTTTATTAGTATCTGTGACAAACCTACAAATCTTCATTCTCTTACTAGGTATATTCTCCATTCATATCTTCTCATAATATTATAAAAATAGACTTAAATATAAAGAATTTTTTTTTTTGAGTAGATTTTCTGTTTATTTTCTATTTAAAGATATTCAATTCGAAAGCAAATAATATAAAAAAAAAAAAATCAAAATGTTTATTCAATGTGTCTCTTCAACTTTTCTTTTCAATTAAGGTTTATCAAAAAGATAACAAAACAAAACCAAGAAATAAAAATATTTATGTGAAATAAGTTAAAGAGATTCATGCAAACTTCCTGCTTTAAAGTAACAATCATTGTCACTCTCCAGCTAGATTAAGTGCACTTTTAGATTTATATAGGTATCTTCATTACATTTTTGTTTTCGCCGAAAATTTTGTCTATTGAGCTAAATTATTTTTTAATCAAAATTTAAACGATAAAAGCTAGACTAGAGAATATTATACTCCTCCCTTGTTTGAGCCCTCTTCAAACGAATATCACGAATATCGGAAAACGTTTTATTATCAAATTAAACGTATATACATTTGTTAAATTTATCGCAAATGATAGTTGAGAGAGTTGTATGATTTTACTGAATTATACATTATAGCGGTTAAATGATGTATAGGTACGTCAAGTAATTGTAAGTTTTAGATAAACGAAAATAATACAAAATGAAATCCACTATTTAGAGCTCAGAACTTTCAAGGTTATTCATTTTATTCTTATATTTCATTCAATTTGAACTTTTTTTAACATTTTGTTGAATTATATTGACATTACAATGAGTATAAAAATTGAAGTAAAAGAAAAAAAGAAGATAATCATCACATTTCACACCCTAATTAATTGAGTGTGTAATACTTTCTGCGGAGAAAAAGAAAATAAAAAATTAATATAATGTAAATAAAAATAAATAAGAACTCGATGACATTATCAGCCTTAAAACTTTTTTTTTTTTTTTTTTAGTTCCATACACTTTTTTTTTGTCGATATTTTTATTTAATTAATTTGCAAAAGAGAATTTTTTTTTGTGTGTTTGGTTTAATATAAATTTTATGTAATATTAAATACATTAAGAATTATTATTTTCTAAGAAACTTTTAATTAAAAATTTGATATTAATTAAATTTTGGGCGATATAAGATAAAATTGAGCTTTGTTATTGTGTATGGTGAAAAAGTCTGCAGATTCATTGTATTAAAAAAGAGTAAATGATATGAAAAAAGTATCTGTTTATGAATGTTGATGATGAGAGAACATCTACTGTTTCATAAGTTATTTAATTATAAGATTCGTAACTAAAATTTACTAGTATCATGTTAAAGAGCTCAAAACAGTTAACAATCAGTTCGCATTCTTTGAAATCCATCATATTTGTACGAATGCTGACCTGACTTTAGCATTCTAGCATTACTTAGAACAGTATATAGCAATATTCTAACTCCTTTTAGTTTAAGTAAAATGTAAAAAACAAATTTTCTTAAATGGTAAACAATTTCTAAAAATAATTTTGTAAAAAATTAAATTAGTTTTTAACAAATAAATAAAAAATATGTAAACATAGTAAGAAAAATGGAAGTACATAATCCTTTGCGATGTATTAAAAATCCTGTTTTGTATATTATTTTGTGTGACCTGGAACACGAAACTCATCAAAAATTTTAAAAGTACATACTCGTATAGGAAAAAAAATAATAATCTTTTAAAATTAGTCAGCTAGTTTTAATTTTTATACCAAAAAGGTTAAACAGAGATAAAATGTAAATTTTTTTTTTCTAGAATTTCAATGGTCTGACTAAGCGACAAATACACAACGCAACAACTGCGAATGAATCCATTATTTTTTTTTTTATAAATTTTGTTAACAAATTAATTTTTTTTTTTGTAATCAAGATTTAAATTACTTATGGGTGTCCAAAGCACATACGTGCGATAAAATCTATATTTAATTTTTGTTATTTTCATTATTATTATTGGTGTGTTGTTGTTGTTAAAAAAGCTTTTATTATTATTGTTGCTAAAATTTTGTTGGAATTCTGTTTATTTATTTTTTGTTATGTTTACATATATCCCAAAAGTTAAGCAAAATTAAAAAATAAAATTAATGATTTAGAACATTTATTGCTGAAGTATAATTTTTTTTTTTTCAACAATAGCGAATATAAAATGGAAATAAAGTAACGAAAGAAAAAAACAAAAGAAAATAAACTCTTTGACGAACCCATTAAAATTTAAAAAAAAAAACTTATATGCTATTAAAATTCTTTTGTTTCGATTTTTATAATGTTGATGGATTTGTAATACATACATAGTGTACATTGTGGTTGGTACATCTGTCAGACGCACTTTCATTATAAAATAACATACAAACTTAAGAATTTTTTTTATAATGAATTCTAAGCTTTAAGTAGGTACCTATTTGAAGTTAAGATTTTTGACATTTTTAACATTTACTTTTACATTTCAGGCTCATCATAAACAAATTATGTAATACTTCTGTAAATCAATGCAATGCGTCACAAATCAACAAAACTGAAGATTCAAAAGCATATAGCCAACAATATAGCTAACAATATAGCCAACATATATCCAACATTAGAATGAACATAATTAAATCTATCGATTACAAGCGATTTTTCATTTCAAAATTATTATTGTTAGCCGGTGTTGTACCCCAAATTGTGTTAACAAAATAAATCTTAATCCATTTAAAGCTGAAGGTACTTGGTTTTATTCTATTTTGCATCTTTAAAAATCCGCAATCTAAATAATATTTTAAATATGAAATTTTCAAATATATCCATGAATTGTAAATAAATGTTAATTTATTTAATTGCGACCAATACGATTTATTTTACCCAGCTTTAGTTTACAAAATAAAATTAGAATTCTCAAAATTTAAAACAAGGTATTTAGTGGAAATCAATTTTAATTAATACAATCAGAAATATTCTAGAAGTTATGGAATAAACAAATAAATTGAAAAGAAAACAAAAAAATAAAAAATTATTTTCAAATTATATATATATATGTTTATATAAATATGTATTATGTATAGATACGATTGTATATTATATTATTTTCTTATTGAAAACGAAGAAAAAGTGAAAAAGAAATAGTAGAAGAAGTTTTTACGAAAGTGAGAAATTATTTGACGAAATTGCAAAAAAAAAGAATAAATAAAAATTTCAAGGTGATTAATGATCGACTGTGGTTTATATAATATTTGTTTTTTTTTTTTTGGAAACCATTTGTTGCGTTCCTTTTAACCAAAACAAAACCAAAAAATTAAAATTAAATAAAATTTTTTTGTCTTTTTTGGTTTTTTTTTTTTTATCAAGATTGATATTTTTGTCTGACAATTTGACTTAAAGAGTTCAATCGAATTTTATTTATCATTTATTTAAGATTTTGAACCCGAAAAAATTTTCACTTTGGCATACTGTAGTGTAGTGATAAATGAGTTTTTGATTATAATATTAACGATAGCGAAATAGGAAAACTTTTTTATCATTTTATTTGAATCTTATGTGAAACTTTGAAATTTTATCATCTTTCAAATAATGTTGACATATTTTATTATACTATGTATTTTTTTTGTGTGGTTTTCCTATTAGAATAGAATAACGCCTTTCTCTGTGAAAATTTACCAATCCCAAACAGATACTTTTGAGATACTTACGTTTTGATATTTAAAACATCGCAAATGTGTGGACATTAGATTTTGGGGATTTGGGAGATTTAAGTATAAGTATTATATATACAGGATTAATGTTCTTTTACGGTATAAAGAACTCAATTTGGCTAAAAATGGGGTTAGTGAGTTTTTATAGAAGTACAACGAAATTTGAATACGATTTCAGGTTAAAAACAAGAGAAAGTAATAGTTTGTTTTGTAAACCTATTTCTGAAGACACTATAAGTTTAAAGTCATTATTTTTCAAACATTTTAATCATAAATTTTATTTCGATAGAATGAAATGGAAAATAGAATTTTCGGACAAATTTTATATTGAATTCGATAATAAAGAAGACAATCTTAATTACTAACATTTTCTGATGAGCGACTTTCGAAGTTACTTATGTATTTATGCTTAGATTTAAGTTTATTTTACTAAAATGAAATTATTTATATTTAATCTAAAAATTTGTTTAACTTAAAATTTAAATTTTGTCTAAATAAAGATTAATTTAAAAAAAAAAAAATGCTGATGGTCAATAAAGTCAAATAAGTCAACCAAAAAGAAAACAATAAAACTATACAATTTTGTGTATAATTTTGTTATTTTATAAATTATATTTAAACAATATATTGTTGACTATTTGTGAAATAATTGTTATTATTTTATGAATACAGGAGAAAAAAAATAACGAATTAATTAATTTTAATTGCAAAAGATATTCAAATGAAAAATTATAAATTTTATCAAGCGGGCCTTTTGTCTTTGCACATAAATGTACCTACATAGTACACACCACAAAACACTTATAAAAATAAATCAAAAATGTTATCTATTTCGAATGAACATTATTACAATTTTTTTATTTTTTAGAAAATTTATAAATTAACCATCAACTTAACTATGTATACAGTATATAAAAATTTTAATACAAAATTGATTTACTCTGTTGAGTTTTTAACACCTGTCTTTTTATGTTATCATCAGCATTTCCTTTCTTTAAATTTATTATTATTATATAATGAAAAATGAATGTAATGAGTGTAGGTTAAATTTCAATGAATTCAAAAAAAAAAAAATTAGTTTATCAAATAAAAAATAAAAAATGAATGAATGTTCCGAAAGTAAAAGTATGTAGCCAGTAACATCACTATAAAAAAAAAATTAAGCAATTAACAAAGAGTTATATACTTGTCAAAATGTTTCATTTTAATTAATTGAAGGACAAAAGAAATTTATATACTTATTACTTATATTACATTTTTTTTTTGATAAATTAATTGAATGACTGACTGCTGCTATGCTACTAAAGAGTTCACTGATTTTTAATCAAATTAACTTTTATCTTTGAATGAAATGGAAGTAAGCTTTTGATAGGAATTGCAATTTGATTAAAAGTTATTAACTTCAAAAAAAATTCATATAGGTATATATTTTTTTTTTCGAAATCCTAGATTACGATTTTTATTAAAAATAACAAATTATGCATTTACGTATTGTAAATTTACATTATCTTTGTAGACATTATTAAAAAATACTCTGATTAACTTTGATGAGGGAAAAAAATACAAAATAAAAAATTTGATATGAAATATCACTTAATAATGGGATGATAATCAATAAGGTCAATCCTTAAAACCTAACTGGAAAGTATTTAAGAATTTAGTGCTAAAAACATTGGAAACCTTGAACCATGAAAATGGTTGAAATTTGATAAAATTAGTGTTGCAATTGGGTCAGTAAAAGTAAAGAGAAGAAGTGTTGTTGAAAATAAAGAAAAATAAATATCAGTAAAAAATGAGACTATTTCCAAATGATCATGTAAACGATTATAAAAAAAATTTACAACGGAGTTATATTGAAATCCTCAATTAAAATGCATTCAATAAATACGCTTGAATCGTCGAAATTTCCCTTCAACTACATATACATATATATTTATTTAAAATATGCGAAATTATTTCATCGTTTTTTTAATTTTCGTATTTATTTACAAATTCCATAATGAGATCTAAAATATTTTTTTAATTATATTATTTCCTACAAGTTTTATACGCGCAATTAAAATTTTTAATATTTTTTTCTTTAAATCGATCTTTTTATATATACCTCTATATATATAACAAAAAAAACTATTAGTAATAAAATATGAGTTATTTTATAAAGGAAATTCGTAAGATATTTTTTATGATATAAATTTATATTTTTTTTATCTTTTAAACATTAACACTTTAAAAAAATGGTTTTTTTTTCTTCTGTTTCTTTGGAATACAAAGCAATTTTAACATGCGTAAAAGGAATTAATTTTTTTTTTATCTATTGTGATATTATAACCCCTTTAGTTAGTAATAAAATTATAGTGCGTTGTTAATTAATAAAAAAAAATTTTATGGAATAAATTTTATAGTAAAAATGTACAGATTTAAATTTTTAAAATTTTTAATTAAATATACAGATTTAAGGTAAAGAATATAAAGTTTTGACTTCAAATTTTTATAAACGATTGTTTAATTAAAAATAAGGCTTTCAGCGAACGATTGGCTTGTATCCGTATTTGATTTATAATATTATTACAAATATATATATTTTTTTCAAATAAAAAAGTTTGATACACAGAAAATAAACCTTAGTTCATAAAAATGATGGGACTTTTGAGTTCTGTTTTCTGTTTACGATCCTTATACGTATTTAACTCGATTTCAGATGATTTATGGCTTAGCCCGATCATATATATAATTTATAGTTTTAAAGTATAATAATAGGTACTTAACTCACATTGAATTCTAAGAACCAAGCTTACATAAGTTGAATTTGTTAAATTAAGTTTTTGATTAATAGATTAAAATTATTGTAAAATTCTATTTGGTATCATAGAAAAGATAAAAAATGTTTACTAAAAAAAATTTTCAAATGAATATTGTGAATAGTGTTGATGGTTTTTAAGATTGCATGACAGCAAGGTTTTCACATCAGTAATTAGTTTTCAAATTAGAATTTGTTAACTTTTTTTTATATATTTTTATAACTTTTTTTTTCTGTTTTCATTAACTCAATGTATTATACATTTTTTTTTTTAATTTTGATTTGCATAAATTCGTTACAATTGGTTGAACTTTGGGTACGTACATAGTTTTAATTTTAATTAATTATTTTGGTATATTAAAGGCCTAGTTTATTGTTAAATTTTTCTACACTTTTTTTAAGGTCTAGGTAGTTTATTAAAATTATATTCTTGAATTAAGTATATATATTTTAATGTTATCATTTTACCTTGATCTTTTTTTTTCTTTTTTTTAATTTTGTTTTTTGTGCTTGAAGACGCAGATAAGGAAGAAAATTCCATAACACATTTTACCTTTACTATATATATTTTACATTGAATTACAAATAAAAATTATGTTAAATAGTTTTGACTAGTAGCACAAACAATTATAATAACAATCAAGGTGATTTTGTTTTATTTATATATTTTATTTAAATATTTATTTCTTTTTTGGACAAGAGGATTTTATAGGTAACATGAAATAAAATAGCTATGTATATACATCTAATAATAGTTATAAAATAGTATAAAAATAAGTTTAATGGTATATTGAGTATCAGCACTCTATGAAAATTTAATAATAATTGCAGTTTCCTTTTTTAATGCAGACAGAATTGTTAACCTATCCTATATCATAAATGACTGACATGCATTCAATTTAAAATGTTTATTAAAATGTCTTTTTTCTTTTTCAGTAACTAATATTAAATTGTTTTTTTTTATTACAAAATTTTAATTGAACAATTAATAAATGTGTATGAATGTATGTGCCATGATTTGAGTTCAAACTTGTCTAATTAATTTAAATACTGATACTGGTATAGATTAATTAATTATTTACTTTTATTAAATATATGAATACGAAAGGTTTTAAATTTTTTTAAAATATTATAATTATATTGTCATTCACTTACTAATTTATTTACTTATCGCAATAATAATTTTTGAAATATATGTATTTATTATCACGAAAGACAGTACGTAATACTGTAATGCGTCAAAAATTTATTAAATCAGTATATTGATTCATTAACTAACTAAGCACTTAATCAACACAATGAATGTTGTCTTATAAAAATTTTTTTGTTCTATTAATATCGAACTTTAAGTTCTGATGGTAAATAAAAAATATAATACATATATGTAACATTTAAAATTAATTTTAGGTATATATTAAATTTTTCTATTGAAATTATTACAATTTGTAAATTATTTAGAGCAGTACTCGTATTTAAAGAAAACAAAAATTTAAGTTTCATCTAATCAATATTTATGAGAAGGAATCAGAGCCCCAACATTACGGACGATATAGAACTGAGCTATGAAAATTAAAGACAAACCAAGCCTTAGCAGGATACAAATTAAAAAGACTGACTTAATTTTTGAAGAATACCTATATGTTGGTAGATATTTCCTTTGAATATTTTCTTTATATTTTACTTCTTCTTTTAAGTTCTGCATACATTTAACGTAATTTAAATTTCCATTAATTATTCAAATTTTGACTGAATTTCAATTATGCGATTGTATTACATAAAAAATGTTCTCATGATTATTTTTTTTTTTGGAATATTTAAAAAAAAAATATTTTATTTAATTATTTAATTTGTAATGGTACACTAATTAAACAAAAAAAAATAAAGAAACGAAAATTAGCCGGAAGTTTAACATTATTTCTTTTTTTTTTCTTCTTTTTTTTCATAATAAATTTAAGTATTCATGTCAAGGACTTAAATAAATACGCGGCTATTTTTTTTTTTACAAGAAAAATTACTTAAAAATTATAGAAAAAAAAAAGTTATATTTACAAGAAGTCCTTTTTTTTGTTTTCTTGTTGAAATAGGAATACCTTTGGGATTCGTCTAACTCAGGATTTTTTTTTCTTATATCAAAGCCCAAATGAAGGAATTTTTTTTTTTTTTTATAATCTTTAACATTAGTAATTAAATATTGGGGAGAGGGTGCATAAAATTATTCAAATAATAAAAATGATATGACCTATTATCCTTCAGAATTTTTTTTTATTAAGGATAATGATTAAATATAAACAATTACCACCAAATATTTTCTTGAATGACTATTATCATTGAGTAATAATATTTATAAGAGGGACAGAATTCAATTCATACAAGTAAATTTTTTTCAAAAATTATGACAATATTTTGAATGTATTGAGTAAAACGTTTTAACTCAAATGTGTTTATTCTTAATTTTATTATTTTTATTATTGTATTAAGAATAAACACATTTGAGTATGAAATTTTTATTCAATACATTGAAAATATTGTCATTATTTTTGAGTTATTTGAAAATAAAATTCTGAAATTTACTTGTATGAATTCTGACCCTCTTATAAATATTATTACTCAATGCTATTATGTATATATAAGAGAAAAAATAAATGAAAAAAAGGGACTAATAATATTATTTTTAAAATAATGTTGTTATTTTAATGTAATAAGAGTTTTTTTTTGTTTTTTAAATATTTTTTGTTTTTCTGGAAAAAAGAAATTCTTATGTTAATTAGAGCTTTTACAGGAACTTTAATTATTCATTTTGAAATAAGATCTTTTTATTTAGTTAGGTATTCCTATTGCGAGTTCTAAACATTTATTTTTTTTACCAAATTAGATTTTTAATTTTGCTTGTCAGTGATGAAATTTTTCAATATTTATTATATTACCTCCTAAAATAAAACAGATTTCAGAAATTCAAAAAATTTTTTAAATATAAAAGCACTATTTAGTCTAAGAGATAAGAATAATTTTGATTCTCAACAGCCAATTAATTACTAATATTTACAACTTGATGAGTGTTTTATTATCATAATCTATGTATCTAGGGGAAAAGAATAAAAACTCCTTTATGGACACATTTTTTTTTGGAAAAGAAAATTATAATTAAAAACATGTAAACTTCGTTTTCTTTTTCTCAAAATAAAAGTCCGGTTGTTTCTTTTAAAATAATTCTCAATTTATTTTATCAATTCCAATCTTGCTTCCGTTCGTCACAAAATTCATAATAATAATAATTCTTTTTTTCAGTCTCTTTTTATATCTCCCTTCATATCATATTTCTTATATCCTACATTAATATTAACATCTTACTTCTTAAGGCCCTAACTATGAGTAGTACTCTATATCTACAATGTTTACAACTCGACCAATCTGACATTTATCAATTGGCTCAATTGATCTATCTATCTATCTACTACTACTTATATACACTTGAGAAATTCAAAATTGTTTACAAAATTTCAAATACAAATTGTTTCCAAATTAGGTTTCATTAAACAAATCAGAATCAGAAAAGTTTGTTTCTTCGTCATCACCAAGTCTGTCTCTTTCAATCTTATTACTATTATTCCCTATTTTCCAAAGTCTTATATTTCGAGCTTCCAATACACCGTCATATGGAAGCTGCGTTATGTGACAACCGTCAATGTCTCTTATAATATACCGGTCATGTGGCAACTTCTTATGAATGACATAAGGGCCTTTAAAATTAGGAATGAATTTTTTATTGGTTCCAACCGAAGTGTCGACATTTCTGATTACAACAAAATCATTCACTTCATAAGACTTTGCAGGTCTACAATGCTTCTCCGCATAATTTCTACTATATTCTTGACTTCTTTCTATCTTTTTCACAGCTTTTTCCCTAATTGAACCCAGATCACGCTCATCATCATTTAGTCCCTTTTCAATTAAATATTCAACAAGATAATCCACTTTTGGTCCCTTTTGTTCAACCCCAAATAACAAGTGAGACGCAGAGGCACCAGTGGAACGAACTTCAGTATTGTTCATAGCATATTCTACCTCCCTAAGTTTTGCCACCCAGTCAGAGTGCCCAAGTGACTCAGTAATTTTACTCATTATGGATTTAATAGTGCGATTCATTCTTTCCACTTGACCATTCGCCTGTGGTGAAGCCACTGCTACCTTAATGTGCTGGATATTATTTTCCGAAACATAAGCGGAAAATTCAGAAGACGTAAAACAAGTACCGCGGTCTGCAATAATTCTATGTGGCCTGCTATAATATTCAAAATACTTATTTAATGAACAACAAACTTCTTTGGTACTAGTGGATTTTACTGGATATAACTTAACATATTTTGTAAAAGCGTCAATAATTACTAATAAATGCTTATTCTTTGAGTTAATGCACGGCAAAGGGCCAAAGTGATCTAAATGTAAAGTATGAAACGGAATTGGGTTCTTAGGAATGCTATACAAAGGTTTTTCACTTGAACTATTCGGCAAAGAATTCATAATACATTTAACACAGTTCTTAATAAAAATATCAATTTTCCCTTTTAGATTCGGAATCCAATAATGTCTTTTCATTTTTTCGTAACACTTATCAAGTGCGAAATGACCAATTTTCTCGTGGACAAACCGTATGAGCTCTTGTTCCATTTCGTTTGGTACATAAAACAATAACCGACCTTCTCTAGTTCGCCTATACACAAGGCCGTCATGCATCTCGTAGGGAGGGGACTCACCATTTTCTAGAATTTCTCTAAGTCTTGTAACAGTAGGGTCTCTATTTTGTGTCACTCGCAATTGAAAATCAACCTCAACTGAATCAGCGAAAGCAATGATGGGATGTCGACTGAGAGCATCGACGTGGGTCATATGTATGCCATTTCTATGTTTCATTTTGTAGTCATATCTCTCGAATTCCCAAACCCACCTTGTGATACGAGGACTAATATCTTTCTTATTAAAGGTCTGAACTAATGAATTGCAATCGGTCACTATAGTAAATGGAATACCTTCAAGGTAAATTCGAAAACGTGCAAGGGAATAAACAATAGCAAGAGTTTCCAGTTCGTAGCTGTGGTAATTAGTTTCATGTTCATTCGTTGTCTTAGAGTAAAAAGCTATCGGATGAAATTTCCCATCGTCTTGTTTCTGCATTAGAGCAGCTCCAAAACCAATTTTACTGGCGTCGGTGTGCAATTCGGTTTCTCTACTGGGATCGTATATTGCTAACACCGGTGATGACATAAGAGTTTCCTTTAAAGTTTCAAATGCTTGCTTACACTCGCTATCAAAATTAAAAACTGAATTTTTTCGAAGTAACTTATTTAATGGACTAGCGATAGTTGAAAACCCAGCAATAAAGCGTCGGAAAAATGAGCACAACCCCAAAAAAGACTGAACATCACGAACACTAGATGGTACTGGAAATTTTCTTATTGCTTCTGTTTTTAATAATCCTGGTTGTATTCCAGTTGGTGAAACACTAAACCCTAAGTACTCAATATTCTGATGTGCAAACTGACACTTTTCTAATTGTAATTCTAATCCGTTTTCAGAAATTCTACGTAAAACTTTACTTAACAGTTCAATATGTTCCTCTATCGTTTGGGTTCCTAACACTATATCATCCATAAACACAACAATCAAACCCTGATCAATAAAATCCCGAAGAACTTTGTTGATAAAACGTTGAAATACCGAGGGTGCATTTTTGAGTCCAAAAGGCATTCTCAAGTACTCATATTGACCCTCGGGGGTAACAAAGGACGTATACTTTATTGATGACTCAGAAACTTTCACATGGTGAAACCCACTTTTCAAATCCAACAAAGTAAAATATCGTTTACCTCTTAAGTAGTCTAGACAATCATCTATAAGTGGCAGAGGATAGTTATCACGGATTGTCAACTTATTCAACGACCTATAATCTATACACATTCTTGTGTCTCCATTTTTTTTTTTGACCAACACAATTGGTGAAGCATAAGCAGACTCACTTGGCCTAATTATTTTCTTTTTTAATAAATCCTCAACTATTTCTCTAACTTTCACTTTTTCAACCATAGATAGCCTACGAGGATGGAAGTAAAATGGTACACTATTCTCTAAATGTATATTCATTTCGTATTCATGAAATTTAACTTCCGGAGGTTGGGTACTAACATAATTTTTCTGAATACAACCGTAAATTTTTTTAATTAATTCGGAACCCAAACTTGAATCTATATCATAATGAATATCACTTAATAAAGCTTCTGAGTTTTTGTTGTAGCCAGAAATTCTTGTTGCCTCGTCTGAAAGTTCTTCTGAGTTATTAATAAACGCCGCATAAATTGAACAAAGCTTTTTATTAAATTCACTTGAAACAGCATTGTTTTTATAAGGTAAAATACTAAAATTCATTTTTTCATTAATATTGTTAATAAAACATAAATGGATGCCAAAAAGTTGAAGAGAGTCTCTTCCAATTAATATTCCCGCTGGTAATGAGTTTTCTAAAACAACAAAAGCAATAATTGATTTAATCTGACTTTGGATATTTAAGGTAAGTTTAATTTTTCCGTAAGTTAAAATAGGTCTACCACCAAGATCAATAAATCCTGACTCAGTTAATGATTTACCAACTATGCCCTTCGGTATGACAGAAATGTCCACAAAAGTAGCTGGACTACCAGTATCAAATAAATATTTAATAGAACTAAAATGTGTATTCTGATTCTGACATAAATTAAATGAAACACTTACATCAATTTCCTGTTCATCATCTGATTTCTCATCTTGTGCAGATACTGAAGCTGTAATCGATTTTTTATTGGTACAATTCTTGGCAATATGATCTGGTAATCCACATCGGAAACAAGAACCCTTTTCTCGCTTTGGTGCCTTGCAATCCTTAGAAATATGGCCGAAACGATAACAATTATAACACCGAACCTGGTTTAATGCACTTGAAGTTGCTCCTGCAGATGTACCTGAAGATGTATTCCTCTTATCATTACGTTGTACTTCACCACAATTTATCTTGGTCGGATGTTGTTTAGATAATTCCAAAGTTCTTTCATACCCCGGCAATAACTTAACCAATTCCTTAATTGTACTGGCATTAGCTAGCATAACACATAAACCGGTGGCATCTCGCAATCCAGCAACAATAAGTGCAACTACTTCACGTTCATCAATTATAGTCGCATTCGATATTTCCTGCATCAATGTTATATATTCAATCAATGATTCATTTGGTTGTTTGACGCGTCTACGTAATTTTTCATAAATTTCCATATAACTTAAACGTCTATCAAAACGTTCCACTAAAGCTGTACGTAACTCAGCCCATGTTGTCACTCTTATTGTTCTTAAATAAATTGCCGCAGTTCCTCTTAATAAATGACGACTCAATCTATACTTGTCATCGTCGTCCGCTTTCAATGATTTCGTTATGTCTTCAAAATCGCACAACCATTTTTCCACTGCATAATCATCATTACCAGAAAATGGTGAAATTAACCCTTCAATGTCTGAAGCCTTCAATTTTCTTTTTGTTTTCTCACAAGAAAAATTCTCCGTTGTCAATTCCAATTGTTCAATTCTTCGCTTTAAATTCAATAATTCTTCCTTTTTCCGTAATAACATAATTTGTTTTTCAATTTCTTCAATATTTTCTGAACTTACGCCGGTGTTATTCAGATTAGCCTTATTTTCAACGGAAGTCGACTGCATAACCACGGCTGAGTCGTCACCACTTATAAAATCATTAGCCGTCACAGTCCCAAAATCAATATCACTCAATATTACCGCTGCTGAAGCTGCCACTGCTGAAGTCGTCGCTGCTGAAGTCGCCGCCGCCAAAGTTGCTGCTGAAGTCACTGCTGAAGTTGCTGCTGAAGTCACTGCTGAAGTCGCTGCTGCTGAAGTTGCTGCTGAAGTCACTGCTGAAGTCGCTGCTGCTGAAGTCGCTGTTACTGAAGATTTTTTTTCTGCTGAAGCATTTTGAATTTCGGAAGTGTTCCTAACCTCAAAATTTTCCTGAGAATGAATTTTGTTTTTGAACAACAATTCTCTCACCTGAGCTGCCGTTGCCGTTGGTGGAACTTCAATTCCCGTTTTATTCAATTCATCGATCATCATCTCCATACCTGCCGCCAATGTTGTCATCAATTCCTATTCTAATTCAATTTGGGGAGCATTTACCCCACACCTGATGTTGTAAACTTCGTTTTCTTTTTCTCAAAATAAAAGTCCGGTTGTTTCTTTTAAAATAATTCTCAATTTATTTTATCAATTCCAATCTTGCTTCCGTTCGTCACAAAATTCATAATAATAATAATTCTTTTTTTCAGTCTCTTTTTATATCTCCCTTCATATCATATTTCTTATATCCTACATTAATATTAACATCTTACTTCTTAAGGCCCTAACTATGAGTAGTACTCTATATCTACAATGTTTACAAACATAATATTTAATTTTTTCTTTTATCTCATTTTTATTTTAGTTATATGTTATACACTCATAATAATTCCTTCATCATCATAATCGTATATGCATAAAATATTTCTATTCAATAAAATTGTTTCGAATAACATTACTCTATTTCTAGAAAATTTTGTATAGAAATGTTACGATTTTATTCGAAACCGACGAGACATAACTTCTTTTTTCTTTTTTAATTGTTATAATAGACGATGGAATCTTTAGCAATAAATTTTACTATAATGGTTTTGAGCCGGATAAATATAGGTTTTTTTTTTCGCTTTTTTAATATAGCTTTATTTTATTATTAAAAAAAAAAAAAAAGAAGAAAATTAAGGGAAAAATGTATAATAAAAAAAAAGAAGAAAATAAAGTGTGAATATCCTTTCTGTTCGATGCATATTTTTTTTTGGTTGCCTTGTTTTCCCTGATTCACATATGTATATATGTGAAAAACCAATTTAAAAATCTATTGTAATATGTATCGCTTTTCCAATCTTCAGTTTTTTTTTTTTTTTTTTTCGTCAAAGCATATATATTCATTATTATCCTTCAAGGACAATAATTTCAGGCATACAATATAAAACGTTTAAATATTTCGCAAAAAAAAACAAAAAAAAAATTTGCATGTCTGGGAATTTTTTTATTATATTGAAGAAAAATGAATGAAAAATATATATAATTTTAGAATATTAGTATTTTTTTTTTTTTTTTTTTTTCTTAATAAAGTGTAATTTGTAATAAATCTTTGAAAAAACATTGCATTATTAAAAGGATTTGCTTACACAAAATTAGTTGTGCCCGGGAGAAATATTTCAATTAATGTTTATTTTTCTTGTTCAGTGTTTTTTTTTTTTTGTGATCTTAAAAAGAGAAAAAATTATTTAAATGTTATGTTATGTGCATGAAGATATATGTACACTTTAAATTGTAGAATATAATTAAGATTCAAATTTTTCTGCTATCATTTTTACTATCATTTTTAACTTAATTATGAAGAATGGCTATGGCCTCAGCAAAAACAAATGTTTAGGAATTTTGCGGACATGTTAATATTCTAGACCGAGAGTACAAATATAAGGGAATATTAATGTCCCTTCATGAAAAATGAAAATGGGGAGAACATCGATTCTTTAAGAATGTTTTTTTTTTTGATTATTGAAATGTTTTAGTTTATTATTATTATATGCATTCGCCGAGGTCTCAGAGATTAATTTAAATGATTTTGTTTTTTAGTAATAATTTTATTCCCATCTCTGCAAAATTAACATTTTCAAGTCTTTGAGTAGGAACGATATTTGTTTTTCATAGTTTGTCATATAGAATAAAGTATTTTACTTCATCCTTCAATTATATTGATTAATGTATCTAATGATTATAGGTAGAAAACTTGTAATGAATTCAGTTACACTTATCTATATATTGAACACAAAATATGTAATTAATTAGATCACAATATCGCTAATACTTTGGTAATATTATATTATATTTTATGAATGAATGAATTAATACGTATATAAATGTAATGATCTTATTCTGTCTGAGCAGATTAAAATGTATTTATTTTTAATTTTTTTTTTTTTTTTTATATATTTTTATGGATACAAATCAATTTAATGTGTTGTGGTGAACATTAAAAGGATTTTTTTTTTAAATATGAGAGTGTTGTACATACATTATAGAAAACGAGGATAATAATATATTTTACAATAAAAAAAATATATAAATATCATGCAATAATAATATTAAAAAAAAAAAAAAACTGAAATTGATAAAAATAATGTCTTCGTTACATGAAAATTATTCTTGCATAAAATTACAAGCGATTTATATTCAGTAACATAATAGCTTTATAAGAAGTTTATATTTATAAAATAAATTTTTTTTTTTTTCAATTTATGAGAAGTTCACTCAAGTTTAAGGTCAAGTTCTATTCTAAAAGCGTGGCTTTCATTTACAAATAATACTATAAGTAAAAATTTTCATTTGAATTAAATAGAATTTAATCAAAATAGCAATTCATAATCGGAATTTTGTTGATATCTAAAATTAAATTTTCTGACAATATTGAAATAACATCTTAAACCAAAGCTGACTTATTTCTCAGATTCACAAATGATAGATCGGAAATTTGTTTATTTTTTCAATGCTAATACTCCAACTTTAATAATACGCTACATACAAACTTTTACATACATTCGAAATTAAAATTTTTATTTTTTTAGCGATAATGAATTTGTTTGTTTACAACCACAAAATTATTTCAATTATTGAGGAGAAAAAAAAAAATGAAAATGAAAAGAAATCTAGAGAGCAATTGAAAAACTTTTTGCTTCTTTTTATTAAAATTAAAAATAATTATTTATCAAAAAAAAAAAAAAACTGCATAATTTAACCCAAAATTATTAAGTTCATATGCTTGGAAAATAAATTAACTGCAACCAGACTATCTTCAAAAGTAAAAAATGAAAAGAAAAACTTTTTTTTTTTAATGTTTATGCAAGAAAAAATAAAAGAATTTTTTTTTTTTTTTTTCTTGTAACTTATTCTAATAATTTTAATATTTTAACTTCATGTTTAAATTTTTTTAACTACAATAATCGTAATGAGGTACTTGATTCATTATTTAATTTTATAATATTTCTTATAAATTTTTGAAATAAACTTCTTTGCGAAATTTTGTATTAATTAATGTTTACTATAGAAAGTAAATTACAGATAAACATTTAATTTAAATGACAGTTTGTGTAGAGTTTGTTTCCTGTGACGCATAGAAGTTGAATATTCTTTTAAAATTACAATACGTTTACATGAACTATGATCTCTCAATTTGTCAATAGCAGTAAAGATTGTAGTGAATTCTTGACAAATACTTCTCAATGCTTTATTTATTGCCTCTGTGCAGTTTGCTTGCAATTATTTTTTGGACAAAAATCTTAAAGTATATTATAAGAAAAAAAACAATTTCTTAATGTACACATACATTTACTTAAAAAGTAAAAAAAAAAAAAGAAGAATTTATGCAAAAATTATTTACAAAATTTTTTTCAATTAAAAAGTTTCAACTACTTTTATATTTTTCCCCAATGAAAAATTAAAAAAAAAAATAAATCGCGAGTAAGAAAAATAAAAATCATTAAATATTTTTCTTTAAAAGAATTTTTTTTTTATATTCCTCGTGTCAAGGGTAGGGAATGTGAAACCACTTTAATGGTGCATATATTTACAAAAAAAAAAGAAAAAGGAAAATATTTTTTTTTTTTTATGAAAATTACTCTTATAGTTATTTACCGCATCATAAGAATTTATTTTAGTAACAAAGTATTATAATTTACAAAGTATAAGAATTGCACATAAAAATACAAAAAAAAAAAAGAAGAAGAAAAATAAATAAACAATCTTGTTAGCATTTGAATGCATCAATGTATCCTTTTAACAGGATCTTTGAAGAAAAAGAAAATATATATATTTATTTACATAAGTAAATTTTTAACGTACTTTGGCACCCACAAAAAAAAAAACTGAATATTTCCTTTCAGAAATTTTAATTTTAAGAAAACGTTTTTGTTTGTCAAAAATTTTTATAACTTGTGAAGGATTCGATTAAAAACCCTTTATTGTCCTTTCATTCGTCCACTTTGTTTTTGTATCCTATTTAGCTTTTTCTTAGATGTGTGAGACTTGTGAGATATTCTGAATAGTTTAAGCCGGACCTATTATATTATTTTAAAAGAGTTTTAATATCATATTTACGTTAAATTCACGTGGATTTGGATGAGAAACTTTACGATTTTATTTCCTGGGCTCTCTATATTGCAAAACAAAAGTAAGTTCAATGTGTAATTTACAAACTTCTTACGAGATACCGAGAACAGACAGAGACTTTTTAAAATGTGATTTTTATGAAAATTGAGTTATAAAAATTAAATTAAATCTTAGCTTTCATAATTAGGAACTAGGAAGCTAAAGTAATGTAACATAAATACCCCCTTATAAGGTAATAAGTAAGAATGCAAAAATAAAAATTTCATTATTTTTTATAAATTAGGAAATGGTTTTTTTTTTTTTAATCTTTTTTTCAATGGTGAAGATAATAGCTTGTTTAATGCAAATTGCAACATTTTATTCAATATTTCCCTCATTTAAAAAATAAATTTATGTTTTCAATGAATAAAAGATAAAATTTTGTTTATTTTTTAGTGATTCTAGTTAATGTTTTGCCATAAAATGTATATTTGTTTTTCTTTTCTCAAGAATTTGCAATATACCGTGTAGGAGTCCTTAGGTTATAGGACAACATAATTTGTCCCATGCTATTTACCGCTCAGAACAAAGAATTCGGTTTTTTTCTTCTTTTTTTATATAAAACCACAAAAAACATTATTTTTTAACTTTGATAGAAAATTTTTTTTTTCATACAAAAAAGAAAAGCTCTTTAAAATTAAATATTAATTTCAAGAACTCTTAGAAGAAAAAAATAAAAATAGAATCTTTTTATTGAAAGGACTTAAAAACAAGTCTAATAATCATTAAATGTTATTGCAAGGTGTAAGTTCTTTTTTTTTTTAATTTTAATATCTGTCTGATAATATTATAAGACCTTTTATTTTTTTTTTGGTAGATAAATGAAATTAATTGTCATAGGAATATTCTATAAAAAAAAAAAGATAAGTAACAAATACATAATGTATGTATGCATTATAAGTATACATATTAATTTTAAAAAGAAAAAATTCAAATAGCAAATTAAAATGAAGGCTATTGAAGTATGTATATTACATATTTGCTCTCTTCACATAACGAAAAAAAATATTTAACTTAATTTTAATATTCGTTTTTTTTGCAATTTAGTTTTGACAGATTTTAGTATAGGTTTAGTAGTTTTATTTCAAGTTAGATATGCGTTATTCTATATTTACATCAGTTTATATGGTTTAAG
Organism: Hybos culiciformis; assembly: GCA_964007475.1. Classification (NCBI taxonomy): domain Eukaryota; kingdom Metazoa; phylum Arthropoda; class Insecta; order Diptera; family Hybotidae; genus Hybos; species Hybos culiciformis. The sequence continues at coordinate 33,945,332 of OZ023273.1, read as the reverse complement.
AACATATCCACTTATTAAAATAAATTTCACGAGATTTCTTCGATTAGGTTTATATTTTTGTTATTAAAAAATGTTCTGCAAGGGATTCTCTATATGGGATAAAAAAAAAAGGGTTAAGAAAACGTATAACCTCCAAAAAGAAAGAATTTAATTTTCTTAACCAAGAAAATAATAATAATCATTAAAGGAAAATATTAAATGCAATATCGTAAAGGACATAATAAAGAAATGTACATATATATACATTTCGTTAAAGACAAAGACATATTAAAATTATTTGTCCGTTTTAGAAATTTTCACTTTCTCTTGAATTTCTTATGAACTGTTGAAAAATAATTATAATTGTTATTGCACAATATTATTATTTTTATTATTATTATTATTATGTGACGAAATTTCAATTTAGAATCTTTTTTTTCAATAATCATTGTTGAAAAATGTAAGCTCAAAAAATTTATTAGATTTAACATTCATTAGATTTTTGCGTAAATGAAAAATATTTTTTCACAGTTCGATTAATGTTTCCAGTATCCAGTACTCGAAATTCGACTTAAAATAATAAAACTGAAGTTATGATTCGTATTCTCTGATTAAGCGAGCTTTAAGAATATAACAAGAACTACATTTTCAACTCTATTTAACATAGATAGATTTTCAGTATTAAAATTTAATTTTTAAATTAATAAAATATATATTTATTTTATACTTATTGTTTATATATGAATAAAACATCCCAGTTCCACCAACACATACCTGAAAAAAAAATTTTTTTTTCTTCATTAATATTAATTATAAAAATATTAAAGATTGCAAAATGTTATAAAGTTATAATAAAAAAAAAAATATTATTAAAAAAATTTAACCGCACTGCTTTTTAAACATCAGTCCTTTTTTTCATCGGAAACTTGAATTAAAAATATTTTGAAATCGTAAACAAACAAATATTAAAAAAAAGAAGAAATCTCAAGGACATTGCTTCATCTTTTGCCCTATAAAAATCAACAAAACCAAAAAAATAATGTTTATGTAAATATAATATACTATATATGTACAAGAAATGCCCGAAAGTTGTTTAAATTTGTAACAATGTCTACCACGAAAAATTGCAGCAAAAAAAGATATTACGTAATTTCTGGTAGGTTAAATTTATTTATACATTTAAAAAACGATATGTTTTTAAAACTTTTTTTTCTTATATTTTTATCAGCTTTGATGTAGTTTCAGACCTTCTTAGTTTTGTTTAATATAAATATTATATTTCCCTTTCAAAATTATACAAAAAAAAAACAAAGATATCAAAGCAACAAAAAGAGCATAAAACATTAAAATGAATGTTAAAAAAAAGTTTATAATTTTAATTAATTCCTGGAAAAGATGAGATAGTCTTCTGTAATTTTAAGATAATATACATAATTGCATCATTATATTATCAAAGCCTATATAAGTAAAAGCGGTTAACACACGTTTATTTTCTTATTTTTTGTTAAATATTATTAAGTTTTATATGTTTCTCACTTATAAGGCTCCTCATATTCGTACCACCTTTTTTGTTCTTTTAATATACATACTTTTTATTTTTCAACATAAATTTTCATAAAAAACTATTTTTCAAAGTAAGCACCAATTTGGCAGTAACAACATTTAAAATAGATTTGGATATAGATCATTTTGCCATTTTGAACTTCCTCGGTGAAAGAAAATCTTCGTTAAAGTACCAATAATACGGAAAAATAGCTAAAAACGTCGATAATGTGATTGCACTATTATTTACATTCATTTAACTTTATATTGGCTAATCTAAAAGCTGGCCGAATGACGTTCTTAAAGTATAATATCATACGATCGTAATAATTTATAAATTAATTGGCTTTGAATAAATAAATAATCCATTAATAATATAATTATCAAAATATAATCTTTAATTTCATAGATTTGCGTCAGATAAGTAAAAGTATGTTAAGCAATAAAACAGTTTTATTTTTACTCGCAATCTAAAAATATTTCTATCTTTTAAAATTTTCTTTTTTTCTGAAAATAAAATCGAAAGTCAATTTTTTTCTTTCTTTATTTGTTTATAATTTTTTTTTTTTTTTGAAAATTTTTTTAATTTAAAAAATAAATGAACAAAATGAAAAATAATAATAATTTTCATTTTACATCAAAAATATCTTAAAGAAATGAAAATATTTATTTATTATTTTTTTTTTGGATAATTTCCAAATTTAATTTTTTAAGACATTGCAATTTTTCTTTGCAAATTAACTTAAAATATTTAAAATATATTTTATTAAATTTTTTTTTTTTTACTAAATGTAAAGATCTTCCTCGTCCAAAAAATTTCTTGAGGTTTAAAATAATACTATAAGTACACATAATGACAAAGTATATATAATATATATTCCTTCCCATTATGGAATATTCATGGTAAATCTGAAATTCATTTTATGGAATTAATGTCTCTAGATTGGATATAGTTCGTTTTGTTTTTTGTTTGTATTAATTGGCAGAACAATTTAAATCTACCTTCTGACAAACTTCAACTTCTAAATCTTTCAAATCTAGAGAGTTTTATTCTTTCATTTTTTTTATAAAGTCATCTAAGGCGTCACGAAGCCTTAAAAAATCCCCTGTTATCTATATAAAAAAAAGGAAAACAGAATTAAGTATGGTCAAGTTATTCCATCTAAATCCCTTGGAGAATATTCTTGTGAGAAAAAAAATTATCGTCAAGATTTAGATTTAGAATTTAGATGATAGTCTTTTTTTATTTGAAGTGGTGTTGAACTCTCTCAACCTCCCAAATATCCAAGCCAACTATATTTTTGAAAAATTTTGCCTAAACAGACATTTTATTGAGCGGTTAAATCAAACCTATAAATTAATGTGTTTTTTCAATAATGGGCTGCGAAAACTTTCCGAAGTTTATTCAATTCCACTATAAAAGATTACGTTTTTGAATTTTGAGTCACAGTAGAAGCAAAAAAGCATAAAGCTAATTAAATTTTCAACGCAATAATTTTTGTACTTTAAACCTTAAAAGTTTGTGGTGGGTCAGTTTTTTTTTTTTTAAATCATACAGAAATACATTATAAATAAAGTATTATACAAAAATAAGTTGAACTAAAAATACTTTTTTTTTTATTGTTTGCAATTTAGAATTTAATTTTAATGTTTTATACTTACAATTATTATGTAAGAGTATATGTGTAGTTTAACTTTAAAATAATAAATTTAATGACGACTTTTAACATTATTCACTGAAACAAGTCACATTATGTTAAATTACATCATTTAAAGCTTAATGAAATTAATACATATAAGTAAATAAAAACTAAAATAAATTAATCGTTATTATTGTTATTATTATTACCAGGCTGCCTAAAAGAACCATTTTGTCTAAATTAGTTTTTTTTTTCTTTAGTTAAACTAATTATTTCTTTGTTAAAATAAGTGAAGGTTCAAGTGGATATAATTTAGACAGTTTTTAGTCGTATATATTAAATATTCATATAGACATATTTCATGATAACTTAAAATTGGTAACGACTTAATATACCGTAAATTTTATAATTTATTTTATAAAATTTGGAAATAGTAGTCTAAAATTTATACAAAAGGTGTAGTTTAAATTTAGTATCGAAAATAATGTAATTGCTTTCAAGCTGACTTTCCTTAATTAAAAAAATAAAAAATTCTATTTTCAACAAAAAATTCAGTGTAATAAATATGAAAACATTAAACATGAAATACCTATCTCCAGATATTGTCTTTAACCTTTATTATTATTTTCAGATTTTCGTCATATTTATTAAGGCAAGGCCTAGTAATAAGGTTTTTCTTATTAAGCTTTATTACTTATTAGCATGAATTATCTTAAAAGTTATCGAGTAATTAAAAACAAAAACAAAAAAAAAAAAACGTATGTAAGAAAATAATTTAAGATTGTTATATTTAATTCCATCTAAATTCACTTGTTGCATACACATATTGTTCATTCTGCTTGAATTCCAAAGTTAGTCTTGATATCAAATCAAAATTAAGAAAAATGTAATACCTATATATTTATTGTATACATGGTATGTTTAAAATGTTTGTTTTTTTTTGGTTTGAAAAAACCAAAAACCAAAAATTTTTATGTCATACTTTGTCAAAAATTTTGACATGGGAAAAAATATTATTGTTTTTTGTTTATGATATTTTTTTTCTTGTTCTCAAATGTGCGTTTCATTAGCTAATAGCTTTTGGCACTAAAAATTCCGTCATTAGAATTTCAAATTTATTTAATACACATTTTTTTTTATTTTTTTTTTAGCTTTATGAATATTTATTCGTACACACTTTGTATTAGTTTAATTTTAATGTTTTGTTATGTAATTTTTAAATAATAAGTCGATTGCCCATACTTACTGCATTAACAAAATTATAAACGAGTATTCAATTTAGTGACTATTATAGTTGAATGACTGGATTGAATTATTGGGATTGATTGACATACAATAAAATTATTTAAGTATATGATTCGAAAACATTAGCATTTTTATATTTTTGTTTAATGTTGAGTATTGACAAGGATTCGATTATATTACCCGAACTTGAAACTTCCAAGAAAACTTTTAATTTCAATTTCAAAATAATATAGAATTCTGTTTAAAACATTTTTAATTAAATAAAAGGTAGATTATTTTGTATTGTTCTCTCAATATTGTCAAGTTTTGTGAATGTGAAAATTATGAGTTTATGATTAATGAATGGTTAATAAATTATAACGAAATAAGTTAAATTTAATTTCTAGTTGATAAAATCAATGGGTACAATATCGAGTAGCGAATTTATTATTTTAAGCAAATCAACGCGTTTATGATGGTTTCCAAAAAAATAAAACTTATTTATTATAATTTATAAAAAAAATATTAAATTTTTAATTTTTGCTTTCAAATCACGTCTCATTGTGGGGAAAAAAAAAATAGTTAAAATATAATAAATTTAATTAAATAAAATACAAAGTAAAAATGGAGAACAATTACACGCAATTTATTTTATCAGACAAATTATTCGTGAATATTATTTATACTTTAAAATAGAAAAAAAAAATATACACAATAATTATATTAGCAACATAATATATACAATGTGTTCTATGTATATATAAATGAATTCAAATTCAAATTCAAAAAATTTATTTAAAAAAATAACAATATTATAAATAAAAAAATGAAAATGCAATTTAATTTCAAAATATAGTCACGGTTAAATTACTCCAACTGAATTTGTATTAGAAATTTTGAATATTTGTTTTATTTTAATAACAGACTTCAATGAATCGTCTTTTATGTAGATTAAATCTTAAGTAGGTACATATGTTCACTATTTGCCATAAATATTTTAATTAAGATAAAAAAAAACAAAAAATTATAAACGAAGAAATTTAAATAATTAAAAAAAAAAAAATTTAATACATACATGTATATTAAAACTGAGCAACAATTGTTTATATATTAATTAATTATAGAATAAAAGCGGGAAACATTATTTTTGAATGATTGAAAACAAAAATCTTACTTTTTTCTATGATCATTTTAAAGAATTTTTCAATTAAAATAATCATGTCGTTTTTTATAAGATATACATGTACATATTTAGATAAATATAAGATTAACTTTTGACAACATTAAGCATTTAAGATTTCCCGCGTTAATTATTTTAAATCTCCAATATTATGAAAAGTTTGTTATACGAAAAACGTTTTGGCATTTAGTTTTTGATTAATTTTCTGAGTATAGCATAGCAAGGTGAATTAAACAACGAAAATATTGAAGATCGGATTGTAGTATAGCTCCTTCTGAACAAAGCATAAAAGATTTCCTATCTATTTTGAATAATTTAATAAAATAAAAAAAATATGTATGTAGTTAACGTTTTCCTATGACATTCGTTTTTTTCGCGATAATTGATTCTTTTTAAAGATTATTTAAAAAAGGAAAATAAATTAAGAAACAAAATTTCTTCATTTAAGTCAAGTGTCCTTAACACAACCAAAAAAAAAAAGAGAGAAACAAAATAGAATGTTATTTTTAAAAAAATTAATAATTTTAACAACGTCATTTATCTTTTACCTCTCTTGAAATTATTCAATTTAAAATTTCATTATAATGTCTGGCCTTTTTTAAGAAAAAATAATAAGTATTTTGTTTTTTTTTTTTTTTTATATTTTTGCGAACCTCAATTTTGATAACACAAAAAGTTAGTTGATGTAATTTGCCATAAAATTCTTGCTTGCCTTTGCCTCTTATCAAATTATCTTTTGATAAAAAAAAAAAAATTCTATATTTTTCTTCATTTTATCAGTTTACAAGGATGAGCAATAACATAATAAGATATTTTTCTTAAAAGATGAACAAAACATATTTTTTTATTTTTTTTTTGCAATTTAAACGAAAAATTAAAGGGCGACATAGACAATGACCAAAACACATAAAATTTATTAATAAAGACAAAAAAAAAATACACAAACAAAAAAAAAGAATAATGTGACCAAAAAGAAAACATTTTTTTTTTTTTTTTTATTTTATATGCAATAATAATATAATGATAAGAGAAAATTAAATTATGAAAAAAAAAAAAAATTTTATATACAGTACTGTGTATCTACAATTTTATTTCACAATTTTTAGCCTTAAAAAAATAGAAAAAAAGGTTTCAAAACTCTTATACCCTTTAAATCCTCTTCTTATGAAAATAAAGAAAAATTTGTGCTACAAATCAAATATTTTTTAACAACTTATTGGGAATTATGAAATTTTTATTTATTTTGATGAAAATTTGGAGAAAATCTTTTTTCAAAAAATTTTTTTTTTGTTTTTAATACTTATATGGGAAAATATAAAATGATTTATAAAAATATAAAAACAAAATTATGTTTTCAAAAAATCCAAATTTCAGATAAAACATTATATATAGAAAAAATATATTAATTACAAATTTTGATGTTATACATTATATTTATAATCAGGGCTGTGGAGTTGGAGTCGGAGTCGAAGTTCTGGAGTCGGAGTTGTGGTGTTTGTATCGGAGTTGGAGTCGGAGTCGGAGTCGTACATTAAAAATTTTAGCTGTTGAAGTCGGAGTCGGAGATGGAACTATTTTTTGACGATTCCACATCCCTGTTTATAATTCACTATGCAAAAAAATAATGGTAAATGAGGAAGAAAAGAATTCAATTAAAACAAAATTGGACTCGTCTTAGAACAGTACTCTATTGCTATACTAAAATCAGTCATAACTCTTTATTTGTTTACTCGATGTAAAACTTCAATTACAGATGGACTCGTTTCACTACATTAACGCTCTAAAAAAATATTGAAATAATTAAATTAGCTATGTGAATTTTTATTTTGACAATCTAGTCTAGAGAAATATAATATTAAAGTATATGTATGTTAATTTTGGTTTTTCTATACACAAAATAATATTTCATAATCAAAATTATTTTAATGAACAACAAAAAAAAAAAAACAAAATGTTTTTTTAAATGATAAAAAAAAAATTGAATTTTTGTACAATTTTCTTTAGCACTCGAAAGTTCATGGACAAATCAACATATGTTTTAATCATTTTGTGTTGACAATTATTCTTCTTATTTTTTTTTGTGTTCAATTTAAATTAATAACTCCTCATTTGTTTTTATTCGAAAAATTCGAAAAAAAAAATCCCCAACATAAAAATTATATATATATATATAACAACTGTCAACGAGAACAAATGACTATTGCTGTTTTCTGTCGCGAAATAAAAATTATCAAAATAAGACACAAAAAAAAAGCAATATTTTAAGTAATTCCAGATGTTACTTCTTATTTTATAAGCTTGAAAAAAAAATCAATTTGACACAAAATTCTTATACATATTTTATTTGAATGCACATTTGTTATTACTATACGCTCTACAACAAAACCATAACATGTTGAAGTACATTTCTAGTGCTACATAAAAAAGAAGAAAAAAAAATTAAAAGCATCAAACATCAATAAATGGCAAACAAAAAAATTGGTATTTTGAAAAACATAAGTAAAAAAAAAAAGTATGTGTATGTATAATTATATGTAATTGTATGATCGTCGGGTATACTTAAGGTTAAGACTTCTTCTATATCTTACTTTTAGTTTAATAATTTTTAATTTCAGTTTATTATGATTGCAAAATTATTAGACTTTTAGACTAAATTCTTTATAAATTTATACGACTATCCCTAAGCTAAGAGGATCGCTACATATTTGCAATTTTTTTGTTTAATTTTAATATCCTCTTCTTAGTACAATTACGTTCACTTACATGTTAAATTTAAAGCAACTCGTCATAACACTTTAACATTTCCTATTTAATTTTGAAATAAAAAAATAAATAAAATCTTAGAGGCGACTTTGATCCTTTATATCACTCTGATATATTTTTTATTTGTATTTTTTTTTCTTATATATTTAAAAGAAATTCGCGATATCTTCTTTTTAACCAAATTTCTGAAAAACAATGTAATCAAATAAAAATAAATTTTTATGACAGACAAGTTTAAACTTAATGACGGAAAAAAAAAATTTAATATTGAAAAAAAAAATGTTTTTTAAATTAGTTTTGAGGTTCTAAACTAAATAATCTAAATCGTGAACAAGTTAAAAATAATAACACAACTATATAATCAAGTATTAGCAATTAAACGACTTGTACAGCGTATGCATTATACACATCACAGTGTTGTACACATATGAGAACGACGCTGACGGGCATCTAAATTTCCTAACAACTTTACATGTATAAATAAAAATTGATGCAATTTTAATTGAACTTACTGTAGCTTAGCGCACATGAATTCAGAACACTTAGAAATTGTAAAAACAAGATTTTAACCGTGACTTACACAATACACAAAATAATCCAAATTTTTGTCTAGTATAGATATTAACCTTTTCGATGACAGAAAAAAAAAATTAAAGGTGGTAAAATGCATAATTTCTTTTTCCAAATCTTTGACCACGAAATAGAAAAATTTTGACATCAAATATTTGATTTTGTTAAAAAAAAAAGAAGAAGAAATCATAAGACAAAAACAAAAAAAATATAAAAAAAATTAAAATTATCCCAAACAGAAAATAAAAATCGTATTAAACGTGCTCGGAATGTTGAGTAACATTATTTAAAGAAAATTTTAAAACAAAAAAACAAAATAAACAGAATATTGTTACTACGTACGTAGTATATGTTGAAAGAAAATAGAAAACAAAACGCTGTATCCGTTTTGAAAATCATGTCAACATGATGAGAATTTAAGGATTCCTCCTTTACAATTTATTTCAAATGAAATACTTGGTATTCTGATTATAAACTACTTAATCATCAACCAAGAAAAAGACAAAGATTTCAACGAGATTTTATTTTATTTTTTTTGATTTCTACTGTATAAGTTTTGGTGAATCTTTCTCGAAATGTGTAGAAATGCTTAATCAGCGAACGAAAATTTAAAAAGTAGTTTTCATTGTCTCATTAGTTCATGTTAAAAGTTAAAATAATGTACATGTAGCTGAAAAACAGGATAACGCTTTAAAGAGAACACTAGTAATATCATGATCGGAATTAAAACTACAAATTTGTGAATATAAAAGCCAAAATACTTAAGGCTATGTTGTTGAATTCTCTATCATTAAAATTGTGGCTTTTTTGAAACAGCGACTCTTGAAAATGGTTATGTAATTAAAATATTATTTTGTCAATCATCATAATGTTCAATATTGTATGAAAGTAATATTAAATATACTTCAAACTGTGTATACACACAAATAAATAAAATAATTTCAAAATTGAGGTAAAGTACATTCATGTCATGTCATCCAAAGAATTTGATTACATTTTCTTCTTTTTCTTTTGATTTATATAAAAAATAAGATGAGTTTTTTTTGTATATAAATGAAAAAGCGGTAAGAATATTTTTTTTGCATGCTTGATAAGAAACAATTCTTTGATAACTGCACGTTTCGATTTTGGTATGCAATTTTTTTTTTTTGGTAAATTTTTTCTTTTCATTTTATTTTTTAACTGCACTTGGGGGAACGGGAATGTTTAATGTATTACAATCAATTTTATTGAATTTTCTTTATAGTTTTCTTTTTTGTTTTTTTCCTACTTCTTCCCAGACAGTTTTTGCTGTAATGAAATGGAATTTGATTTTGATGGATATTATGTGATTGTGGTTTTAATTTAATAATAAATATCTTTCTAATACTAAAGAGAATTCAAATGAAAAATTTATTATTGAGAAATCAATAAATTTGGAATTCAAGAAAATTGTTATAAGTATTTTTCTTTTTCTGATAGAAAATTGATTTGAAATTAATTTCGTTTTTTATTTTTTTGTATAAATAACATGAAAGTGTTTTTATCCTCTATAATTTTATATTGTCTGTAGCCAGTTGTGCATGTCCTATTATTTTGTAATCACAACCAGAATCAACAGATTTATAATATACCATGAAAATATAGTTAATAATTTTTTTTTTCTCATGACTATAGGAATGTGTTTTTATTTTTTATTTAAGTAATAAAAAAAAAAAAAAACAAAAACTTGTAAGGTCCCAACAAGTGGACCACATCTTTAAAGTAAATTTTTTTGAGAGTTATTTCAAGTGATGCGTGAATTGAAGTTTACAGGTCTAAATGTTCCATATTTGTGATGACTTTTAATTAAAAATTCAAATAAATTAATTGTTATATATGTGTATACTTAAAAATAATAAATTTAAAGTTTAATTATGCCCATACCTAAATTTTGAAAAGTTTAAATTTTCCTGTAATATTATTAAACGTTTATCTTTTGACGAATTAAATTTTCATTCATATGATAAGAGTATATTGCGTTTTCTTTCAAAATAAAACTGAATATTGTAAACTTTTAATAATCTATCATTAAATATTCACATAATAAGTCTAGTATTTTAATTTATTAAAATTAAAATTGAATTTGACTTTATTTCAATAAACAGGGCTATAAAATATGAATGACAAGTAAAACAGTATGCACAAAAAAAACTTTAAAATTATTACTACAAAAACGTGAATGAACTAACCTTAGACAACATAATTAAAATAGAAATCTTAAGAATGTGGAAGTATATATTTTACAACTTTATAATTAGAATTTGTAATTAAAAAAAAAAACAAAACCCAAAACAATAACAATTTCTAATTATTGAAATAAGTAATAAATTATTTTTTTTTTTTTAAATAAAAATAAATATTATTATTGCATTTTTAAAAGAAATAATAATAATATTTATTATTATTCATCAAATTCACATAATATAAAATAAAAATGAATAAAATATACGGATTCTATAATAATTTTTGCGCATATAAAACTATAAAATTTAATTATATTTTATTTTTTAATGTTTTTTAGTATTTTTTAAAATTTTAGATATATGTACATATAAATTAATTTATTTTTTATATGTTTATTTCAAGGATAAAATGAATGTTATATGTTAAATATACGCAAAACAATCCTATAATTCAGACTTTATATATAGAGAAATTGAAAAAAATTAGTGAAAAATTACAAAATTTCTAGATCTTATAAAAATGTATTATAGAAAATCAATAAGTTCAGAAATTTCATTAAAATAAGAAATCAATTTTCAATTTTTATTAAAATTAAATCATTTCGAATAAAAATACTGAAGTCAAAATGAGATCATTTTAAATTGAAAGCAAAAAAAAAAATAAATAAATATAGTACTAAGCAACAACAATCTTGACATTCACGGTTTTTTATTTATTTATTTTTATTTATTTTTTTTCAAGAAGTAACTTATAAGAAAAAATTTTTTATTTTATATTGTGATTATATTTTTCGCGCGCCTAGGCCACGATTTCCTCTATGAATGTGATTTGTTAATAAATTTAATTTATTATAGCCGCCGTTTTGTGCCCTTTTTTTTTTTTTCTTGTTGGTTTTTGTTAGAATAAATTGGCAAGAAAAAAAAAAAGAGAATAATATTTAAAGTGTAAAAATATAAAAATGTTGAGTTTATTATTTGAAAAATAAAGAAATATATAAAATATAAAAAAAAAACATAAAACATGAATTTATCCATGAATTATATTTAGTGAGCCGCACCGTGACTAAGTTGAACTTATATCTGTTTTAATTTCAAGTTATTATTATTATTTTATTTTTTTATTATTTGATATTAGAGTTGTTTAAATAACCCAACTTTTTTGACATACAAATTTATAATCTTGTTAAAAGTAATTTTCATTTAACAAAGGAAGACATCAGAGAGATCACTTTTTTTTTTGTCTTGTATAAATACAATTTATTTAATTTCATTTATTTTATTGCAAATTTAATTTGAGCGTTAAAAAAAACTAAAACATTGATGTTGGAAAAGTGTTAAATGATATTTAACATAATTTCATTATTAGAGTTATAATTTGGCTATTGACATACTTGCATTATATTTTGTATTGATATTATGTTTTGGTGATTCTTTTCAAGTATAGAAATTATGGTAAAGTAACACATAAACAAAAGGAAAATGACAAAAATAAGGCTGTTAAATATGTAGATTTAAATTGTAGTATTACTAGAATTTACTAATTTTAATGAAATTCATTTTAAATGAACACAAAACTAATCACATATAACATAACAAAATAAAGAGTTTTTATAATAAAAACAAATACTCATAATTTGAAGTGCAGTAATAAAGTAATTAAAAGGTTGTGAATTTAATTGATATTAACATAATATGTTGTTTAAGGAGTAGTTAGCTGAAGAAACTTATTCTTTTCATTGTAATATGTTAAACTTTTTTTTTTTTTGACAATAGATATAAATATTAAAAAGAAATTAATGTTAAATCAAATCACGTGCCTACGCAATTAAAATTTTTGTACAATTTAAAAATCACGCCTTTACTCTAGATTTTAAAAGGCGCGAGAGAGTGTGTCTTAAATATTAAAACACAAATTTATTTGCACAAAAAATAACTTTTTTTTTTTGTTTTTTCCAACAAAGTTTCTCGGCAATTTATAATCCTTCTATTTGCCATTAATTGTGCACACCGTTAAAGGTCAACAATGCATCATTATTAAATAAAGAGCAAAAATCAGGAAAAACTCATTATTTTAGCTCATAAAATATAATCACGATTTTCAGTTTCTTTATTATTTTATTTAGTATCTTTTTTAATTTTTTTTTTGTACTAGAATTTATAGCTAAAAAATATTAGTTTTCCTTTTTAAAAAAGGTGACAAAAAAAAAATCAAATTTCCTAACTTTTTTTGCTTCATGCATTTTACAAGTCTTAATTAAGACTGTTGATTTCTGATGTTCAAACTATGCATGGTCTAGTCTAGAGAAAACGATAACAAAAATTATTTTGCTTAATGAGTTTAAAAAAAAAAAAATCTTGAAATAACCCTAAAAATTAATAACTATCTGAATTTTGCTGGTAAAATTCTTTTTTAACTTAATAAACTTTCTCATATAGTAAGAGTAAGTTCATTTTAAACTTATAAATTATATAGTAAGTTGTCATTAATCATTTGTTTCACACAATGTTTTCTTTATATGTATATTATAACTTATATGTCCTTTCTTTCAATTTTTAAAGAATAAAGTCTTAATATTTTGATTTTTTTTTTTTTCGAAAATTATATTTCTTCGAATAATATAATTACTGAAATTTTCTCGTCTCAAAAAAGTTTCTTCAACAATTTATTATATCATCATTTAAGATTTATTTATTTTTTTTTTTATTACAAAAACATCTAAATTTCCTTTTATTTGAAAAAGAACAAAATATAAATGAGAAAAACAAAAAATTTTAAAATTACTTATTTCGCAACTTAAATTGCAGTATTTTTCGGTTCCACAAAGAAAGAAAAAAAAATTTAACCCAAAAATAAAAATTATCAAATAAATAAATAATAATAATAATAATAATTTTTTTTTTCGCTTTATTCAACAAGATAATAAATTAAATCATAAATATTTCAGTTGTTTTGTTTTTTTTTTTTATAAACGTACTTAAAAAAAAAAAACAAAAAATTAACACACAAAAAACATATGTTCGACCCCAATACAAGTAAATGATGACAGGAATTGAATTGTTCGTTTGCAAGTAATTTGTATACCCTTAAAAATTAAATGCGTTGCAAGCAAAATGCACACTGATCGAATTATTATATACATAGAGTTGTGTCAAAAATTATGCCATAATTGTTTCACAGTACAATTTTCAAGGAATTTTCTGCGTTATCTGAACGACATAAAAGAGTTACTCCTGTGAAAGCAATAGAAAAAATAAAAATATCAAAATTAATTAAGAAAATTGTTCTGAAAACTTAATTCAAGATAGATTTAATTAATTAAGAATGATTTTTTTTAACAAAAGTGGATTGATTATGTTGAACTATACAACTTTATCATTGACTTAAAATATATTAAGAAATATTTAGTTGGTTATTTTTAGTGGGTTATAGAAGAAAATAATTGAAAAAATAATATCGTTGTAAAAAATTCTTTCTGCAGAGGAGATTGGACCTTATAATTAGTTTAATTTTTTTTATTTTTAATATTTGAAGTCTTTTAATTTGGCTGATTCTGGAGTCAAAGATTATATTATAATTACACCGTTCATTGATTAAGATATTAAGATTTAATAGATTACATAATATGACAAACAAAACAATATTTTTGCGATTGTATATTCATAATTTCTTTGACAATGTTCTTGTTCAAGGACAATTGGATTTTTTTTAATTAAAAAAAAATATTTTCCCCTGCATTTCTTTACTTTTATAAGTAATGTAAATATATATTTTTTTTTATTGTTTGTATAAGAATATTAAAAACAAAAAAAAATTGAAAATGAAATGATCTCATCACGAATAAAAAAAAAAAAACAAATAAAGAAATAACAATCATATCGCATTTAAAAATAATATCAAAAAAAAAAAAACCAAAAGGCAAAAAAAATTCACCCCCATTTTTTTTTTTGCAATTTTTAAATTGCGCGCGCAATAAAATTTTAATTTTCACTTAAAAAACTTAATAAAAAATATTACACACTATACAGAGAGCATGCTTTTTATTATATTAAAAAATATAAAAAAAAATCATGTATGTTATGTATGTCTCTATGTACAACATACTTACTTTACTGTATGTATAAAAACAGAAAGTGTATAAAATTCAATAAAAATATCTAAAAGTTATGCATATAAATAATTTTTTTTTTTTTTACTTATTTTCATTTTTTAATATTTTGCTGAAAAATAAAGTTTAAAGACCTCATTTAAAAAAAAAAAAAAATAATTGATAAAACTTCAGTTTTAGAAATTTTTTTTTTATTTCTTATCTGTGTATGTTATTTCCCTAAAAATCTATATAAATTTTAAGCTTAACTATTTATAAATTTTTTTTTTATAAAAAATATTTAGTGACAAAATTTTTGCAAAAAAAAAAAATTGCAAAAAAAATTATAACAATGTACTTAATTTGATAAAATTCGATTTACATGTTTGTTTTATTTGAGTCAATAAATCGAAATTACGTTCTTAGGATTATTTTTTCTTATATTTAGTAAACAATGATGGTTACATTAACTCAACCATGTTGATCATTATGACATTTACTGTTTAATTCGTTTTACAAAAGTTTAAATTTTGCGAAGTTCGAACGTATTTACCTCAATAATGCTAAAAATTAATGTTGAAAAAATTAAAATTAAACTAATAGAAAACAATTTATTTTTATTTTTTTATTTTTGACGTTACAACATAAGATAAGCATATATCAGAGAGCATAATGTTTTATTGCTAAAATATATATATACGTATATATATCTATCTTTCTAGAAATAATAAAATTGTGTGAAAAAAAAAATTATTCACGTTATTCTTGACAAATTGCAATTTAATATTTTAATTAATCACCATCAATTTGAATTCTCTAAAAATGGTTATTCTCAAAACTTAGTAATAAACAAAATGCAATTTAATTTTCTAATTTTTATTTATTTTTTTTCGTTTTCTTCAAATGTAATTTCGATCAATGAATCTCAATATACCTAAATGGTTTATGGAGGTGTTTCCTAAATAATATAAGAAAAATAAAAAAACGAAAAAAAAAAGCTCCATAATATGAAACAATTACCATTGATTTATTATTTTTAAATTTTTTTTTTTTATTATTTTTTTTTTTTTTTTTCATTTTGCTATTTAACACTGTTATTGCTTTTACTTAATATAGATTTTTCTTCATAGATATTATTTTAATAATGGTCAAAAAAAAAAAAATTATAATTATTTTAAAATGTTATGAGTCCAAAAAATTAGAAATGAAACTTCTACCTTCGAGTTGAAAACAGATTAGAAATATGTTTAGCAATTTTTTTTTAGCTAAATTTGCTGAAAACAAATTTTTAAATTTTAAAATATTTTATTCCTAATCGTTTTCATAATGATTCGGATGACAAGAAAGCATCACAACAATTTAACACAACTCGTTATAAAAGAATTTTATCAGAAAATTTGATTTTTCTGATAAATTGAAATTATTGATTAACGTGCAAAATCCTAGTTTTAAATGTTTACGTTGAAATAAAATCAAGACAACAATAATGGATGAAGTTAATTTACATATTATTTTAAATTTACTTTTTGCATGATCTTTTCTATACACAAACAAAAACGAAAAAAGATGAATAAATAATTGTGAAATTGATTCAAAAAATATATATATAAAAGAATATATTCAACAAATTTCTATGTTAATTTTATAAATAAATTTTACTGTAATAATATCAATAAATCAATCTATAAGATTTATTTATCAACTATTGGTTAATTATTGTTTTGAGGTACAAAACACGAAAAAAAAAAAAAAAAAGTTCAACAAAAGATAAATCGCACAATATTACTTTTTATTTTATTTTTATTTTATCTGTCATGGAATCATGCAGGGTTTCTCAAGACCCGACCTTTTTGGAATCGCCGAATCTTAATTGTTAAAATTGCGAACCGTCGAATTCGACTCTGATTCTGATTCCACAATACAGTTTTCTTCAGCGTAACATATAATCGAAAGACCAGTTTTAATTTATTCCAAATTTAGACATTAAAGGTTTGTCAAGTTGTGGAACAACTAATTATATTTTTTGTTTTAATTTATTTTGATAGTGAATTTATCGAGCTATTGTGGAACGGATCCCAGCAGAAAGACTCGCCGAATCCGATTTACTCGGCATCAGAGAGTCCAATTCTAGGATTTGAAATCTGATAAGCATACTGTACAAATAGTCCTAATTATACCGTAAATTAAAATAAAATTTAAGTTTTTAAAATTATTAAGATTTAAGAAAAAATGAGCCCATCTAACTCCTTCAGTTTTTGTGTGATACACTAAGGACGGATCGTATCGGAAAATTAAAATTGTAAATAAAAAATTTTAAAGTTTAGGTTTAAAAAATATTTTAGGCTGGATTAACACTTATAAAAGGTAGAAAAAAAAAATAAGAAAAAGTTAAAAAGGTATCTAAAATGGCTTATTTATATACTATAAACTTTTGAATTTAATTTTGAATATACATTTTATATTTAAAAAAAGGAAAATTTCCTTTTACTAAGGAGAAAACCTTTTTTTTTTTTTTATTCATTCATAAGTTATAAAAAAATGTATTTGCACGTCTTTTTAACATAAATATCTAAATTGAAAAATATGTTTAAGCAGAGTAAAAAAAAAAAATTGAAACTTTATCTTTTAGTAACAATTGAAATAATATTGTTTCGTTTATTGAAAACTTTTTTTTTTTTTTCTAAAATGCAAATAATATTTTTATTTTATTTTTTTTACTTACATCTAAAATATAAATTTAGATACAGTTTTTTTTTTCATATTATATTGCTTCTATTTATTTTTTTTTCCTTTAAAATTTTTACTTTTAAATATCCTAAAGATATTTTCTAAAGATATTGCATATTTTTTTTTACTGATATAATATGCTGTAGAAAATGTATGCACATTTTTCATAGATATTTTTATTTATATTATATTAACTATTTTTCCCTTGTTTTTTTTTTTTTGTTATATAAGGGAAAACAAAACAAAATAAAAAAAAAAACACAATAACTGAAGGATAAACGAAAACAATTTTCCAAACTTTATAACTTTTATTTCTATATGAATAAAAGTGATATAAAGTTATTGAAGAAAACAAAAAAAAAAAAAAAATTAAATAATACTTTATATTTAACTATGAAAAATTTATTGAAATTGAAATTTGAACTAAACAAATTTAAATAATAAAAAAAAAAAAAAAAAAATAATAAAGAGATATATTTTACAATATTTTACTTAAATCCAGAATATTAAGATAAAAAACTATAAGTAAATCAATATTGTTTTTTTTTTTTGCAAAAGGATAATTTTTAATATAATTTCTTATTCTTTAAGACGGAATAAAGAGGAATTTGAATATTATGTATTTAAGAGTTTTAAATAGTGTTCTATTTGCGAAAGGTTAAACTACAGAATCAAGATTCGTTATTATTCGATAATAAATTCGAAATATATGAAATTAACCATGTAACCATATATATATTTCTGATTGTTTGTATATAAATTCGTTTCATTTAAATTGGTCCTATAGACTTTTTACTGACTTATTTCATTTTTTTTTTGTGAAAAAATCAAAAAATCACATAAAAACTGTTTCAAATAGTATAAAAAACTTTAGAAGAAATTTCAGTTTTTTTTTTTTGTACATTGAAAAAGCTCTGTTTCAAGTCTTTCAGTTCATTTTATATAAAAAATAAAAAACTCTTTTTTTTTTGCAATTAATGATTTTATCTCAGTGTGTATAGAAGTAAAATTTGCAATGCTTATTATTATTATTATTTTCATCATCATCATTGTTTCATATCAGGGGAATGAGTGGGTGGATTTTATATTAAAAATTACTTTGCATTTGGCATTAATATTGCAATGCATCAAATACAAAAAAAAAATATATATATATACATATTTATATATAAAAAATAAAAAAATAAGCATAAGTCCATATCACTGAAAACAAAAGATAATAATAATACTTATGTTCATTTTTTGAGAGCCCATAACCATATATGTATGTAAGAAGGGAAGAGAATTTTTAGATTTTATTTTGTGACTTTTTAAAAAGGAAAAAAAAAAAAAAGGGATTGGTATATAACAGCAGATCAGTTTATGCATTTATCAACAAAAAAAAAAAAAAATTTTTTTTTTATTTGAATACATACATTTATATTCATTTTCTGGATGCAGACAGCAAAAAAAAAAAAATATGTATAATATAAAAATTTTTAATGTTGATTTTGTTTGTAAAATGCAGAGGAGTTTTTATGCATGTTGTCAAACCAGTTCTTATCTGCATTTTTTTTTTTTTTATCAAATAATTTTACATTTTTTTCGTCTACAAACTAAAATTTTGTATTTTCATTTATTTTATCAGTTAAAATATAAATTTTCTAGATAATTTTCCAAAACTTATAACACGAATCTATAGTTAAATTTTTATTTCCTAATTAAAAATAATTTTTCTGATAGAATTTAATTTTAAGTGTGGTAAAATATTTTCTTTTAATCATTTTATTCCTTAAAAAAAATACTTAATTGGTTCATTGATGAATTAAAAAGTTTTATTTTGTATAATCAGATATTTAAAATTTATATTTAAATTGGTATATTGATCAAATAAAACTTAATAAATCGTTGTTGTTACAAAGACAAGATAGATGGATGCATTTTTTTTTATGGTTTGATTTCCATAACGAGAGAAAAATAATATGCGTTAACCCTTTTTGCCAAATCAAATAAGGCTATAAAGTGTATATAAATTGTATGTATACGAATATATATAGAAAAAAAAATTTTATTCTCGTTTTTACTATGAATTTATAAAATATCAAGTCCATTAAAGCAATTCATTTATAGCTAACAAAAATATATTTTATGATTTCAATGTTTTCTATTCATATTTGCCAATGTTTATAAACTTGATTTTTTATTTTATTTTTTTTTTTGAATTTTAATAATTGCATTTTCTCATATTGATTTTGATTTATTTGAAAAGAAAAATGAAATATATATGTACATTATGTATGCATATGTATGAATGTGGATACCTACGTTAGATACGTATACAATATTTTTTTTTTTCTGAAATACAATTATTGCAACTTGATATGCAAAATTAAAAAATAAAAGAAATTTTTTTTTTCACCATTTAATCCTCAATGTTAGAAATTTGGCAAGTAAAAATGGGCCATCTAATTATGTATATTGGTTTTTGAGCCTTAAATATTATTTATCTAGATTTATTAAGTTATATGTAGCCTCTCTAATATTTAGCCCCTGTACATTGGGCTGTGACATTTTAATCCTTTCTTTTTCTTTGGTAACTAATTTATGGATATTTTTTTCAAATTGAGTAAGCAATGTATCACAAAATGATAATAACAACGAATATGATATCATGAATTCATGATAATTATGTTATGTACACTTGTATAATGCTAATGCACTGTAAATATTTGTTTTTGAAGATTCTAAAAATAAAAATTAATAGAAGGTTTATTTTTAAAAAAAACCAATTACTACAAATTTTTGTAACTAAAAATTTTCCATTCATTAAAAAAAATCTATTCATATTAACATAGAATTAGAATATTAGAGAACATTATTTTAGTAGACAAATCAAAAATAACAAAAAATTTTGTTCAATGTAATATCTGAAACCAAAAAAAAAGTAATTTGAATTTACAGAGTTTTGTTGTATATGAAAATATATTTTCATAAAGAACAAAATTTATTCTTCTATAGTTATATAATAAAATTTTTATACAAATACTTGTTATACTAATGACTGCCCCACACTTCTTCAAACATGTTTACATTCAACCAAAAGGAAATGCAATTATCAAAGCGAAACCCCAAAAAATGTATGGAATGCATCCTTATCTGTTAGTATACGAAAAAAAAGGATTAAAGATTTTTTCATTTACGCATTATAAGTTATCTAGGCATTATTGAACAAATAAATGTATGTATAAAAAACGTACTACATGTATACAGTGCATGTTCTTCTGATATGAAACAAACCTATGCTAAATATACAGAATGTCTGTACTAAAAAAAAAATCTTCTTTAAAAGAACTACCTTGGATATTTTATAAAAATAAACGTATTTGTTTGTTATAAAATATACACCACGGACGTAAGGTAAACAATGTCATTCCTGTTTTCAATTATGAAATTATATTTAGCTAGAAGCTTGAAAATTTTTACGATGAAACAAATTTTATTACTTATACTATGCATATAAATATAATATAAAAACAGATGTTTTCACATAGAAGTGTTCTTTAATATTCACATGATTAGCTTGAATAAGCAACTGTTTATTTAAAATAGTACTCATAATTGTATATAGATGTCCATCGAGAAATATTTTTTTTTTTTTTTTATAAATAATTCTATATACATATAAGTATAAACGAATATTCCAGCAGAAAAATGAGAACTCTGAAATCTCGATTACAGATATTTTTAAAGTTATAGTAAATTATTCAATTTCTATCCGAATAATTTTTGTGAAGTTGGAAATTGTAAAAGAAAGTAAATAATAAATTTCAGACAGACAGAAATAGGGAAGGGAAATTAATAGTATAGACTAATTTTTCATTTAAATTTAGTATATATTGTATGTATATAGGAATAATACTACTAAGTCATAACATTTTACTATGTAATTTAGAAAATAATGTCCGATTGAGAAATGAAGCATAAATAAATATAAATATATTATTGTGTATGTTGTTTTTTATGTTTAGGATGGACTAACAAAAAAAATTTGAACTCAAATAAAGTTTATTTAAAGAATCTTTGACAGTACTGAAAATTTAATACATACTTTAATTACTTCGCAATAGATTGATATTAGCAGGGTCATTCATAAATTTACCAGAGACCCAATACTATGCTTGAAACAAAAATTTCAAAATATGTAATATAAGTAAATTTATAATTTACATAATTTCAATCCTTGTGAAAACAAACTTGATCCTAAATTTCTAGAAACTTCTTTTTGTGAAGGCCAACATAAGAGCTAATATGTATACATAATAATATAATGTGTCTATATTCTTAAAAATTATTGTGGAATAATCTCAATGAAGCTACATACAATTTAATTTTCATAAATCCACAAAATATATAATATCTCTCAACTAAAAAAAAAGATAAAAAAAAAATTATACATACATTTGTACTTATAGTTGTGTATGCATTATGCATATGGCATATTGTACATTGAATATACATTCATTCCTGTTTTAACATTCAAAAGCAAGAAGATAAAAATTAAAACTAGATGGATGCATTGTATAACAGTGCACATTGCACATTATATTTAAGTGGGAAAAAGGGTAAAGGGATATTTGTGCAAATGTTCAATTAATTGTGTTGTGTGTGTATCTTTTATGTGCGGTCTTTGAAAATAGATATTATTATGTATATATACTATATTTGTATTATTTATATGCTTAAAAACATTTGTATGCCGCACATACATACATTATCTGGAATGAGGAATGCAATTTTATTGTGCAATATAAAAATAAATATATTTTCCTGTGTATATGTGTATATGTGTGAAATTTAAAAGAGATATTTATAGAAGGAAAGAGGAATTAAAAAACTAGATAATGTATACAACATATATTTTTGTAATTATTATTATTATTGTTATTATTATACTATATTGAAAATTTTTGCTTTAACACACTGCACTTGACAAAGAAATTCATTATTATTATTATTACTATTATTATTATTATTATTATTTGTCCTTTAATGCAGAAAGATCAAGAGTGCATAAAGATAAATAAATAAATAACATCAAGGCCAGATTTATTTATTCTCTTGTTTCATGTTAATTTATCCTGAATAAATTGATTTATGGAAACAAAAAAAGCAGACATATTAAATTGAAAAATATAAAAACGAAAATTCTTCTCGAATTTACAGTGATATTGTGATACTGTTCCTTAGTTCGGGAAATGTTGATCTTTTAAAAATTTGATCATATTAAATCCACAACAGAACTTAACTCAATGAAACTGTCTGAGTTTTCCATTTTTCGGAAAATTTGTGGAAACTATAATTCTTAAAAAATAATCAATGCTGTTCTTTATTTTGAAGGTTTTTTGTGCAGTTTTTTAGAAATTTGAAAAATAAAAGCTAAAAAAATTCTAAATTCTGTTTATTTCTGTTGTTGCCTTCATTAAAAATATTTTTTTAACAAAACCAATGAACTTCAAAATAAAAATAAAAAGAAACGTCAAAACAAAAAGCCATCCAATTTTTTACTTAATGAATGCAAAAATTTTCAATGAAATCTAAAAAAAAAAAAAAAACAGAAAACAGAAATAAAAACCAGTCTTCATCCTAGGCATGTTTACAATCTACTTTTCTGTTGGTTCAGTTTTATTTTTTGTTAATTTGAAAGCAAAAATTGCCTCTTCAATATCGTTTGTTTTTTTATTTTTTTTATTTTTTTATTAAACTCATGTCATTAGTTTTTCTGTCCACTAAAAAATAAACTCTTTCAGTATTCGTGCATATATGAGCAAATATACATAAAAAATAATGTAACAAAGTTTCATTCAAAATAAATTAAATTGAATATGTTGCAACTTGCAATTTTCCTTATTTTAAACACCATGATTGTTGAACTAACGTGACTCTATATCTATCCTAGGACTAATTTTTCTTAATTTTTTTTATTGGGGTTAAAATTACGATTTTGAAATTTTTTGTTCCATTTTTTTTCGGACGAACTCATAAAGAATTTCATATTTCTTTCAGAAGATATCCATGCGAAGTATGTAAACTAGACATATTATATAAATAGTAGGTAAATAGTTTTTAACAAAATGTCATTTGTAATGAAAACACTCTTTATTATTGTATCAGCTTTTTAATGAATTATATTTGTAATGTGTAGTCATCTATTTTTTATTAATGTATCTAGTTTTCACTATGATATGGACTATATGTCTACCTGTTTTTCAATTCCATATTTTATGTGTGGAGCAGTAAAAGGGTATCTATATAATTTTGGCAATATACAAAGTAAGAAAATCTGTATTTAACTATGATCTACAGCGTTTTTTATTTTTCATAACAAGTTTTTGAAACTCCTCACATAGGCATATCATTTTAAAGATTTCAAGGCTCACTGGAAATATTTATAATTTTAAAATTTTAATAAAATAATCAACCATTTAAAAATCGCATGAACCAAAATCTGTAAAAATATTGAGCAGCTTGTGATAAATTTTCTTTGTACACGTATTGCATAGATCAAAGTATGAACTATACTTCAATTAATTTATTATAGAATGGATTCATTGTTTCGGTCAAAGTCTTAACAAAGTCTCTAGACAGTGGTACTGAAAATATTGATAATTTGAAGAAATTAACTTAGTACTTATTAATTTAGTGTATAGTAAATTATCACAAATGCATACATATATCTCATTATAATGATTAAAAATAAATTATGAAATCATATATTTCGGTTTTCTTAATATATATGGCATGAAAACTTTTCAAATTGTTATGTCAAATAAGGCTAAAAAAATTTTTCACTCATCTCATAAAATTAACTATAATTAATTTTTTAAAAAAAATTGGTAAACAATTTTTTTTTTTTCTTTTATAATTATTAAGTACTTTGGTATTATATTGGTGATTTTTAAATAAAACTTGTTTTATAATAGTTAACTATGTGGTTTCCAATGAGGAATGTGGAAACGGGTTAAAACAAAAAAAGATATTATCAGTAAGCGGAGTGCAAGGGCAACAAAAATTAAATTCAGTACATGAAAAAAGAAAAAAACAAAAATAAACTAATGCAAAAAAATAAAAAAAAATAAAATGTTGATTCAACGAATTTTTTCTTTAATAAAAATAAAAATGTGAATACTAGTAGTTTCTCCTTATGATGTTAATAAAGAATTCATATATTTTGTTTTCCTTTCAATTTGATCTGTAGGTTGGTTAGTGATTTATTTATTTATATGTTATTTTTAATACATAAAGCGAAATTGAATGGATTTATTTTAAAAGAACTGAAATATTTATAAAAAAAAAAGTTTAAACGCAATTGTTTGTTTTTATACCCAATCCGAACGCGACAAAATAAGCTCCGGATAATTCTTTATTGAATTTTTTGCACTACGTACTTAAAATTGGCATAGTAATGTATGGAAAATAATTGACTGATTGATTAATTTCTTCCACATATTGATTGAGGCTTTTTTCTTTAAATCGTGGAAATTTATCCTAAACAGACGAGTATAATATTAAATAATTGAGATGTCAAATAGTTTATTAAATGTAATTCCGAACAAATAAATTTAAGCTTTATTTAAAATTCATGAAATGCCAAAATTTTTTAATGTTGTCAAGAAAAATATTAAGAAAAAATATTAAATGAAGGAAGAATTAAATTATTTTAATGTTATTTATATATAAATTGGGTGCAGCTGCGATGCAATTTATATCAAAATATAAAATATAATATTCAATGTCTTGAACAAAATTAAACTTTAAACATTTTTTTTTTTTTTTATATAAAATACACACATAAAATTTTATTTTTATTTATAATCAATTTGCCAATGTTAAAAAACTTTTTCCTTTCTCTGTTTTTGTTGCACATATGCGTTTTCACATTTGTAATATTGAAAAAATAAAAAAAAAATGCAATTTTTATTATATTTCCCGAAAATCTAAATAAAATTGGATTTTTTTTTTTTTATACTTCATTTCATCAGAAATCAGTGGGTGTTTAATTCTTTTTTTTTTTTTGCAACAAACTGTGTTCATATTGTTACGTGCTTAAACCACATTTATGAAAGTATGTTACAAAATGTTATCAAAAACATAACAATATTTTGAATAGAATATCAAATTAAAAATAAAAATCCTAACAAAAAAGAAATTTTCATTATTATTATTTTTTTTTTGTGGATTTGTTGATAGAACGTATATATACATAAGTTTTGGAAATTCTAAAATAAACTTAAAAAAAAAAAAAACAAATTGAAAAAAGGTATTCGATAAAATGAAAGCATTTCTGTAACACCAAATACAATATTTATTGGCACTGTTAAAAATATTTCTAAACAGTAATGGAAATTTTCATATAAATTTCCTAACACAAACAGTCAAGCGCGCAAATTCGAATTTATGTATACATGTAATTAACATTTGAACTATCAAACTGTAGGTTATCACATTTATATTGTTTTTTTAGCCCGTTTTCCAACAAAATTAGATAACAGAATATATGTTTACATTTTCTGTCTGACCGTCGGTCTTAACCTAAAGTATTTTAAATCGAAATGTTGAAAACTGGTTTTTAAATTGATATCAATATTTATGTTATTATTCGATTTGTTTAAAAAAAAAAAGTAATGTAGAAGAATAGAAGTTAGTTTGGTGTTGAAAAAAATTATTTACTTATTATACACATATTATACGTAGGTAATACGTTAAAATTAAATTAAACGAATAATGTTAATCATATTATTAAATTTCGGAATTATATTCAAGAATAGTCTGAATTCTGAAATAAATTGTTATCTTTAACAGAAAATTATTCTTTACTTAAAACTAGACTCAAATTACATATAAATGTATAGTTTAATTACCAGCATAAAAAAATTTATTGATTGAAGAGTTAGCCAAATTAATACAAATAATAACGGTGCAGTTTTTAAATTGGAATATTTATTTGGCGCTAAAAATAAATAATAATTGACGTCAGTCGCCATCAGTTAAAATTAGGTGAAACATAAGGTGGGATCATCATATTTAACAATATTACTTTTAATTTAAAGTATTGCTGTTTTTTTTTTTTTTATAATAAATATGTTTTGCTGCAGATATAAAGGAAATTGTTTTCTTTAAAGAAAATTAAAATTCATTCAGAAAGTAGTCAAGAAAATGTGTAGGATTCAAAAGTTGAATTAAACTCGAAATTTTTTTTTTATTAATAAATTTATGAAAATTAGTTTTTCATTTAAGTGGGATTTGGTTAATTGCATTTTACAAAAAGAAAAAAAAAATGAATAAATCGTAAAGGTTTCACATAAAAAGCCATATAAGGTTAAGGATGAGAACAACAATAGTGTGTGGGATGAAATAAATATTGCAGTTTTTCCTCTATATTAGACGACATTTTTTTTTTATTTTAATTAAAGTATTATATTTATACCTATGGAAATAAGTAATAAAGTCTTAACTTTCATATTTTGCAATCAAAGTCACATTAAATAAGATTTATTAAAAAAAAAAAAAG
This sequence comes from Hybos culiciformis, assembly GCA_964007475.1. Classification (NCBI taxonomy): domain Eukaryota; kingdom Metazoa; phylum Arthropoda; class Insecta; order Diptera; family Hybotidae; genus Hybos; species Hybos culiciformis. The sequence goes on along the minus strand of OZ023273.1, from coordinate 33,917,871 downwards.
TGACGATTATTGTGTACGATTAAAATGATTAACTTTAAGTTCAAATTTTGTGTAGGTGTATGATTTAGAAGGATTTTATAAATAAAATTTTTAATTTATAGATATGTACATGGATTTGTATTTATTGAAAATTATTAGCTTAAAAAATTTAAAAATTGAGATTATTATTTTCTTTAATTAATTAAAAATTTTGTAATTTTGATCTTTTACATTATTATTTTTCAGTTATATTGGAAATTAACCCTTCAGTGCATACGGGATCATAAGTGATGCCTTTTTTATGTAAAGCATTTTCTTAAACTTCAGACAAAAAATTTAAAATGCAATTCGTGTTATTCGTTACTGAAACTCACCTACTACGTTATTATTCATAGCTTTTTGTTTTTGTTTTTGCTTACAAATTCTACACAAAAAAAACAAAGTTTGGTCGGTCAACATTTTTAAAAAACCGTTTAATTTGTTTCACTTATAAATAAATATTTTTTTGGTGAAATAATCAGGTAAGTGATTTTTTTATAAATGAAGGATAGAAAATTGTAAATAATTCATAAAAAATTGATTTAAAATTAATTAAATACATTTTTTTAAACTTTATTTTCATACACATCAAATATGATATAGCATGAACTGTATGTAACAATTTTGATACAGATCATATTTTTTGCCCATACAAAATGTATGAAAACTTTGAGTGCCATATCTCCGAAACGGGGCCGATATTTTTACACACTATCTTATATCGTCAAAAGGAAGGTCTGTGCAAAATTTCAGCCAAATCGGAGGTATACGCTATTCTGAAGTACACCCTTTTTTCCTTGTATTTTCCTTATTTTTGCTTATTTTTCCTTATATTGAATGCATGGGATATCATAAATGATATTCATGAAAAACTCGATTTTCCGGAATACGGAAAGAAAATTAAAAATTTTCCCTGAACAAACGTTGTTTAGGAAGCAAAAATACACTCTGAAAAAAAAAAAAATTATGTAAATCGGTGAAGTCATGCATTGAAGGGTTAAATCAATTTTCTTTCGAAGCAATATTATTTATTTAGACTATAAACATATTTTGTACCTAAAATTTACCAATGGCAATGGCGAATTGGTAAAACTTTAATTTATTTAAAAAGTTATGAGCGAAAAAAGAGTTTTTTCATTTTCGTTGTCCTGGGAGGGCTAAGTAATAAATTTATTCTCTGGAATAGCATGTATAGTAGGTAATTTCTTTTAGTTTTAATCATACATTATTTTCTACAGTCTTTCGTAAAATAATTAAGTACAAAGTTGTCGCAATGAAAATTACGTTCCGGATTTATGATAATAAAATAAAATAATTTTTTAATAATAACCCGCTTAAGAAGTTGAACTTCAAAAATAACAATTTCGAAAGAACAATTTATGTGAGAATTTAAAAAAATTAAAATACATTATTATAAAATTTACATGACAATCGTTTACCTATAGTTATTTACATATTTCTTTTATAACCTATATTTTCTTATTTAATTTTTTAAGTTTTATTGCCAAAAATACAATAACTTGGAAATTATTTCTTTTTATAAGACATATTGAATTTATTTCAGTAAGAACTGTTATTACATAACTTTCGTTTATATGAGATGCATCTACATTTATACAAGGATTTTGAAAATTTTTACAATTTAACATATTGTTGGTTATTTCAAATCAATATTTATTGTTTAAATTTAAATTATTCCCAAAAAAAAAATTTTTTTTGCCTAACCTTTTAACTTTTTAAAATAAAATACGATATTAAATTAACGTTATTGTTGTATGGCTAAGAAGCTTGTAAGCTCGCAGCTGTCAAATAAAATGTATTTTAGCACCTGTATTATTTTTAAATAATTCAAATTTTTCAATTTTAGCGCAATAATGTGGATGGGAGAAAAAGGTGCAAATATTATAAAAAAAATATTAAAATTTTTAGGGGTTTTTCATCTTTTCTTTTATGTAAGGATATATAGGTATATAGGTATTTTTTTTAATTGTATTCATTCTCCAGTTTTCTTTAATTACTAAAATTAAAAATTAAATAAACTCATTTATATTTACAATAATTTTGTAAATAAAATTTAATCTCTAACGAAAAACAAAAATTTCATATAAATTTTTTGGGTACAAAATAGCCAAGGTAACTGAAAGGATGTTAAAGAGTGCAATGTTATGAATTCTTAAATCTCAACAATTGAAAAATTTTATTGACGTAAATATTTAAAATAATATTTATACATAATAATTTTGTTGCGCTTTTGGACTAAATCAACGAAAAATTATGAAAATAAACAATAAATTTATAAATAACTATATTTATTTTTTTGTCGAAAACCATAAAACATATATATTTTGTTTGATTATACTCTGGTCCTAATAATTATTTTCGCATAATTATTTTTAGTTAATATTTATTTTGGAATGTTTTATTTAGTTTTTCATTTAAAGAAATAAATAATAAAAAAAAAAAGTCAAAAAACTGAGAAGAATTTTTCGATTAGTTTCAAAACTACCACTTTTTGACGGCTTTGTTTTTGACAAACTAATTGTTGGCGTATTTATATGATTAATTAGTTTTTATCGACGAAAAAGGTTATTTTTCAGGTTAAAATGGTAGTTAACTTTCATTAAATACCAAAACTGTCGATTATGTAAGCTCACCCTCATAGGAATTACATAGTTATAATTTTTTTTATACACGGCTTATACGGCCAATCGAAATTTTTCCAAATATAAGTTTTCCTGGTTTGATTGCTAGACATATGAACCAAAAAAATTTGAAAAAAGTATGGTATGCACCATTAAATCATAACTATGTTTGACTTCGTCTCGAATTTAAAAAAAAAAAACTATATATAACAATATAGTTTTTTTTTTTTAAATTCGAGACGAAGTCAAACATAGTTATGATTTAATGGTGCATACCATACTTTTTTCAAATTTTTTCGGTGTTTATAAAGTGAAATTCTAATATTTGATCATTAAAGTGTTGCTGGAACTTATCTAACATTACAGCTCTATTTTTTTATATTTATTTTTTGATGATTTTATGTATAATATTTATTTTTATTTGAGAGAATATTGTTGTGTTTTAATTAGACGCAAAATATCTCTAATGTCTGTAGAATGTCTAATCATTTTTTAGGGAAATTTTTTTAGTTTATGATATAATCAAAAAAAAGCAATAGACCCCAAACGAAATAAGAAAGTAAAATACGAAAAAAAACAAAAAAAATGAAATAATTATTATAGCTTAAATTACCCTGATAAAATGATAACCTTGACAATCGAAAATTTTTGAATATATTTTTTATTTTTTTTTGCTTTTGTTTATTTATTTTTATTTTTGGCACATTTTGATAAGATAAGAATATTTTTTTTTAACTCACAAATAAAAATATCCATATCTGAAAGAATTTGGAATGAAAAATTACTAGACAGAAAAAAATTAATGCAATGGAAAAAGCCATTGAAAAAATCAGCTTATTGTGGATATTTAATAATGAAATTCATGAAATTTTTGGGATGAAATTTAAGGAAAATCATTATAAATTTTCTAACATTTTTATAAGAAATTAATTCGAATATAAATTGATTGGAAAAGTTTTTTTATACTTTCAATGCAAACTTACGGATACATGTCTGACATTAATTTTAATTACGGAATTGAACAGAAATAATTAATTTTGATTATTAGGTATAGTAAGTTTTTTTAACATACTCATAAAAACTTAAAACCAGAAACAAGCATCACAAAAATAAACTATTAAGTTTTCATTTAAATATGTATGATGCTAAGGATAGGCAAAAATTCTAATTAATTATGAACAGCGAGATGAAAATTTATTTAGTTATACTGCACTTATATGTTTTGCATCATTCTAATGAGACCATCCTAATATCGGGACGAAATATGTTTCAATGTCTTATTTTAGTTAGTTTTCCAAAGATTTGAATCGCTTCAAAGTATATTTGTTTTAGAATCCTTACATATAGGCTCTCAAATTTTATAACTTTAAATAGTATTATGCAAATACGATTCTAGTTCTAAATACTCTTTTGTAAATAAATCATCGGATTATACAATGAATCAACATTTTATATAAATTAAATAATTTTGTTATAATATTTTTTCCTTCTGCTGCAGAGAAAAAGCATATTTTTTTTAAGTTATTATTATACAATTTTCTTACAATTTTACTCAAACAAGGATAATGTTAAATTAAAATTCTGTTCCCTTGAGTGTCTCTGAAAAGTGCGCTATTAAACTTGAACCCATTCTAACAGAAATTATATTACGAAAGGCAAATAATATTATGTATACCATTATTATCACAAAAAAAAAAATATATATATAAACGCATCCTACACGCAATCGATTCAGAAGATACATATACATACAATATTCTTATATTTTTCTGTATTTTATGAACAAGAGACCCTTTAAAAATATTTATCTGAATACCAAATTTTTTCGGTTTTTACAAAAGTTTATTTCTTTTTTTTAAGCAAAATAAAATCATAAACCTTAAATTCTGAAACTACTTGAGTAAAGGAAAAAAAAAAATTTGAGTAATAAAGATTTTAAATTTATATTCTTGAATTTGTGCTGATGTCTTTGGGTTCTCTGAAAATACATAAATTTTATTTTTGTTACATGCGTTATTTTTTTTTCAGTTAATTCGTTGAAAAAATAAACTTCTTCTATACGTATATTTGAGTGAGTGTCAGAGCCTATACATAACACTGAAGTTTTAAATTTGGAAAATGTTAAGATTTATTAGCATTATTTTGGGAAGTATAATTATGTATTAATAATGGATAATATAATGTTTTATTCAAATATTTTTTTGTTTTAAACAATTCCAATTTTTTTTATCTTATTGACAACTAGAAATAAATTTCAAGTTCTTTAGCCTTAGTTTGTATTTTTTTTTTGAAGAATCAGATGAAGAAAAAAATAATAATTTTTATATGCAATTTTAAAATAATTTTTAAATAAAATACACGCGCGATTTTTAAAGCTGCCAAAAACTCTAGATTGCCTGCTTGTATGTGATAAACAAAGTTTATGTTTTGGGTTCAAAATAAAAATAGAGAGATAAAAAAAAATTTATATGAAAACAAAAATATTATTTTTTTTTCATCCAAAAAGATTTGGCCTTGAACTTGAATTAAGGCTAAAAATTATCTTATTTTTAGAAATGTATGAGATTTTTTTTATATTAAAATACATGTACGTATATTTAATAAAAAAAATTATCGGTTCGATTAAACACGTTACTAGAATTTTTGTTAAGTTTTGTAAATTGAATTGTAATGGAAACCCTATATAGAAAAATTACAAAATTTCACTAATGAAATATTTTAAAGTTTGTTATTTCTGAAACGATAGTATAGGTATATTTTTTTTAATGAACTCCGATCAGATTTGTTAATTTTCTATAAATATTTTATATTAATGAAGTAAAAATTTTTTTCTCATAGCTTATTATTGAAAATATTTCTAATATCTTCCTTCATTTAATTTAATTTGTTTTCATTTTTAAATTTGAAATTCAATATACTTATATAAGACATTAGTTCTCTTTATTAATTAATCTATCTATATATATAAAACCGAAGTTGTCTGTTTGTCTGTTTGTATGTTCCGAATAGGCTCCTAAACCGCTCAACCGATCGTTTTCAAACTTACACCATGTCTTTGTGTCAGGTCGGGGGTCGTTATAGGCTATTTTAAAATTTGATTGGGCTCCTACCCAGGGACCTCCCCTGGGGGCGGACTTCAAAAGTTCGTCCGATTTCATTCAAATTTGGTACGTAAAAAAGAGGAAGTGATTACACACAAATTCCGTAACAAAAAATTTGTTGACCTCCTACCCAGAGACCTCCTACCCAGGGATCTCCCCTCGGGGCGGATTTTAAAAGTTCGTCCGATTTCATCTAAATTTGGTATGTAAAAAGAGGAACTGATTACACACAAATTTCGTAACTAAAAATTTGTTGACCTCCTACCCAGGGACCTCCATCGAGAGACCGCCCCTGGGGGCGGACTTCAAAAGTTCGTCCGATTTCATTCAAATTTGGTATGTAAAATGAGGAACTGATTACACACAAATTTTGTAACAAAAATTTTGCTGACCTCCTACCCAGCGACCTCCTATTCAGGGACCTCCTACCCAGAGACCTCCTCTGGGGGGCGAACTTTAAAAGTTTGTCCAATTTCATTCAAATTTGGTAAGTAAAAAGAAGAACTGATTAAACAAATTTCGTAACAAAAAGTTTGTTGACCTCCTACCCAGGAACCTCCTAGTTTGTCCGATTTCATTCAAATTTGGTATGTAAAAAGAGGAACTGATTATATACAAATTTCGTAACAAAAAATTTGTTGACCTCCTACCCAGGGACCTCCTACCCAAAGACCTCCTACCCAGAGACCCCCTACCCAGAGACCCCCTACCCAGAGACCCCCTACCCAGAGACCCCTGGGGGCGGACTTTAAAAGTTCGTCCGATTTCATTTAAATTTGTTACGTAAAATTACACACAAATTTCGTAACAAAAAATTTGTTGACATCCTACACAGGGAACTCTCCTCGGGGCGGACTTTAAAAGTTCGTCCGATTTCATTCAAATTTGGTATGTTAAAAGAATGATTACACACAAATTTCGTAACAAAAAATTTGTTGACCTCCTATCCAGGGACCTCCCTCGGGGCGGACTTTAAAAGTTCGTCCGATTTCATTTAAATTTGGCACGTAAGAAGAGGAAATAATTACACACAATTTCGTAACAAAAAATTTATTGACCTCCTACTCAGCGGCCTGTTCCGGGGGCGGACTTCAAAAGTTCGTCCGATTTCATTCAAATTTGACACGTAAAAAGAGGAAATGATTACACATAAATTTCGTACCAAAAAATTTATTGACCTCCTACCCTAGGGGAGGATTTTAAAATTTTGTCCGATTTCATTTAAATTTGGTACATAAAAATACTCTTTTTAGGGGGTCTCTTCGAATATATTGAAATCAATTTCTTTATTACTAATAACAACAAAATATTAAAAACTAAACCACTCAACCGATCGTTTCGATATTTACACCGTCTTTTTGTCTCGAGGTCGTTATAAGCTATTTTAAAATTTGAATGGCACCCTAACCAGAAATCCCTCCCGGGGAGGACTGCAACATTCTTCCGATTTTATTCAAATTTGATTCATAAAAACACAAATTTGGTTTGGTTTGGAAACCTGTTTAAGGGATATCATTCGATTACATACAATTTAAGTGTTAAATAAGTACAAATGATAAATATTAATTATTCTTAGATATTTTCCCAAATTTATTAAATAACTAGCTCCTATAATTGTTCATAAATCTGACAACAAAAAATTCACTTAAAACGTGTGTACCACAACAACGTGTGTGCGGGTACAGCTAGTACTTAATAATAAGAAGAAGTTTCATGTATTTTTTAATAATTCATAATTATGACGAGAATTTTCGTTCCTAATTTCGTTTGAGACACTTCTTTAGATAGAGATTTCAATACTTTTCCTTTTATAGAATAAGGATGTGCATTTAAGGAATTGATGGAAAACAAAATCATCTAGAAATTCCGATCTATAAATTTTGAATATACTTATAGAGAGAATTTTGGATTACAGCTATATAGTTATAGTATATTATTTAAAATGATATTTTTATTTATTTTCAATATTGGATAAATAATATATGAATTTACATTATATTTTATATATAGTAGTATACATATGCTAAATTAACTTAAATTTTTTTTTTTTAATTAAAATAAAAAAAAAAAAGAAAAAATTTAAAAAACAAATATTTTTTTTTCAAGAATAACAATATATTAATTAATTTTTATTTTTAAATTTATATCGTTGAAGAATATGTGGTATATACATTATAAACGTAAATAATTCTTTTCTTAACATAAATAACATAATGGTGTATAATTAATATACGAGTATAATTTTGTACTTCATAAATTTTCTTGCTGATTACTTTGATTCTCTATGTACACTTTTGCACCATATACTGCAATAAGAAACCGAAACTTCTATTTCTATATGTCACAATTTTTAACTTTTTTCATTAAAATCATAACTTCTTGTTGCAAAAAAAAAAAAAATAAATAAATAAACCATAATATAGTAATAAAAAAAAAATTCAAATTAAGAAAAAAATATTCTATAATACCAATTATCAATAATATTAAAAAACAACAACAAATTATATTGATGCCAAAAAGTTGATCTTTTTCATATACACATTAAATTAAATAAAATTTTTGATCTATATTTAGTCATTTTGGTAATGTATAAAAAAAAAAAACAATTTTTTTTTTTATTTTCGTATAAAACAGATGATGATTTCAGACCTCTTATGTATATGAAATATTGCGAAAATTAATTTAATTAATAAAAAAAAAAAAAAATAATAATAAACAGAAATATCATATGATTTTTTATTTATTCTTTACTTAGTGTTGAAATTTAGAGGGCGAAATACAATGTTGAATTGGTTAGTATATATATAGTATTAGTACGGTATGTATAATCTATATATATACTTGTATCTTTAAATTCATTATTATTAAAAAAAATATTATTTTTAAGGTGGAAATTGAACACTGAAAAATAAGTAAAAATTTCAAAAAAATTTTGTAAAAAACATAAAATTTTCATATTTAAGAAATATATATATTTGGTTTTATTAGTTGTCGGCTTATTAACGCAGATTAATCAAAGAAATTTTTTGTCTGGTTTTTTTTTGATTCAATTTGCGAATTGTCATTAATCTGACAAATTTTTGGCTGAATCTTAATTCCAAAAAAAAAAATAAAATTTAGGTACGTATGAACTATTTTTTTTGGCTTACAATATAATAAGGGTGCAAAAATACTTTAATTCCAAATTATATTTGAAAAAAAAAAAAAAAATGTTTTCAATTTTAGTTTTTTTTTTTTTTTGCTTATCTGGTTATTTATTTTTAACCAAACCCTAATTCAAAATAATAATAATATTATATTTTTTAATATTATTTACGCTTTTGTGTAAAAAAAAAAACTCATTCAACATTTTTTTTTTCACACAATAATTTTATTTTTTTTTTCCTATTGCGGCGGGCTTAATAGTAAGAATTGGTTAAGTAATAAAATAAACTTCACTTAAAAATATATAATTTTTTTTTTTCGTTGTTGTTATATCTTTTTTTTTTGTTTAAGTAATTTTCAATTTTTTTTTTTTTCTCGTTGAACCGATGTTGTTTTATTTTTTGTTTAAGTACAAAGTCAAGGTCAAACTTATTTTTAAGACTTTTTTGAATTAGAAATAATAATTTTATTTAGTTTTTTTTTATGGTTATAAAAATTAACAAAATTTTAATCATTAAGAAAATATGTATTATTATTATAAACTTAAAATAATTGTTGTATTTCTATTTTTTTTTTTACTCATATTCAACTATCTATAACACTTATTATTAATGATCAAAATTATGTTTTTAATAGGATTTTTCGGTATTCTTGTATTATTATTTTAATATGATTATTATAATAATAATAATATGTGTATAGAGAAAAAGCTTAGCAAAGATTTATAATGATTTTATTGAATTCTGTATATACCTATAAATAATAAAGTTTCCCGCCATATTAAAATTTTGTTTTAACTAATTATCGGTTTGAAGCAGGGTTAAAAATTTTATTTTATTATTTCACTCTTATTGCTCTTCATGAAAACGATCTAATAAATAATATTTTAAACGATATTTTAAAAATTCTCTCTTAGGGAACGAAAAAATAAAAATAAATTATTTCACTCCCAAGAGCGATTTTTGTTTTGTTTTTATTTTCTATACCTAGTAAAGATCGAAAAAAAAATTTTTTTTTTTTCACTCCCTAACAAAATGTTCTACAAGGAGTGAAATAAATAAACAACAATATTTCATTCCCAAAGAGCGTAATTTATTGTTCGTTTTTTTTATTTTTATTTTGGGAGCAAAAAAATTTTTTTTAAAATTTCGTTCCCAAAGAGCGATTTAATTTATTTATTTTTTATTTCCTTTGCAAAGAATGGAGCGAAGGAGTGAAAAAAATAAAATTTTTAACTCTGGTTTGAAGTACATATTCTATAAAGTTTCACGATTATTTCTCACCATATATAACTATAGTATAGGTATTATATTAAAGGGTTAATAATCCATGAAATCTTTATTATATATTATTTGCCGCTGTATATATAACTTCTAGGAATCGCAGCAGATAAAATTTCAAATAAATAATTATGGTAGAAATAACTTGTTGATAAGTATAAAAAAAAAATATTCAATTATTTGACCTCATTAAAATTTTTGTTTTAAAATTTTTTTAAATTAGTTTTAAAATGCATAATTTTAAGATTTTACAAACATCATAAACTGTGCATAAATGGAATTAGAGAAAATTCTGAAGAAAAAAATTTCTTTCTTATTGAAATTTCTAAATTTTTCTTTATTTTTGTAGGAGAAATTTTTTTTTTATGAAGTATACCCTAATAATTATGAATCAAAAAAAATATATATATATTAGGTACATTTACTACGCACCTACGCATTTTTTTTTTGGTATACATTTTCTGAGTAAAACGAAAATTTTGTGCGTATTTGTGAGAAATAATTTTGTTATAAATATAAATTTAATATTTATTTCAGAGAATTTAATATATTTTTTTTTTATAAATTTTGTTTTTTATATCTATTTTTTTTTTTTTGATTTTTGTTTTTTCTTTCTTTTAGGCGCGAGGGTACTATGTATAGAAGTGTGTCGGTTTCGTTTGGGACTATTGTCTGCCAGAAACAATACAATGTTTTGACTGTTTAATGTCGGAGTCGATTTTGATGTTTATTTTGACTGGTGTATAAGTATAAAATATTTTTTTTTTTCTTTTTTGGGAAATTTCTTCTATATAATAATATTTTCCAATGTTAGTAGGTATATGTACGAAAAAAATATATTTTTTTTTTGGTGTATCAAGAATTTGTTACTGAAAGGACTAAGAACAACAAGGATGCGGTATATTTTTGTGAAGAGAACAATTTATTTGGGTTTTTTTTTCTGTAATGAAGAACAACAAAAAAAAAAAACTGTCAAATTATTTTAACCGAAAATTCGTCCTTGATAAGAAAAAAAAAATTTCTGGTTTCAAGATCAAGTTCAAGGATTTTATGAAGGATAAATTTATTATATTTTGGGTTGACATGATGAAATTGAAATTTTTTGTATTTCAAGGAAATTGAAATTTATTTATTTATTTTTATAATGTTTTTATTTTTCAAATGAGTTTTAATTTTAATTATGAAATAGTGAAATTTGATTGTAAATATAATTAATTTTTAGTAGTACTTTAGAATTATATTACATTGAGTACTTTTCAGGCAAACATTTGCTAAAAGCTCGATTGCATTTTACTATTGTTTACATTTAATTTGATCTATTTTATTTTATTTATCTTCTTTATTTTTGTTCACAGTAATAAGTTTTTTAATACATAGAAAATTTTTTAAAACTATGAATTTGTTTAATTTTGCTTCATTTTAAACTATAGAGAATTTTTGATTATGTCGCAATTCGCGTTTAAAACATATAAGTATGTATAACAAAAATATTTGCAATTTCATTCACAAATTCTAGGTACTGATAAAATTTTCATATATATATAAGTAAATTTTATATAGGAATTTTATCTTAATTGAATTTTTATTATCATTTAAAAAAAAATTATGTTTTTTTTTTTAAAGTTCTAATTTTAATATCATGATGATGATGATTAATATTCATAAACTCTATATATGTCTCATATTATTTTTCAAGAAAATTTTCTAACTCCTACACATACAGGGTGTTTGTTTATTGAGTTTTTTTGGATTGTGATGATAAAATCTATCACACCTTAAACTGTAATTTTATTCAGTGTTACAATTTATTTATTTATTGACAAATAAGTTAAATTATATATGACAAATAAAAAAGATATTTCTCAGTAAAAAATATCACAGATTCATTCTAATGTATCTATTTTTAATCTTGTTAAGCTCTAGAGAAAGTTCATTGACCATATTATTTTTTTAATACCGTAAATGTTATCAAATTGTATCGAAAACAAAAAAATCAATAACACACAAATTGTTTTGCTATCTGCCGGTGATATTAAATTTGAATTTATATAAATTTTATTCTCTTCCAATAATAATGACAAATTTAAACTTGAACTTGATCAAATAAAAAAAAAAGATGACACCACCGCGTATATTAAAAATAATTATACCAAAATAAAAATATTTCGTTCAAACTTTGAAAACAATGAAAAAATTCCAATTAAAATTAAACTTAAAAATTGAAAGTTAATTAAAAAGATCAAAAATAAAATTCACTCACCTAACACGTTCCGAATATATTTCCACTTTAGTTTTGGCCAATTGAGCTGCAGCATGCTGTTGCTGTAATATTAATTGATGTTGCTGTTGTTGCTGAATTTTTGTTCCAGGTGATTGTATCAAGCCCAAATGAATTGGTGAAATACTGTGTTCACTTGAAACTGGTGGTGATGTACTGCCGCTGCTTGATGACAAACTACCAGCACGACCGCGAAGCAATTCCATATTTTGTGTTTGTGGTGGTGTTGTTGGATGCTTACCACCACTATTTGGATGATAAATATTACCATTTAAACTTGAAATTGCCAATGTTGGTTTCTGATTTTGACGATTACGTTTTTTCTTTTTCTTATTAGTGTCTTCGTCTTGACCACTATTGCGACCATAAATACTACCATTTTGTTGAATCGGTGCTGGCGGTTGCCAATCTAAATCTTTTTTCAAATGTCCTCGATTGCATTTGCATCCGCAAGCTTTATAAACTAAATCATAACCTTTTTTAGTCCATAAATTCTGTGCTCGCTGACGATCTGACCACGATCGAGCTCGACCGATTTGTTTAAGTGCATTCAAAACAGTTTGTTCCCAAGTTTCAAAACATTCGCGATGCATATATTGGCCAGCTGTGCATTGCTCATTATTGCATATAACACGAATGCAATCACACAGATTATCCAATGAAATTAAATTTATTTCTGATGTCGAATTAGATTTTAAGCATTCACCGGTTGGTACACAACACTGAACATAATTCTCTGATGCTGAATTCATAATCGATGTATTTATAAAATTTTTATGATCTAGAATATTTAAATCAAAAGCAGCTGCAGTGTTCGTTGAAAAGAAATTCTCAAAATTTGATGTTGTTGTTGTTAGCGATAGCGCCGCCGGTTGTGTTGAACTTGTGTAACCCCCTGTTGTTTGATAATTATTATTGTCAATACAATCTTGTGAATAATGTTGCACTGTTGATGGATTCCTTCTTGGGGCCATTGAACTCCACAAAACCAACTTAATACTAGTTGGCCAACAATTTAAAGAACTTTTGATATGACGGGATTAAAAATTGAAATAAAATTTTTTTTTTCTTTTTTTTTTTTAATTATTTTTTGGCACAATATCAATTTTGATAAAAAAAAAGAAGAGAATAAACACCACGACGACGGCAGATTAAAAATTAATTATATTATTGTGATTATATTATTTTTATTCATTTTGGCAAAATGGAAATTAAAAATTCGTTATTTTTTAATGTTTTCATTTTTTTTTTTGTTTAAAATTTAATTTTTAAGAAATTTTAAAAATTTCTAATTTTTTTAAGACATTTTAGTTTTTAATATACATATATCTATTTATTATTATTATTATTTTTATTTTAAACTAAGTTCTATGTTGATATTAAAAAAAATATTATTTTATGTTAATTTTATAATTTTTACATATTTTGCAAATATTTTATTTTTAATTTTCGTAAAAAAAAAAATTTTTGTCTTTATTTTGTTTATATTTTGTTTTCTAATAACAATTATTCACAAATTCTTATATCTGTCAAAATTCGGTATCTCTAGGATTTATTTAATTTTTTTTCTTTTCTAATTTAAATTTTTTAATAAATTTATTTTGTTTTTTTTTTTTTCAATAAAAAAGTTAGTTATCGCTATTTTTTTTTATATTTTTGAGAAAAAAAAAGTATATTTTATAAAAAGAAAATACAAAAAAAAAAATTTCCTGAGTTTCTTTTGAACTTTTGACAATTTATAATTTACAAAAAAAAAATTATTATTATATTTGAATTCAAAAAATCTTTTTTTTATTATTATTAATTTATACACTTTATTTTTATAATTGTATTTGACTTTAATAGTTTTTTTTTTTTATTTAGTTTTACTTACTTGTTAATTCTCAAAAAATTAGTCGATATAGTTTAGATAGTATTTATTTAAAAATATCTTTTTTTGTATAAAAATGTAAAAGGGGGAAAAAAGGAATTAAGATTGTAATTTTCCTTGTTTTTTTTTTTTTTTTTCTGAAATTTTTGTTTGTAAATATTTTTTTATATTTTTTTAATTATTTAAAAACTATCTTAATGATAGAACTTTTTATTTTTTGTTCACGATTTTATACAAATTTTTCGCGTAAAATTTTCCAAAATTCATAAATAGAGAGAGTAAAAAAAAAACGTAATTATGAAAATTAAAAAAAAATTCAAGAATAAAAATAAATTATCTTTTCTATTTTATTTTATATTCTACTATTTTATATTAAAAAAAAAAAAATTATACATAATTCAAAAATATATTTCCACTCTTTTGCATTAGTCAATATTGAAAAAAAAAATAAAATTAATTTTCCTTTCCTTTAACAAAAAAAAATTTATAGCTATAGCAATTTAAAAAAAAAAAAAACAAAATCTTAAAAATTTTTGTATCTTTTCTTTTTCTTTTTAAACTTGGAAAAATAACACTCTATTCAATGTTCACTGTCAAAAGAGCTAAATGAAACTGAAAACTTTTTTTTCACTAAATGATATTGTGTGAATCGTAAAGTGAAGAATATAAAATATAAAATATTAACAAAAAAAAAAAAAATACAATAATAAAAAAAAAATAAATAAATAAAAATATTATATACGAAAAATTACGCATACACACACACATATGCACCGCATGGTGTTTTCTCAAACCATTTGTATACAAATATAAAGCAAAAAAAAATTTTACTTCCACTCAAATATGCCGAATGACTCAAGTATCTTTTTTGTTCTGTTCTCTCATACATATACATATTTTTGTATAATTTTTTTTCCGACTGAGCTAATGGTAAATGGAGTTTTTTCTTGTTTTAATTTAAAGGAAAAAAAACATTGTTTTTTTTTTTTTAATTTTTCATTATGTAAACGAATTTTCATGTTAATGTAAATAGATACAGTGCAAATAAAATTTAGTAAAATATTTTTGGTTTCTTACTTTAACTTAATTGAAGTTCTATATTCAAATCGAATTGAAGTTCATTATTTTGAACAAACTAATATTCGTCATATTATATAATCTTACATATCATTTTCAATTTATTTAAAAAAAACAGTACAATAAAACTTTAATTATTAAAATTGTACTAAGAATTTAATTCAATCCTTTTCGAAGAAATTAAAAATGTTAAACTCTACACAATATTCTGTTGCATAACAATTCGTTCAGAATGACCCACAAAGTCAATGAAAATGAAATTTTACTCAAATTCATTTTTTTTTTTATTATAAATTGAGTTAAATTAGAATTTATCTCTCAGTTGTATGTGGAAAATTTTTAAAACTATTTTGGTTTTTTGTTTATAATATTATTATTATATTTCATTTCACTTTCATTTATGTTTACGATTTTTATGATTTCAGAAGAGATTTTTATGAATTGATAGTAAGAGAGCGCAAAAGAGATTAATGCCTACATTATTCGTCTTGCAATTCAGTATTACCAGACGACTGCAATTAAAATATCTACAAAATAATGTTTGCACATAAGTTATGTTTTTTATTTTAGATAATAATAGTAATAGGAGGAATTTTGTAGAATTTATAGGATGTGTATATTGTTAATGTATTAATTTAATATTGATTCAAAATAAAGATCTATTTCTGCACGAAATTATTATTCATATGTATATAAAATTTTTAATATTACAAATAAAATAACAAAACAATTTTGGGATTGCACAATAATTAAATAAACATAAATATAATACTTGTTAAATAAATGTTATTGAAATGGTTATTATTGAAAATAATCTTCACTTTTGTCCTGTGCCTTATGTTAGCCCATAAAATGTCTCGAAATACAGAAAAATCTCGACAAATTTTACTTTTAAGTTAATAATTATAAAATTTAATAAATTCAAGAATAAAAAATTTTATTCGAAATAAATAATAATACTTAAAAATCTAGTATGCACAACCAGATATGCTTATATAAAACTTATAAGAATTTATGTATGTATATACATAACAAGAGTTACACATACACATAAATAATCTATATATATACATATTTAAATATCAAAGATCACGTACTAATCCCTAACATAAATTAAAGAAACATAAATAATAGCATAAATGAATAGTGCATAATAAAACATAAAAAATATTATTTTATTACTAATTTTCATTAAATTTCAGTATATATGAATTTGTGAAAAAAATAAAAAATAAAAATAAAAAAATCAAGTAAAACTGCAATTGAATCTACATTATTGCAAAAACATGATTCACAGTATATTGTAGACTCAGGTTCATGGTCATATACATATTTATTCAATTGGATTTTATGCTTTTATTTACTTTTTATTACTTTATCATTTAAATAAAAAGTTAAAATAAACACCATTTAGTGAAATATTAAGTATATAATAATGTAATCAAATTTGCAGATATTATAATGAATGATTTAATAAATTTAATTAGTTTTGTAGCGTTGTACCAAGGATCAGCAAATTAAAATTTATAATATAATTAATAAAAAAATAATATGTAATAACAATAATATAATTATGTTAATGTTTCATTATTAAATTTTAATATTATAGAAAAAATGTGAAAAATAGATATACCTTATAAAAAATCATGCGTTAAAAACATTTTCCACCCCAGCCGAATATTCTTGACAACACTTAGAAATATTTTTTTTTAAAGTGAAATCTATCTATCTTTACTCTCCATATGCTAAAATTGAATTGGCATCTTCTCACATCGTACAATAACATTTTCGACAATCTCATTGAAAAGTTACAATTTACCAATTAACTCTTCCAAAATTTTGAAATTTGTATTTTGTGTTTTGGAAATTGTATTTTATGGTCAAAATTTAAAAAAAAAATTAATTTAATACCTTTAGTAAGTTCTTCACTAAGAAAATTTAATAAAAGTAATAATAACAATAATAATAAACATCTTAGGCTTGCTAAAATGAAATAGGTCTGGCGATCGTTAGCTATCTGACTATAAGTACAATTTTTCTATTGACTGTGGATGAATTGAGCTTCCATCTTTTAATTTCATGACCTGTTGGTGATCTTGAAGTTTAAATTTAAATTTATTTTAAATAATTTTATTCCGAGATTCAGAGTCGCAAAGCTTTAAGTCTTTGCTCAGCGATGATATTTTGATGTCCATAACTCATTTTTTTTTATTCTGAATTTTTTTTTATTTATTTTTTAATTTTATCATTTTAATCTAAACTATTCATACTGTATATAATTTAGAATATTATTACCAATTAATTAAACAAAGTGAAAACGATATGTACTGTACATGCAGTCAGAAGTGGATTGTATACAAAAGAAACAGCTCAATAACCTTCCATCTTGAGACACATTCCAAACGATCTCTTAGAGTTATCTAAATAACATTTAGTATTGCGAATAAAATTTAAACGTCATATCAGTTATCCAAAATGTTGCGGTTGAGCTTCTATAAAGCAATTATTGCCAAATATTAGAATACTTCATGCTCAAATAATAAATGCTTGTAATAAAAGTAAAAACAAAAGTATATAATAGAATCTTCCAAAAAATCTTTCAAAAGAAGTAGGTATATAATAGTATTTAAGCATGAATGAAAAAACGAACCTATTATTATTATATTGTATTTTTAAAATTTCCATAAACTGGCTTACTTACTTAAATATTTTATCTGCCATTTTAAACCAATAACTTAATAAAATTCTGATACCTACTTATCACCAAAATAATATAAATTTAAAAAACTAAACCTTTTAACGCAAAATGTGAAAAAAGAATATGTCAGTTTTTAAATTTAAAAGCTTTCATTACTAATTTTAATTGTAAATTAACAAAAAAAAATTTCCTACATTCATTATAATTTTTTTATTTTAATGGAAAATCAACCCTCAACAATAATGATCAGTTGACCATTAGTAAGTTCAAGGCAACTGATTAAAATAAAATATAAAAAACCAATATATGCTTTTTTTTTTAGTTGGGACAAAATATTTTATCCTAAAATATATTATAATTTTATTCTTTTTATTTTAGATGAAAAAAAAAGATCATTTTAAATTTAAATTATTAGAAATCAAATAAATTAAACAAGTTTTTGTTTAACAAATAAACATTAAAAATTGTAGTTAATTTTTTTGGGAGTTATATAGTTCATCGTAAAAGATTAGGATATTGCGACACTACATGATTTAAAACCGACCGTTTCTCTAATATAATTCTAAGATATCCAATTAATATAATACGATCAAGATCTACAAAATAGGGATTATTCGTTCAAAAAGTCTGCCAATCAACCGTGCAATATTACTCGAGCCTCAGGTTTTTTTAGACTGAACGCTGCAATTTTATACACACAGTAAAGGCACTTTTATTAATATGGTTTATACTTTTATTAATATGGTTTATTAAAAAAAAAAACGAATGTAGAACAATAGAAGTGTAGGGCCCGTTTACAACGTTCCGATTTTACCACCAAGAGCTAAACATATATTTTAGGATCTTTCAATACCATTATACCAATATCATTTAGTCATATATAAAATTAATACATAACAGTATTCAACGAAGTCCAGACTCCGTTCAAATTCTTTTAAACAATCGAGGTCTATAGATTTTTTTTAAATTCCTCTAATCCATATCTGTTCATTAATATATTAATTATCACCGTATTATTATTATAGAATATGTTCCTTTGGTCGAGCTGAAAATTAAGAGATGACTCAAATTTTCGCATTCAAAGAAATCGCTTCGGTACGTCATTGGTTGGTTTTATAATGATTGTACTTTGTAATTTTGCGCTGGAAGTAGACTTGTCCCTGTTATTCTGTTTCAAAAGATTGCCCCACATTTAAAAATTTTATGAAGTAATCTAATTTGAGTGCTTTTCATTTATATTTATTCATATGAAATTACAATCACTTATATTTTTATTATTTTTATTCTTATTATTATTGTTTTTTTGTATTTTCAAACTAATTCTAACCGAATAAGATTTGAGCTCAAGTGATTTCTAAACATTTGTATAAAATATTTTTCCATTTTATTATAAATTAAAATAATTTAAACCTAAATACAAATTTTATGTTCGGATGAAAAAATTTGAACACCCTAGTTTATTTTTTTGCCTACATTTTAATATAAAACATATAACATATAAAAAACATAAAATTGTAAAAATCAAAATGGCCTACATTACTACTTGTACATTAAACATATTTATACATATATTTACGTACTGTTTTCAATGAATTTATTAACACCTCTCCCTTTACAATCTTCAATACCACAAAATAAGAAAAAATAAGATAATATCTTTTCTAGTAGAATTTTTTTTCATTTTTTTTGTGAATGAAAGTAGAACACGCAGTTTTAAATATGTCCTTTTTCTTCAAACATTTTTTTTGTAAGGTATTGTTTTATTTTAACATCCTTTTTATTCAGTTTCTTGTTTTTTTAATTTTAATTTCTCACAAATTGAGTATTTGAATCCGTTCCGTTTTTTTTAATATAATTTGCGAATATAAAGTTAATATAACAATAATTACCAAACTATATAATACCAATGAAGTTTTGTGACATTATTTTTTCTTTTAATTTATCATTTATGTCCTGCTATTATGACAATAGCATCTATGTAATATAAACTAAAATAATTTTATAACAAAGTTACAATAAATATTCCCTTAATTCAATTCTTTTATAACGATGAATTATTTCAGCAAAATTCTTTTTACATATAATCGTCTTTTATAACACACCTAATATAGCGCACGCACCCTACACGCACAAAAAAGGACATGATGTCCTTATAACATTTTTTTTTTTGTAAAAATTAGAAAAAAAAAACAATTTTGAAGATACACATAGAAAATTCTTTAAATTTTTTTTACTTCTTCTGATGTAGTAATTGTACATGTACATATTTGTATAACATAAACATAGTTTGTTTTTTTTTGTTCATAAAAGACTCCGCCTACAACAAGAAGGATCCTTTTTCTGCCAAAAAAAAAACAAAAAAAAAAAAAATTAAAAAAATAAAAATCAAAAAAGTATGTTGTATAAATATACAACAATTTTTCGCTTTGTCCTTCAAGAATAATAGATCCTTTTTTTTAATAAAAGAGTTGAACTTAATAGAGTTATGTGTTTGATTGTGTAACATTAGGATAATACCACGATTCTTGTTTGAAATAAAAAAATTAGTGAAAATGGTGAACAGGGATATTTTTTTCCTAATTTTGTGTTTTATTTTTAATTTGGATAATTAATATACGAAAAAGCTTTTTAGCATTACAGCGGATGTTTTGAAATAATGAATCATGAATCATTTTGTAGTAAATTTGAAGAGCATGAAATTAATTTTACATTCAAATATATTTTTTTTTTTTCAAATTTTCATAAGAAATTCCCTAATTTTTATTCTATAATTCCGAGTGAAAATCACACAAAAGAAATATACAATTAAATATAGAAATATACAATTAAATATGTATATCATATATACTTACTACATATTTATATATTTTATGTCGAAGTTGTGGCACCTCTGTAAGATTAGCTTGACCCCTCGCTATATCGACTTATCTTTGTAAGACAAAAATTTTTATGTTTTTATTTGAACAAATTTCACATTTCATCTAAACATATCACATATTAATATCTATGTATCTGATTTTTGCTTTTAATTTGCATATCTTAAGGCTAAATCTACTTTCTAATATCAGTAATTTTTCATTATTTATCGATGTATGTATGTATTATATCTTACAAATCTAAAAGACGATTCTCTATAATAAACTATAAATTTGATTTAATTATTTAACTTTAACAGTTTATCATAGAAAAATTCCTATAAATTAATTTTAGACAAGAAAAAATTGTACATGTAGATATATTAAATCTGTCATATTATGTACAATTATTTTCTTGAATACCTGAGGGTTGTTGTAAGAGAAAATTATATATTACATCACTTTATAAATTTTATTATATGCAAATAACAAAAAAAATAAAATATTTTGCATAATATTTCTAAAGTTGACTTTATATTTTTAGTCTGCATGGTTTTTTTTTTTATTCTTTTCCTGAAAATATTCCATTAATATAAAGGAATAATATTCAATATATACATACTATGTACGTTATATCAATTTAAAGATAATATTTGAACAAAAAAAAAATTTTTAAGGCTTTTATATTATAGTACATTTATAACAAAAAAGGAATTTATTAAAATTTAGTTATTTATACATACATAATTTATAAAAAAAAAAAAAATTGCATTAATTTTTTTTAAAGCAAACTTCCATCACAGGGTTCTGATGGCATGGCACTCTCTTTCAGTGAACTACAATTTTAGTTATAATCGTGTATGTTAGTCAGGAAGATTATATTGAAATATAAAGAACAATTTTACGTAATAAAAATATGTATTACATTCATGTTACAATAATAATGAGTATTGCGTTAATGACATTTTTAAATAAATTTTCTATACAACCGCAAGGACAATAAAAAGGAGCAGAATTGGTTATCTGTCATATAGTAAGTCGTTTTTATCGCAGAAAAAATAAGAATATGCAATGGGTTCATACGACACACACGACGAAACTTGGGGGCGAAAGAAGTTCTAACTATCTAGTTTTATTTTTATTTCTTGTTACTTACATAGAATGTTTTGTACACATTAATTTAAATAAATATTTGTTGAAATTATTGATAAAATAAGAGGAAAATGCTAATGCACAAAAAAGTAAAAGTTCAGCCGAAAGTTTCTTTTTTTTTTTCGATTTTTGATACAAAAAAATGGTCGGAATTTTAATAAGTTTATAGTCTTCACAATTTTTGAGGATATATACATAATATCATTTCTCTTAAAACCTAAAATCTTGTTTGAGTACTAGACACATATATGTATCTACATTTTTAACATTTTAATTTTTAAATATTTAACAAATTTGTGTTTATAAAGCGGCTTTCATTGAATTTCATTGGAAAGGGAAATCAAATGTTACAAATATACATAAGTAGTCACATAATATACTATATGTACAATTCGAATTTAATACCAATGTATAGAAGAAATTTTTTTTTATTCCTGATTTTGTATTGGGAAAAGTCTGGAAAAATTTCAATGTTATATACAAAAAAAAAATGAAAATAAAAAAAAATATAAAATTCAAGTTTGCAGAGAAAATGTTTCCACAATGTGAAAAATTTTATATAGGAAAAGGGAAAGCATTTATATCGGTTTGATATAATATATAAAGGAAAAGTATTATTATATACACATAATTTATACGTAATATATATGTATAGTATATACATAATAATACATAATCATTATATAAATACTACTTTCATATACATATATTTTAAGTTGTTGTTTGAGGAAATTTTTCGACTGCAATCTAGGGCGTGGTCGCTTTAAAGTTAATAAACATTAAACTCAATAACTTTTATTTTAATTTTTACTAAATTGAGGTATTAAAAATTTATGTCCATTTAAAATTTGTAAATATTTGAAATTATTAGTTGATTTTATGAATCCGGCTGAAATCGCAGATCCAAGCTTAGTGAAAAAGTTATAGAAATTTCAAAAACTTTTAAAAGATAAGAAATGATGGCAGATGATTTTGTAGCGAAAAATTTTATAGATTATTTTACTTATTTTTAAATATTGTTGTTATTGTTTGGAGACTAACAACTTTATCCAAACAAAAACTTAAATTTAAAATTCAGTATAAAATTATGACAATTGAAGGAAACATTTCTGTTTGAAATTAATTTTTCGTATTGACTGTCATCTAGGAGTTTGGGAAAAAGTCCTTGAACTAGAACTTCTCTCCAGCTTTCCAGCTAGTGTAGCATTTAACAATAATTTTCAAAAATATTTACTGTTTATATATTGATTAATAAAAATTAGGTACAAAACACTAACTATGTTAATTCGATGTGAATAGCGGCAAGTAATATTCAAATAGAATTATAGAGTCTGAGTTCCCACCATAAAATTTTATATTTCTTCTAACGAACTATGTGAACACAAGTATTGAGTGACAACTTAAAGGTATTTAGGAACAACAAATTCGGATTTAAGAAAAACTACGATTCAATAAATTAAGTATGAAGGATACAATTTGTCAAAAAAAACGTAACTACGTAACGTGTGTTTATTTAATAAATGTATTATCCTAATCTTGACTAATACGCATGGGGTGTTGGTTGTTGAAAAGAATTTTGTTCATCTTACATTCAAATGACTATATAAATGACTACATATATATAAAACTATATATTTAGAAGCCTAAAGTTTTTTTAAACGCTTCAGATATACATGTAAGTTAAACTACTTATGAGTTTCCAGCTGGGAAAAAATAGAATTGTAGTACTTCGACTATAACAATGTCAATAATACAAAATAATGTGAAGATAAAACTAGAAAAGAAAATATTTTCGTTGGCTCAAAAACCTAAATTTAAAATAGAAAAAAAAATGTTTTTGAAATATATTTTTGTTGTAAAAAATATTGCTCCATTTTTTATAATTGAATTGTTTTTTTTTTTTTCTCTTTCTTTTAAACTTATAAATTCAATTTTATCACTTTCAGTTACAATTACAAATTACATGTTCTGTTGTAATAAAAATAATAAAAAAAATACATATACATAATATTACATATATGTAAAAAATATAAATGGAATTAAAAAAAAAAAAAAAATTATCTTTTTTTTTTTTATTTACAATTTATTCTGTGATATTTAACCAAGGACATCATTTTTTTATTTCAGTACAGAAAAAAGGACTTTCTCCTCTTACTACTCAAAACTTTCATTTTTTACAATCTGCATAAATATAAAACTATTTTTATTACAATAATGTATATAGTAGCTTTCCAAAAGCATAAAACTGCAACAACATACTAAGATTTTTATCTGCAAACAAAACGCAAAAAAAAAATATAAAAAAAAAACCAATTTTTTATTTTTCATAATTTTTACAAATAATATACATAGGTCTATATTGTATTACATAAGCCTGGGATTATGTGTCTGGCTATTTTTATATGTTCTAGCATAATAGCAGCATAAAAAAAAACGTTATGTATAATGTTACTTGGCAACAACATAAAAATCCAAGTGCAAGGGCGAAAAAGAAAAGCATTTTGTTGTTATTAAACATTATATTTTCTATGAATTGTGTAATTTTAAAAGAAGATGTTCATATTAGAGTTTTCTTATTATGATATTAAATTAATTATTATAGAAAATATTTTATTGTATATTTGATGACTTTAATTCAATTTATGTATTTGGTATACAAATTTTGGTTTGTTTTCGTTTACTATCTCTAAGCAAAATTTTTACTTTCAATATACAGTCTTTATGTCTATATAATTTCATCGTAGTTTATAAAAAAGGCTGAAATTTAGGAATTTTTAAATAAGCATAAATTTAATAAAATATTTTCATCTTCTTGTTTGCTCTAAATAACTTCAAGAAGGCAAAATCTGTGATAGAGTACGATTCAAATCACTTGACCAATCCGTTATGCAAAGCTTTCCCTTTCCATTACAAAATTCCATACAAAATTTGCATGAGCTTTTTTCTTAAATACTTTCCCCTAAATTTTGTATGAAATTTTGTAATGGAAAGGGAAAGCTTTCCATAACGGATTGGTCAAGTGATTTGAATCGTACTCTATCATATGCGTTTCGTCCAAGGTAACTTATTTCAAATTTTTTTTTCTTCATAACCCTTATGTCACTTTGTTTCAAATTATAAACATTGGTTGTGATTATGTAAGTGTTTGATATGAATTCATTTATTATTATTATGATGTGGACGTTGTGGTGTGCCAATTCTAGCTTCACATGCAGATCATCATAAATAAATGACATATTCCTCATCTTTCTCCATTGCTTATCTAAACAATATCAACTTTAGAATGGTAAATCAATATTATATATTTTTTCAATGTTGAAACATTCAGTGATCCTGTTGCCAACAATAGAAAGTTCCTTCATATAAAGCAAA
This sequence comes from Hybos culiciformis, assembly GCA_964007475.1. Taxonomy (NCBI): domain Eukaryota; kingdom Metazoa; phylum Arthropoda; class Insecta; order Diptera; family Hybotidae; genus Hybos; species Hybos culiciformis. The sequence continues at coordinate 33,892,384 of OZ023273.1, read as the reverse complement.
CAATTGAAAACCTAAAAATAAAAAAAAAAATATATAGACGCAATGAGGAAACCATAATAATATAATACTTTTAACTCAAACTCCCACAAGCTCCTTTTATTTTTGTTTTCAACTTGAAAAAAATTTTCAAACCAATATTGTCTTTGCAAGTGAAATGGGGAAGTAGGTTAAATTTTCTTCTCATCCCATTGGTTTAAAAAATGATTGTGAACTGAAAAAAAAAAACAAATTTTCTTTCCCTTGATATTTTGTTTTATGTTTTTAATCATTCCAGATTTTTCTCTAGTAAATAACAATGTTATGTACCATTCATACATATATTTATAAATTTTATCCCTTTTTTTTTGCTTTCTATTTCGATACTACAAAAGCACTCTGTGTAAGTTGTTTTTATGCCAGAGTATTTTTTTTTTGTTAATCAGATAATTTTCATTATCATTTTCCTATATAAAAAAAATAGCTTTTCCTATATATTTTATACAACTACAAAATACAAATATTATAATAATACAAAATTCTTTCTCAACCCCCCAATTGTAAAAAAGGAAAAAAAAACGTATTTCACTTCGTTCTAACCTCTTTGAGTTCTTTTTATCCAGGTATAACGTGCATCCTGAAAATTCCCTTAAAATTGTAAAAAAAAAAAAAGAAGTAAATAATATACAAACATAATTTTATATGTAAAACTTATTTCTCTGCATAAGTTTTTTGGGGGAGTAAACAACACAAAAGTCCTGTGGGAAAATATTTTAGGCATTAATAAGCTGCACAGACAAAATTATATTTTGTAGAGATATTTTCCCCATTTGAAATTTGCAGAGTTGTAATAATCACAATTTTCAAAATAGAAAAATTAATTATGAACTAGTTATCAAGGATAATTTTTTAATGAAATGTAATTTAATTGAGAAATGGTCTTACTAATGACCAATATTTTAATTCTTCTTATTATTTACTTTTAATATAAGTTTAATATTCTTAATAATTTGCATAGAAATATGTTCACTCTAAATAATATTGTCTGCAAAAAAAAAAAAATTGTGATTCATTGAAAACCATAATCACAGTTCTAGGATTTTGCTTAGGCTTTATTATGTGCATTTTTTCTTGAATATTATATTCTATATGCTATAACAATAATGGCTCTTTTAATTTTCTCTTGTATTGTATTTACGTGCTGCATTGCATTATTTAAGAATTTTTCTTTTCAATCACGCAACTTTCACGTTTTATTTATATATTTATATCTTAACTTTATGTGTTATGTTCATTTTACCATATTTTAAAATAATTATTTATGTTTGTTCTAATGGACTTTGAACTTTATAAATTGTAAGAAAATCTTATTTTTAATAGAAAACAATTTTTTTTCTTTTAAAATGAAAAATATCAGATTGCAATATAAGTTTTAAACACATTCGGTATATATATTATACCTACATTTATGTATATAATGTTTTAATACAAGCAAATATGAATATGAAAGCAATTTAAACTCGGTTTATTGTTAAAAAAAGGAAGCCCTTAAGCCAACTTTTTTTTTTATGAAAATAAGTCAGAAGTTTAAAAGGTAAATATCTTCTTTTTTTTTAAATTGAAAATATGTAGAATGTAGATATAGTATTAAACGTAATTAAATTATCTTACATGTAGATACTTACATAATGGTTGTTGTATACTATAATGTTTGTCGTTTGTGACATATTTGTCTTATAAAACATAAATTAAAAAATTATGTTTATTACCAACTTGAATTCTACTGTTAAAAAAAACATGTACCTACCTACTTGTATAATATACTTATTTATATTATATAAGTTAAATATATATAAATATTATATATTATAAATTTTTTATTTTCTTATAATTATGTAGCTATCAACAGCACTTCTACATATGTTTTCATGAGACTTATTTCATTAAAAAGAATTTTTTTTTATTTAATTTTTTTAAGTTAAATAATCCACTAAATTAAAATTAAAAAAAAAAATTCTGTTTGTTTTGTTTTGTCAACATTCCCATATGTTCTTGATCAAAATATTTCATTAATTGTATAATTAAAAAGAATTATTTCCAAAAAAGAATTTTAACAGACAATAAATTTATGGAATGACATTTCTTATGAGATTCTTTTTAAAAAAAATATTTTTGTCCGATTTTTTATATAATAAAAAAAAAAAAAAGATTTTATTTTTAATTAAAAAAAATTAAAATTAAATAAAAAATCAAGATGTCTCTACAAATAAATAAATATAAAATAAGTTTGATTATAAATCATTTTGTTGTTTAAATTTTGGAACTTTATTGCGCAATAATCTTTTTTTGTAAAATGTGTCTATAATATAAACAAATACATTTTTTGTTAAAAAAAAAAATTTGGTTAATAAAATATAGCGAAACAATTGATAAGGCTTCTTTGAAATAATTAATAATGTTTGTTTTTGCCTTCCAAGATCACAGTTATGAAAATATTTACAACATTTATTATGTTTTAATAATCTTAATGGTTAAAAAATTTACGAAAGCTCACACAAAATCAAAATTAGGCTTAATAAGAAAAAAAAGTTAAATTGAGCTTTTAAAAATACTCTAAAAATATTTTTTGTCTTATGACAGAATATTAAAAAAAAAAAATAAAAATTTGTGATTAAGTGTGTGTCAACGAGCTGTTTACCCGTGTTTACCCTTGATAAATGACTAACTTCACTGTAAGTCGTTTTTTAACTGTTAACTTGAACTTTTAATACCCTTTTTTTTCTATAAATAATTCCGAATTTTTGCTGTGACAAAAGTGTTCGTGCAGGTCTAATATATTAAGGCGCCAGGTTAATTTTTTCCACAAAACAAAATTTATTTTCTTCTTGTTTGGGTCAAAAACGCTTCACTTACTTGCTCTGATCAAAAGTTTCCAATGATATATAGTTAACACGTGTTAGAGTACACATTTTTTTTTTAAATTAATCTTAGAAATATTAATTTTTCAGGACGTTTTAGTGTTGAAGTGAGTTTCAAACATGATTTTTTTTTACATATTAATTTTTGATTGAAATCAAATATAGTGTTGCTTCGCTTCAATAACAAATGTTTAATATTTGTACAAATTGTGTCAATATTAAAATCTATTTATTCATATAAATTATATAGCTTTGAAAACTTTGATCACAGTGAAATAAATATTTCGTATTAAGTAAGTTATTATTATTCTTCACTAAAGATAGAAGCTATAAGCTGACATTGGTACCAAAATGAGAATTCAATATATAATTTTGGGAGTGATTATCTTTTTTTTAACCACAACTATATTGAATTCAGTGGAAGGTATGGATGACAAGACCAAAATTAAATGTGATCCAAAAAATAAAGATTCTGATCAAATTTGCTCTAAAAGATGTAAAATATGGTACCAATATGATACGGGATCCTGTAGTTCAAAACTAGGTGTTTGTTTTTGTCATGTCGGTCCAGTTCCTGATTTAGATTATTAATAATAATAATAAAAAAAAAAAAAAATAAGAAATAAAATTATTAATCAATATTTGAAAAAAAATTTTTTTTATTTAAATGTGTTCAAAAAAATAAATGTCATAAAAAAATTAAACCACTTGAATTGTCCACAACTTGGCCATGTTGTCAATGTAAAACCTTAGAAATAAAAAAAAATTATAATTTATTTTAAACACAGAATTTAATATTATCTAATTTACATTTTTTATTTATTTTTTTCAAATTATTTTCCGTAAAAATTTGCGTTTTTGATCAAATACCCCCAAGGGATAAATTCTGTGTGACTATTGAAAATTGGCTCACCCACTTTGAACTTAATTTTTTTTTTCGTAATCGATTTTTTTTTGTATAGAAGATTTTTTTTTTTATATATATATTTGAAAGAGCCATCATAGTTTAAAATCATAGGTAAACATAGTTTTTTCAGATTGGAAGAAAACTAATTAACTGTTGCTTGTCTTAGGATGATAACGGCCTTATCTAGTCTAGATAACGACAGAACAAAACTCAAAAAGCAGGTATTTATAATATGAGCGATAAAATAAGTGAAAATAGATGAATTAAAAAAAAAAAAGTTATAAACATTATTTAATTGAAAAGAACAGGATTATCGTTTCCAATACATTAAAGTTGTCAATGTCAATAAACATTCTTGACAAAAAAAATTCTCAGATTGAATCAAAAAATTGATAAATACAAATTTATTAGTGCAAACATCTATCTCTACTTTACTTCACAGCTTAAATTCAAAATCTTTAAAAAAAAAATTATAATATTTACGAATATATTCTATCGCTATCTTTTCAACATTAAATCTTTTTCTGCAGCCTTGCGTTGCATAGTTTTGTTTACATTTTAATTGTATTTTTTATTTATTTTTTTTGTGATATTTTTTTTTAGGCAATTGAAGCTCCATAAAAGGGTTTTGTTGAAAAAATAAAAAGGAAAAATAATGCCATTTTTATGCAAAATTTTTTTTTCTCGTGATATCAACATGAAAAAAAATTAGAAACCAATTAAATTTTTAGAAAAAAAAAAAAAATTAATTACCTTTATTGTGATTTTCAACAAAAAAAAAAGCAATGAAAATAAAATTTTTGATAAATGGGTTGGGGGAAAACTTAGAAATTGTAAAAATTAAAAAAAAAAAAAAATTGCCTGCGTTTGATAAAACATTTTTTTTTTTTTTTTTACCAAAGGGTTAAAAAAAATATGAAAAAAAATAAAATAAAAATTCAAATTTGGCCAAAAGGATTATCTTTGATTTATTTTTATCGTGACTTGAAATATTTTTTCGCCTATAGTTTTTGTTAATCTAAATGTAAATGGGATAAAGCAAGATTGTGTCTTTTAATATGAATTTCTGAAATCGCTAAAAATTTAATTCGGTTTACAAAAGAATAACAAAAATTATCATTGCTGTCAAAACTGTACAAATAATTGAATTTGTTTGTATGCAATGAACTAAGATTTAAAATTCGTATTTTTTTTTAGTTATTTTAATTAAAATAATAATGTATAGTGCAAAATGTTGCTGGAATTTAATTTTTTAACGGAGAGTTAAAATACGATATAAACTTTTCTGTAAAATATAGACGGTTGGTCATCGTATTTTATTGTACGAAAAAATACACTTCTTTAAGTTTTTTATTGCACTTTAAAAAAATATATGTTTTGTTTAATTATATATTTTTAAGCCGTTTTACATCCATCCGCCACTAAAATATTTATAACTAATGAACTGTCAAATTGATTTAAATTCCTTGAATGCCAAAATATGCGCAATATCACTCACTTTCATCTTGACTAAAGAATGATATTCTAAGATTGAAGATTTAGCAGGTGAAGGCTGTCAGCTAAATAATTTGTCGATTAGAGAAACTTAAAAAATGGTAAGATCTAGGGATTCGGATTGAGGTGTCGATTTTCATAAATATTTCTTATAAATATTTGTATGACTAAATGGTGTTGGTATTAAACAGTATCTTATGAGTAAAGTAGTTTAATTGTTTGAATTTTTTTAAATTTCATCATTAAAGGTTTGTCAAGTGTCCACACAATCAAGATTATTTATTTGTATAGCGAATTTCATATCGACCAATCAGGGAGTCGAATTCCGATTCCGATTCCCAAAGGAAAGATTCGTCGAAACTTATTCGGAGTTATTCAGTTTATGTACTTATTTTTTCTGTACTTTTCTAACTAATAACCTGTTAATCATGTTTTTAATTCATATTGCAGACCTTTAGGAGATTATAAACGTTACCATTACGTTATTTTTATGTATAAACTAATTTTACTAATTTTCTTTTACTTTCTACTTAAAATCTCTGTATTCCTTATTCACGAAGTTGCTAAAATTGCTGATGCCTAGATATACTTTGTTTCGGACATAATAAATTAATATTAAAAAGAAATAAAAAAAAAAAAAAATTTGTTTGAAAAAGATGTTAGTAATTTGTCCCAGATGACTTTGAATTTTTTTTTTCCAGCTTTTAAATTTTAATTTCTTTGATTTTATTTTTTCGGTATACCTAGTAATTGAAATTTAACAAAAAGGGTTAATTGACTTTAAAAAAAAAAAATAAACCAATTCAAAAAAAAAATGAAAGAATTTTCCTAGAAATTTCATCATCAGCATAATTTTAATTACATTTTTGAAATAGAAAAAAAATATATGCTTCTACGGATGTTGGAAATATCTAACTTATTTCAATTTTATTTTAACACTATCTTAGAAATTATAGATACTCATTGTTGTGATTAAAATTAAACCATAACTATGTATAAAACCAACCACTGGAATATTACATCTATTAAATTTAAACTTAGCCGAAAACTAGAAGCCGGATTATACCAAATGTCGTAGCCGCCGTTATGATATACATATTTATCCATTATACTCACGACAAGGACCTAGATAGATTCCATCAAACTATTACAAAAAAAAAATAAAAAAAAAAAACCAAAAATATTTCAAAATTTCAAATTTACTTCTTCTAAATAAAAATTGTTATTTTTATGAATTATTTCTTTTTGCACGCATTTAAATTAGTTTTAAAAATATATATACACATAAATATGTATATACATTTTTTATTTGATTTTTATGCTACAGCATATAACATTTTAATGTTTGAATGCAGGTTTTTTTTTTTTAGGTTTATGATCATAAAATAAAAAAAGGCAAAAATTGTAAAAAATAAAAGAATATTTGCAATTATTAACATTTTGGTTTTATTTTTTATTTATTTATTTGCTTTTTTTATTTATTTATTTTTTTTTGCATATAACATTGGTTCATGATGTTTTTGGGGGCATGTTTAATTTTTTTTTTTTATAGTTTTTAATGTTCTTTTTAAACGCAAAATTTTTATTAATTTTGTAGTATTTTTATTTTCTTCTTTGCAAAAAACAAAAAAAGTATTTTCAAACAGACCGTAAAACTTTTTTTTTTTTTTGTAGTTTTGAATATCAAATCGTATTTATTGCGCAACGCTTTTTATTCAATTTTTTCCACAAGGAAAAATAAAGAACAGTGTTTTTTTTTTTTAACTTTAATTTTCCATTTCCGAATAAAATAATATGCGAAAGGGAAAAAAAAATATTAAAATTATTGCCTAAAATATCTGTAAAAAATAAAACCAAAAAAAAAAAAAAGGGTTGTTTTGGTTACGGTTGAAATATGCAAAATTTTTGGAAAAAAGTTTAGCTCATTTTTTTTTTTTTATTTAATATTATAATTAATTTTTTTTTAATTTTTTCGATGTACTGAAAAAAAATTTTTTTTTTCGATCTTGATCATTTATCTATTAGATTAGAGTGTTTGGAAATTATATAATTAAGATCGCGCGGTTTCTTAATTCTACACATGTTGTGATAGTTCCAATTAAATAAAAATGAGAAGAATTAATAAATTTGAGTTTGAATCTTATATTCATCAAGAAAAAAAACCAAGAATTTAATAATTCTAATTATCATATTGTTTTCTGTCGAAATCAGACAATTTAGTTTGAGCGTAGAATTGAAGTAAAATTGTTATGTGTATTCTTTATTCGAATATAATACTTACATAGTAATAGTTAACATTTTCATTTTTTTTTAATTACAATTTGTTCAAAATAACATTCATGAAATGTCTATTCACAGAAAAACATTATGTTCAATTAAAACATTTTGTATCTGTTAATTTTTATATAAAAAATAGCTTAAACTTAAATAAACATTAATTATGTATAATTGTATAGCTAAATACATATATATTTGAGTTCTAAGTCTGTCTCATCACCATATTATAAATTATTTCGTTTTTGTTTGCATAATAATTTGAATTTTTCAAATTTAAATTTAAAGTTTAAAAAATTTTTTTAGTGTACCTTTTTTTTTTTTTTTTTATTATTATTTTAACTGTTTTAAACTTTTATGATGATTTTTCGTAATTTGTGTGCAAAAATTACTTATTACCATTTTTGATCGTGCGTTGATAATTGAATAGCTTTTGTCTCCCTATATTATCCCTAAAAATAATTCCAAAAAATATATGTATGTATTAAAAAAAACACTAATAAAATACGAAATTTATTACATTATGTCAGAAAAATATATTATTTGCAATGCTTTAGTATGTTCAAAATTGAAGTCCTAAATATAAAACTTGCAATTTTTATTTTTTATTTTTGTGTTGTTGTTGTTAACTTTCCCAACTTTTTGTGATTCAGAGGGCGTGAAAAAAACATATATTTATATACATATGTATAATTTAGGTTTTTTTTGTTTAACATTTAATGCATACAATTAAATTTACAATGGACCTTATTAAAACAATTGCATTTTTTTGTAATTCAAAATTTTCTGAAAATTAATGTGAAAAAAAAAAAAAAGTTTTCATTTTACTTTGTTTCTGTAACAATTTTCGTGTTAAAAATATATATTATAAATTTATACTGATAGCTTTACATTAATGCTTATATAATCAGTCGGAAGAATATATCGTCTGCTGAGAAATGAAACAACGTATGACATTTATATGTCATTATTTGACAATAGCACCATTCGATTCCTCGTACTCGATTTTATAAGTACAACTACTTTGCAATATTCTTAATGTTGATGAAAATTGTACGCTACTTGATATTTTTTCATACGTTTTTTTTTATTTTCAAATCTTTAAATTACTCGAAACTATACTTTTCATTATACGTTATTTCATTTCTGAGCAGGCGATATATAATAAATGTTAAAATTAAATGAAACTTTTATATTCAAAATCACAGGTATACTCTTATATTTTATTAATGCACATTATATTTTTTATGATCGCATTATAAGTAATCTAGAAATTGACTATTTCTTATAAGTTCATTCTCATTGGTGAAAATTGAAAAAAGAAAAAACAAATAATCAAGTTGTCAAACTAAAAATTATAATTTTATCATAAAGCAGCAAAAAACATGAAGCAACGAATTAAACACACATAAAATAATTTTCAACAAATTCACCAATAAATTTTCAATCCCCTGTGCTCAACTGAGCCTGTATATTATATTTTTATTTATTTTTACATATTTTCATAAAAAATTTCCTAAAAAAATTTTTTTGAGATAATTTCAAATTTTATAATTAAAATAAAAAAAAAATAATAATCGTTTTCGTTTTTTAAATTAAATTACATAGTGAATACAGAATTTAAGATTCTTTGATTTAAAAGACCGGAAATTTATATAATTTTTGGGGGGACAATGCAAAAATAATAAAAAGCATTTCACAACGACAATTTTATTTTTCAAATTAATTTATTCATTTAAAAATGTAAACTTCTTTCTCACGTTTTGAGGTTTTTTTTTTTTAACAATATGTATATACTTTCCAATGATTTTTTTTTTCGAAAATAAAACATTTATTTCAGTATGTAATAAAAACAATGTTCTTAATGTTAAATTATTAAAATAAAAGGAGTTAATAAAATTAAATTTTCTTTGTATAAATAATAAATAAATATTTATTTATAATTACCATATAATATATATGATCTTATACTTACTATGAACTATGTATATTATTGTATAATATACATATTAAATACTATGCTTTATTTAAAAAAACAGGAAATATGCAACAACTTTCTTATAATTATCACGTCTATGGAGGATAATTTAAAATTTTGGTGATGCATAAAGTTAATTGCAATCGCACTTAAATTACATTGTAAATAATTTATAGTATAATAATGATATAGAACTAGTGAACTTCAAATTAAAAATAGAATAAATCTCAATCAAAAATATAACATAGTATTTTACCACCTCTAATAGGGCAATACATAAATGAGCTATGAGAGTTATATTGTAAGACATTATATAGGTATTTCTGAATTTGAATTAAAAATTCAATATTAAATGCTGCATTGATGAAACTGAATTTTAAGCTTCTAATTCAATTTTTCCTTTGTTTGTATGGAAAACATCAAAAAAACATTCAAAAAAGTTTAGCAGCGGAATCAAAAATTTCACAATTCAAATAATTATCTTTAAACAAAAAGGTATGAAAACTAAAAATCACGAAGCTAAATATTATGGAGAATAAATGTACGCAAAAATGTATAAAAAAAAAAGAATCAAAACTAAAACTACTCACGATCGCGAGTCATGTTCTTCATTTTTCCAGCCAGCGAGTAATTGCCAGCTAGATTTCGAGTAATTATTCGGTGGAACACAAAAATTATCAAGACAATATATTATGGAAGATTTATTAACGCGACAATGTATGTTATAATGTCCTTAATGTTTCAATTTTTCTGATTTTGAATATTATGCAAATTATTGGAATTACTTACATATTGTATTTTATATCGAACATTATTATGATATGATTTTGTGGAAATTGGTGTATTTTGAAATTAATTTAAGCGTGATTTCGTGTTAAGAAACCTAATGCAATATTAGGAATAAAGACTTTTTTTTCTCGTTTCTTATGTTAACTATAAATATGTAACGTATTGTACATACATAATATTTCACAAATTAAAATTCTTTTTTTTTGTTTTTTCGACAATGTATATTTAGTATAAGAAAATTTTTAAAATACCTATTTATGCTTCACCTAAAAAATTATCAATAAAAATTTTATTGTTAATTTATGTTTCAACTGAATATATTATTATTATTTTTTTTTTAATTACCATAAAATTATTTTTTACATTCACAAAGAATGCAAAATAAATGCAAAATTTTCTTTTTTATTTATTTAAAAATAGAAAGTTATTCAATTTTGAATTAGGATTCAGTCTTCTGTGCTATATTATATTTATGTATATATTTAAATATATCATATTTGTCCTTAATAAGTACAGATTAGTGCTGCCAGTATCTCGTAAGATAATTAAAGAATGGTTTTCTGAAAATAATACAAAATTTTTTTTAATTGAATTGTAATTTTTTTTAATTGATGAGCATTTTAATACGTCTACATACTGGAAGTATCATAGCAAAGCTTGTAAGTATCAACATATATTATAATATCACTATAGGGGATCATCTAGACTAGGACTATATAGGGGAGGCTAGGACTATATCGGCTATATCGGCTTAGCAGCGATCTTTTCAACTCTTTGGGGCTGCTGCTAAAAAAAAAATTCATTGCTCGCTGCTGCGTCGCTGATAATCGCTAAAAAAAAACCGTTAAAAAACAAATCGAAAAAAAAAACAAAAAAAAAAAAAAAAAAACAAAAAAAAAACAAAAAAACACAAAAATTTTCGTCGCTGCTTGGTTTTTTTTTTTTTTAAAACTTCTATCGCTGCTAGCGATCGCTTTCTCCTAAAAATTTGTGGCTGCTGCTAGGCCAAAAAACGTCGCTTGTCCCTTGCGGTCGCTGAAAATCTATGTCGGTGTCTGATTCTATAAATAATATATTTTCACTCTCAGCTCTAACCCAGGAGAACGACGAGGATGTTGTGATTTTTTTTTAAACTTTATTTAATGTTTTTTTAATTTTTATTTGTTTATTTTTTTTTTGCTTTTAGTATATTTTTTTATTTATAAATAAATTTTTTTGATATTTTTTTTTGCGGTGTAGTAAAGTTTAGTTATTTTTGATATCGGTAATCAAAGTATAACAGAAGATTGCTTTGCTTTGCATGATATGCTTTACTGTGAAGATAATATAAATTATATATAAAAAAAAAAGTAAAATTGTCACGAAATCGCTGAAAATGATCATTAAATTGAAACCTTTAAAAATTAACAAAGTACAAAATTTGTATTAAAAACGTTTATTATTATTTTTTATTATTATTTAATAACTTTTTACAAAAATTAATAAGTGGCAGTGGTAGCTGCATGGCAGCGGTAGCTGCAGTGGAAGCGGTAGCTTCGGTAGCACCGCTAGTTTCAGTGGCAGCAGTAGCTTCTGTGGCAGCGGTAGCTTCAGTGGCAGCGATAGCTTCAGTGGCAGCGGTAGCTGCAGTGGTAGCAGTAGCTGCTGTGGCAGCGGTAGCTTCAGTGGCAGCGGTAGCTTCAGTGGCAGCGGTAGCTTCAGTGGCAGCAGTAGCTACAGTTACAGCAGTAGCTGCAGTGGCAGCAGTAGCTGCAGTGGCAGCAGTATTATTATTTAATAACTTTTTACAAAAATTAATTGCAGTGGCAGCGGTAGCTGCATCGCAGCGGTAGCTGCAGTGGCAGCGCTAGCTTGAGTAGCACCGGTAGCTTCAGTGGCAGCAGTAGCTTCTGTGGCAGCAGTAGCTGCAGTGGCAGCGGTAGCTTCAGTGGCAGCGGTAGCTTCAGTGGCAGCAGTAGCTGCAGTGGCAGCGGTAGCTTCAGTGGCAGCGGTAGCTTCAGTGGCAGCAGTAGCTGCAGTGGAAGCGGTAGCTTCAGTGGCAGCGGTAGCTGCAGTGGCAGCAGTAGCTACAGTTACAGCAGTAGCTGCAGTGGCAGCAGTATTATTATTTAATAACTTTTTACAAAAATTAATTGCAGTGGCAGCGGTAGCTGCATGGCAGCGGTAGCTGCAGTGGCAGCGCTAGCTTCAGTAGCACCGGTAGCTTCAGTGGCAGCAGTAGCTTCTGCGGCAGCAGTAGCTTCTGCGGCAGCAGTAGCTGCAGTGGCAGCGGTAGCTTCAGTGGCAGCAGTAGCTGCAGTTGCAGCAGTAGCTGCAGTGGCAGCAGTAGCTGCAGTGGAAGCAGTGGCAGCGGTAGCTTCTGTTGCAGCGGTAGCTTCTGTGGCAGCGGTAGCTTCAGTGGCAGCAGTAGCTTCAGTTCCAGCAGTAGCTCCAGTGGCAGCAGTAACTGCAGTGGCAGCAGTAGCTGCAGTAACTGCAGTAGCTGCAGTGGCAGCGGTAGCTTCTGTGACAGCGGTAGCTGCAGTGGCAGCAGTAGCTGCAGTGGCAGCAGTAGCTTCAGTTGCAGCAGTAGCTGCAGTGGCAGCAGTAGCTGCAGTGGCAGCAGTAGCTGCAGTGGCAGCAGTAGCTGCAGTGGCAGCAGTAGCTTCAGTGGCAGCAGTAGCTGCAGTGGCAGCAGTGGCAGCGGTAGCTTCTGTTGCAGCGGTAGCTTCTGTGGCAGCGGTAGCTTCAGTGGCAGCAGTAGCTTCAGTGGCAGCAGTAGCTTCAGTTGCAGCAGTAGCTCCAGTGGCAGCAGTAACTGCAGTGGCAGCAGTAGAATACTTTCTTCATTGTTAATAAAAAAACTTATATTTTATTGATTGAAATTACAAGTCTTATATACTAATTAAAATTCTACAAATATTATTTAGTAAGCAAAAAATATCAATAAGAAACAAAAATTAAGATTTTGATATTTATGCTTAGTTAACATATAATATAAGCTTAAAAATTACAAAATAAAGGTGAGTGGATTAAATTTTGTGTTTACGTTGATAAACACACTACACCCTCACCGTTATAAGAAAAAAAATTTGTTTAAAAAAATTTTTTTGGAACGTAGTTCCTTAACGCGGCTTGACTAAAATGAAAGGATCCACAAGATTCCACATAATTTGACGATCCACAGGATTCCACATCTGATCGTCAGATATTTCCATAATCAAAAAAAATATATTGTATTTTTTTTTTGGAACGTATTTTAATTTTTTATGTATTATATTGTATAGATGTATGCATGAAAGTAGGTATATATTTGAAGAGTTTGTGAAAATTTTTACAATTTATTTTCACTGAAAATAATAATAATAAAAAAGAAATTGAAATTTTTGTAAACTTTTTATTTTTTTTAGGAAGAAATTATCAAAATATTTTTCTAAGTTATTGAGTTAATTGGAAAGTTATTTTCATAAGAAAAGTATAATAATCTTTAATTTTTTTTTTTTAAGTTTTTTTTGACAAGAAAGAATTTTTTTTTTGGACGTGTTTTAATTTTTGACAAAAAAAAAAAATATTTTTATTCTAACATAATTTGATTATTTTTGATAAGGTTTTTTTTTGATAATAAAAAAAATAAAATAAAAAAATTCACAATAATTTATTTTTGTCTCCAATTGAAGTTGTTTTCTTTTTTTTTTATTATGCTGTCACTTTTAAATCAGAATAAAAGTTGCCATAATTACAAAAAAAATAACCTAACAATAAATTTTGATTAATGATATGGTCGACGTAATTCACGCGCGTGTACGACGTATAATAAACTTATCAAAAAAAACAACAAATTTAAACAAAATAAATGCCAGAAAACATATGAGTGGGTTTTCTGAAATAATAATCTTAAAATCCCGTATGAAAAAAAGAGAAAAAATATGATATTGTCTATGGTGCGATTTAGTCTTAAAAGCCACTTGTTTAGTCTTAAAAGCCACTGTCAAGTGATTTGAATCGACGCCGTCGCAATTTAAATTGACTTGATATAATGTCCCTCTCGCGCAAATAGTAATAAATTTTATTGAAGTTTGTATGAAAACTTAAATTTTATTTGAATTATTATATAAAATAGTAATAAAATATTTAGAAAATATTATTTTTTTATTATTAACTAATTAATATTTTATAGTTGAAATAAAATTAAAATTTTCATACTAATTTCAATGTAAATTAAAATATTGCATAATTTTGTCAATTTGTAAAATTTTGCCAATTATGGAAATGCAATTGGTCGATTTGGATTAATTGGAAATGAAAGCTCTACTATTTGAATTGATTGAAAATGATAATTACTTATATATACGGTAAGGAACTACGTTCCTATCGGGTGTCCTATGACAGCTCTTGTGTTTTTTTTTGTTTTATGTATTGTACAATTTTAAACGATTTTTATGAATATTTTTTTCTTTATTTCCTATTTTAATTTTTGTATTTGAGTCCAAGTTTTATATGGGCCTTTATAAGGGCTTTCTAATTTCTTCTTATTACCTACTTTTAAGAAAACTAAATCTCCTATTTTAATATTTATTGGATTCGATAATTTATCATAGTAATTTTTTCTTTGTAATTTTGCTTATATCTAAATATTTTTTCTGTTGTTCTCTTGTATATTGTAATCTATATTTTAGTTCTTGTACATAATCGTCCAAATTGTAAAATTTACTGTTTTGAGGTATTATGTCTGTCGGTAGACTTGCTATTTTTCCAAAGACTAGTTCGAAAGGTGTATAATTAGTGTCTGTATGTGGTGTTGTATTATAGCAGAATTTAAAATAACGTTTCCACGTGGACCATTCATCGTTTTGAATAAATGATAATAGATATTCATTTAGTATTCGATGGTTTCGTTCTATAGAACCTAGTATTTGATATGGTAAGGAGTGGATTTCACGTGTGTAATCTTCAGTAGATCACATATTTTAATGAAAGTTTAATTGATGAATTCAGTTCCTAAATCGGTTTTTAACGTTTTAAAATTCCCATATTTTAAAATAAAATCATCAACTCGAGCTTTTGCGACTACTATCGCTTCTTTTGTTTCTAAAGGTATAGCTACAATATATTTAGATAGTTCGCATTGAATTGTAAGAATATATCTAAAGTTATTATTATAAGGTAAAGGTCCTACAATGTCCATGGAGATTATTTCAAAAACGACTGACGGACTTTTAGTAATTAATAGTTTTTCTCTCGTATTCCTAATTTGTTTATTTTTAGTACATATCGAACAATTATTTATATATTTTTTCACCATTTGGTTAATGTTTTTCCATATGTATCTCTGTTTTATTTTGCTAATGTTTCGTTTAATACCGTTATGTCCTCCAATAGGAGTATCGTGGAAATCTATAATAATATTAATTTTCTGTAATTCATTCTATATTCATATATTCTAATTTTCATTTTATATACTGCAGTTTATTATTCATTATTATATTATTATAAATTTTTTTCATTCTGTCGACAAGTATTATACCAAATATTTTATCATTTTTAGCTAGCGATAATACATTTATTTTGATAATCTCGAGATTTGATTTTACAAATATTAATTTAATGTTATTTTCTTTAATATTTCCACATATTATTACAGCAAGAACAGCCCCTTTTTTATTTTTTATATATATTATTTCATTACTAACGTTTTTATTATTATTTATCTGAAATTTTGGTACCTTTCTTATATCAGATATTGATGAACATTCCCACATGTAAGGTTGGTTAGTCTCTACGTTGTTGGGTTTGTTTGGAATAATTTTGTTTTTTTTGTTACTGTTTTCTTCTTCTTTCTTTTTTTTTGATCTTGTTGTTATGTTTATTTTATTAAGATCAGTTATTGGAACCATTGCTTTTAATGTATCTGAATTTATTTTTATACGTGTTAGCGCATCTGCATTTGTATTTATTTTTCCTTGTTTGTCAAAGTCATATTCAGATAAATCAAGACGCATTCTTGTCTTTTTTGAAGAAGGATTTTTATGCGTAAATAAACTAATTAAAGGTCTATGGACTGTAACACATGTAAATTTTGGGCCAAATATGTAAGGTCTCAAATGTGTGATAGCCCAATGTATCCCTAGAAGTTGTTTTTCTATAAAAGGTTTATTTATCTAATGTTTATTCAGCGACCGACTAGCATGAGCTATAGGTAAGCCGATTTCGCCTTGGGATAATATTGCGCCTAATGCAAAATTTGATGCATCGGTTGTTATTAAAAAGTTTTTGTTAAAATCGGGGTATTTAAGTAAAGTAGGGTTTATTAATTTTTCTTTTAATATTTCAAATGACTTATTGCATTCATGTGACCAATTAAATGGTGTGTTTTTCGTTGAAAGATTATTCAAGGGTTTATCAATTTCTGCGTAATTTTTTATGAACCTACGATAGTAATTGCAAAATGCGATAAATCGTCTACTTTCATCAGCACTTTTTGGTGTTGGGTATTTCAAAATGACGTCATACTTAGACGGGTTAGGTTTTATTCGGTCTTTTGTTATTAAATGGTCTAAGTAAGTGACTTCAGTTTGAAGAAATTTGCATTTTTCTGGGTTTAATTTCAGTTTTGCATTTCTTATTTTACTTAAAACTTTTACTAAATTTGAATTATGGTGATTAAGACTACAGCCAAAAATAATAATGTCATCGACATATACGAAAGCTTCATTATCTAGTCCTGATAAAGCAATATTGAGCATTCTTTGAAAACTGTTTGAAGATATTTTTAAACCAAAAGGTAATCGAGTAAAATGAAATGATAATGTCCTTTGTTGGTTGAAAATGCAGTGAGCGGTTTTGATTCATTATCTAATTCAATTAGGTGAAATGAATTGCTTAAATCTAAAGTTGTAAAATATTTTGCCCTACCAAGGTTATCTAATCTGGGTAATGGAAATTTAACGTTATTATTTTTTTATTTAGTTGCCTATAGTCTACGACTAACCTCAATTTTTTTTTATCATTACTTAATTTTTTAGGCACAATAAGTAGAAGTTAGTTGTAAGGACTTTTAGATGGTTCAACTAATTTATTTTTGATAAGTTTATCAAGTTGGTTTTGAATTTCAGTGATTTCAGTTTTTTTTTTTGCTTTATTCTATATTTTTTTTTATTTATAAATTTTTTTTTGAAATTTTTTTGGCGGTGTAGTAAAGTGTAGTTATTTTTGATATCGGTAATCAAAGTAACAGAACATTATTGTGCTTTGCATGATATGCTTTACTGTGATGAAATATAAAAAAAAACAGTAAAATTGTCACGAAATCGCTAAAAATGATCATTAAATTGACACCTTTTAAAAATTACAAAGTATAAAAATTGTATTAAAAACGTTTATTATTATCATTTATTATTATTTAATAACTTTTTAAAAAATTTAAATTTTCATCTCTCTTTTATACTGAAGAACACAAATTAAAGCTTGTAAATGCTGGCCCATTCTCTGCTTTGAATCCAAAATTAATGACGAAATTTGTCAGAAATACGCTGAAGTGGCAGCGGTAGCTGCGGTGGCAGCGGTAGCTGCAGTGGCAGCGGTAGCTGCAGTGGCAACGTCAGCTGGTGTTGTATTTCCTCCGGCAAGCAGTATTACAATAATAAATATCAAATAAAAAATTTTCATTATTTCCATGATTGCACTTATGTTTCACTAGCTAACGATAAAATTAGCTCGAATGACAATATAATAAAAATTCTGAAAGTTTTTATAGTAAAACTATTTCAAAAAAATATATGTATAATATTAATTTAAAAAATTGAAAAACAAATACCTATTTATGTATATTTTCGAAAAACAATAATTGCACGCCTGAAAACAAAAAAAATGTTCAATGTCAAATGTTTTTTGAAAAAACTATTAACAGTAAACATCAGTGAATAAATAACTAAGTATGTAAATAAAACTAAAAACAACACAAATACTTATTACAAGTGGAAAAATTGAAAATTCACAAGGTTAATTAAAAACATGTATCCTTTTTTTTTAATTTTATTCGAGAACATTCTAAATAAAAATTAAAATATAGGGGAGAGGTTTGCAGGTTGCCACCCCATAGCTTTTTTTATCATAACTCGTCAAAAAATGAACGTATTGTACATATAGTATATACATTGGAAAGAGGAAGTAAAAAGCTACAATCGTGGACTAGAAATCATTTGAAATCTCAAAAGATAAAAATTATATAGCAAATTTTCAAAAGTATCTAAAATCGAACTCATCAAATTTGGGCTTTGGAAAATTGCTGAAAATGTTGAAAAACTGAAACTGAAAAATGTCTCATTTAGAAATGTATTCAAATTTATTGAATTTCACTTGCAGACAGTGGCTGTAAACATAAAGAAATGAGTGAAAATTGTCATAAAAAATAAAATTGCAATATGGTATGGAATTATTCCAAATCTTCATCGGAATCAGAATTCGGGCAAGTTTAAACACTGAAACACATTTCGCGTGAACGGCTCTTTTGGATTCGTGGCACATAATACAGTTGTGTCTACTTCCGGATTTTGTTCAAACAAATCATACAGTCATCAGCGCTTTCATCAAGGTGGCAACCTGCATTCTGACGCAATTTTGTATATCCATTAAAAAAATTGCCAATTCATATTATATTTTTAATTCTGTTTGGAATATGTTAATTGAATGAAAAGTAATACAACCCAAATATTTATCTTGAATTGCTAATAAAAAAGTTCACTTTAAATGGACAGGACAAAAAAACAATTTTTAATTTTTAAAGTTTTTGAAAATAATAATTCACACTTTGCTCAGTAAACACTGTGTTATTGCGTCTGTCCGCTCTAGAAGTAGAATAAAAGTGACAACTGTTCTTTTGACGTCGATGTCACTTGAGTTTAGGTTGTGAGACTGCTAGAATGTTAAAATACATCAGTGGTGGCAACCTGGAAGCAGTGGGAACCTGCAAACCTCTCCTCTATATGTACATATTTACAGGCCCTGATAGAGCTTCAACGAGGCCCGGGCCCAAAACTTTTTGGGGGTCCCATTCCATCCTATTTAGTTTAATTATAAAAAAAAACACGAAAATTATGTAATAAAATAATATAAAAATAAAATTATTTTAAAAAGGCCTTACACGCTTTAGAATTGGCAGATTCCTTAACCCTTTTGATCGTCAATTAATTCTGAGCATCTAATAAATATTAGATTACTTAAGGACGATTGTGTAGGGACTTCTTAGACCATCAACATCAAAAAATTTAATCCAGGATTAAAATTGTGACTTTTAGAGCTTGTACAATATATTGTAAAATCCGAATCAGTTGATATAATGTTTTTTGTAAAAGATTAGATTTAGGCGCTGAAAGAAAATTTTTCAAATGCTAATAAATAACTATTATATGGCTATAAATAATATTATTATTTTAATATTAATAATAATTTCATTAAATAATAAAATTCAAAATAAAATAAACGTAATAAGGAACACAAAAAAAATTATTTTTTCCATTCACTAAGAAGTTCATTTATAAAATGTAAAATGTAAAAATAGGTATTACTAACAAACTAAATAATGTGTACTAAAACTAAAAGTTTAAAACAAACAAATTCCATAGATAACTTTGTAAAATTGATTTGTACAATTTTTGGAATTTTCCAAATTATTGACAATGTGCAAGTTATTACGAAGTTGAAAAAATCTATCTATGTTTTCTTTGAAAAAAGGAATATTTATTTTTGGAGATTAATATAATCTTATTCGCGGATATTTCAAACATTCCATCATTCCCAGCATTCCAAACAGAGTTTTTATTTCATTTACATCTGCTTTTTTTCCCCATATTAATATTTTGTTAAATAGCATATAAATTGGTGTAATACGCAAAATTTTCGAAACTTTCAATGGTAAATTTTTTTTTGGAAATAAACTAAAGGGGTTAAGACCAGACGGGCGTCTTCTCCAGTGAATGTTTCCTTTTTGCGTAGTTTCAAATCGGTCGATAAAATCAGATTATTTAGTAATGACATTTTCATCGGCCAAAACTTCATCGCTTCCGTTACCTTCTGCAATTACAATAGCTTCTTTTGGATGTGAATCAACATCTTCTTCTGCAGTTTCACCCGAAAAATCATTATTAGTATGTTCAAATGATGGTGTATCTTTTTTTTATCATCGAAAATGACTATGTCAGTTGGATCCGAACCATCTAGTATTTCAGTAACAAAATTAATATATTCGATATTATCACACTCCACATGTAAACATTCCCACATGTAAAGTTGATAAGTCTCTACGTTGTTGGGTTTGTTTGGAATAATTTTGTTTTGTTTGTTACTGTTTTCTTCTTCTTTCTTTTTTTTTGATCTTGTTGTTATGTTTATTTTATTAAGATCAGTTATTGGAACCATTGCTTTTAATGTATCTGAATTTATTTTTGTACGTGATTGCGCATCTGCATTTGTATTTATTTTTCCTTGTTTGTAAATAATGTCAAAGTCATAGTCAGATAAATCAAGACGCTTTCTTGTCATTTTTGAAGAAGGATTTTTATGCGTAAATAAACTAATTAAAGGTCTATGGTCTGTAACACATGTAAATTTTCGGCCAAATATGTAAGGTCTAAAAAATGTGGTAGGCCAATGTATCCCTAGAAGTTGTTTTTCTATAATAGGTTTATTTATCTCATGTTTATTCAGCGACCGACTGGCATAAGCTATAGGTAAGTCTTCGCCGATTTCGCCTTGGGATAATATTGCGCCTAATGCAAAATTTGATGCATCGGTTGTTATTAAAAAGTTTTTGTTAAAATCAGGGTATTTAAGTAAAGTAGGGTTTATTAATTTTTCTTTTAATATTTCAAATGACTTATTGCATACATGTGACCAATTAAATAGTGTGTTTTTCTTTGAAAGATTATTCAAGGGTTTAGCAATTTCTGCGAAATTTTTTATGAACCTACGATAGTAATTGCAAAATGCGATAAATCGTCTACTTTCATCAGCATTTGTTGGAGTTGGGTATTTCAAAATGACGTCATACTTAGATATGTCAGGTTTTATTCGGTCTTTTGTTATTAAATGGTCTAAGTAAGTAACTTCAGTTTGAAGAAATTTACATTTCTCTGGGTTTAATTTCAGATTTGCATTTTTTATTTTGCTTAAAAGTTTTACTAAATTTGAATTATGGTGATTAAGACGGTGAACTGACATAACCGCGAACATTCGCGGTTATGACAAAAAAAATGTTAAGTTTTTCGCGGTTATAACAAAAATTTTTGTTATAACCGCGAAATGATAAAAATCGAATTTTTGTATTTCGCGGTTATAACAAAAATTTTTGTTATAACCGCGAAATGATAAAAATCAAAATTTTGTGTTTCGCGAAACGAAATTTTTTCAATTTTTTGCTTTCGCGGTTATGACAAAAAAAAATATAAGACATTTTTCGCGGTTATGACACTTTTATTTTTTATTTCGCGGTTATGACAAAAAAGTTTCGCGGTTATGACATTCGCGGTTATGTCATGTAGCCATTAAGACTACAGCCAAAAATAATAATGTCATCGACATATACGAAAGTTTCATTATCTAGTCCTGATAAAGCAATATTGAGCATTCTTTGAAAACTGTTTGAAGATATAAAATGATAATGTCCTTTGTTGGTTGAAAATGCAGTGAGCGGTTTTGATTCATTATATAATTCAGTTTGGTGAAATGAATTGCTTAAATCTAAAGTTGTAAAATATTTAACGAAATTTTTTCAATTTTTTGCTTTCGCGGTTATGACAAAAAAAAATATAAGACATTTTTCGCGGTTATGACACTTTTATTTTTTATTTCGCGGTTATGACAAAAAAGTTTCGCGGTTATGACATTCGCGGTTATGTCATGTAGCCATTAAGACTACAGCCAAAAATAATAATGTCATCGACATATACGAAAGTTTCATTATCTAGTCCTGATAAAGCAATATTGAGCATTCTTTGAAAACTGTTTGAAGATATAAAATGATAATGTCCTTTGTTGGTTGAAAATGCAGTGAGCGGTTTTGATTCATTATATTTCAGTTTGGTGAAATGAATTGCTTAAATCTAAAGTTGTAAAATATTTAGCCCTACCAAGGTTATCTAATCTGGGTAATGGAAATTTATCGTCTATTATTTTTTTGTTTAGTTGCCTATAGTCTACGACTACCCGTCATTTTTTTTATCATCACTTGATTTTTTAGGCACAATAAGTAGAAGTGAGTTGTAAGGACTTTTAGATGGTTCAAAACTTGGTTTTGAATTTCAGTGATTTGAGTTTTTTTTTTTTTTTTGCTTTCTTTTATATTTTTTTTTATTTATAAATTATTTTTTGTTTTTTTTTTTTTGCGGTGTAGTAAAGTGTAGTTATTTTTGATATCGGTAATCAAAGTAACAGAAGATTATTTTCCTTTGCATGATATTCCTTACTGTGATGAGAATATAAATTAGATATAACAAATACAGTAAAATTGTCACAAAATCGCTGAAAATAGGGTTGGGAATACCGCACCAAATTTGCAATACCTATTTCGGTATTGGAAATTTGTAATCCCGGGATCGCGGTATCCCGGTATTAATACCGGTATTGTTTTGAATAAATAATTTAATTAAAAAAGGGTTTGACTATTAAATAGTGTGTAACTCCCGGGATTTCCCGGGAAATTTCTTAGTTAAACATTACCCGAATCCCGGGAATTTAGAAATGTTTCCCGGGATTTTTGTTGTGATAATTTTTATTGACATCTGACAAAACTCCAAGTAAAATCTACTACTTTCTGAGAAAAAAAAATTGACAATCCCTTTATTTACATTGTTTTACAGAGACAGAAGTAGAATTAAAAAGAAAATTAAAAATTGCAATTGAAGAATCGAAAAAAATTGTGTACCTACTTCAACTCCAACTACTTTGAACTTCAACCAAATATTGAGGAAAGAAATATTGTTGTTTGAAGGAACTGTGCTGTGGAGTTGGAGTCGGAGTCGGAGTTGTGGAGTCGGACTTGTGGTGTTTGTATCGGAGTTGGAGTCGGAGTCGTTATGAAAATTCGCGACTCCGACTCCAAGAATTTTTGTAGCAAATGTTTCAAAATTCATTTAATTTTGAAAATTTTGTATATGCACCTGCAATACCGAGATTTTTTACTGATAGATTAGAATGCATATACACATTCACTTCCATTAATTACCCACAGCATAGTTTCACTAGTATTTATAAGTATATTTCCACATACGTTTAGGTTTGGAGTTGGAGTCGGAGTCGGAGTCGTACATCAAAAATTTTAGCGGTTGGAGTCGGAGTCGGAGTTGGAACTATTTTTTGACGACTCCACAGCCCTGGTTAAGATGACATCAAATTTAGAAAAATTATTTAATATTCTTAATTATATACAAGGAACATCTACGGAGAGCGAATGGGTGTTTTCTACTTCGTCAAATTTTCGATCCAAAAAACGATCAAATCTAACCGACAAGTCAATTAATGTATTATGTTTCCTTAAAACTTATTTTATGAGAATTGATAAAAAAAAAATAAAATATTAAATAAATAAAAAATAAAAATTAATCTGATTTGTGTTGTCATTATAAACAACCAACACCCAAAAATTTTTATTGCAGAAATTAATACCAGTGATATCCCGGGACCCGGGAATTTCCCGGGAAACAACTTTTTCCAATCCCGAATCCCGGGAGTCAAAAAATGTCGGGAAAAGTAACACACTACTATTAAAATAATCTAAATTTATGTATTTAAAGAAGAAAAATGAAAAAACAAAATTCAGTAAAATGTTAGTTATTATTAATTAAAAAAAAAGGAAGAAAACATAAAATAATAAAGATCTACTTTCTCTGTAGTTGGTTGTTGATATAAGACCTCAGAATATACTCAGAATACTAGATTGCTGCTATTCTCGCATTAAAAAATAATAATGCGAATATTTTTCTGTGCTAAAAAATCATAAAAAACATTATATTGGTGACATTATATAGAATATCGAAATACCGGTATTCGACTTTTTCAATACCGGTATTTCGGCAACTATATATTGTTTCAAATACCGGGATCCCAACACTAGCTGAAAATTGAAACCTTTAAAAATTAACAAACTATAAAAATTGTATTAAAAACGTTTATTATTATCTGTTATTATTATTTAATAACTTTCTAAAAACTTTAATAATTTTAAAAGTTTGATTTTTCATCTCTCTTTATACTGAGCAACATATTAAAGGTTGTAAATGCTGGCTCATTCTCTGCTTTGAACCCAGAAATAATGACGAAATTTGTCACGAAATCGCTGGAGTGGCAGCGGTAGCTGCAGTGGCAGCGGTAGCTGCAAAGGCAGCGGCAGCTTCAGTGTGTTGTACCTTTTGGTACTATTATACTTACCGTCATTCCTGTGTACAACTGTACACACATGTTTTGAATTTAAGTACAATGTTGTACTTTGAATTCTTTGGAAATCTGTTAGCAGTAAAAACTGCACTTTAAAATCAATTTGTTAACAACAAAATATGTTTATCTAAACATATTTTGTTGTCTTGATCAACGTGACCACCTAGCACTTTAATGGTTTGCACATGTCGCATGTACTCACCAATACGGAACCAATTTACTCTCTTATTCTAAATACTTACCATAAAACACCTACACTAATTATATTCTAAATACTTACCATATTCTAAATACTTACTACAATCACTTTCACTATGTGCAATAAATACTTACTATAAAATTAAATACTAACAAAGAATTATTATTATAAATATTGTCAAAATTATTTAAAATCAATCATTATAATTTAATCAGTTAAAATAAAAAGTCTTGATGTAAAAGTTCAAACAAGGCATTTTAATTACTTTCTTATTACATGGCGATCCTGCCAAAACATAGTCAAAGTACTGTTGTAAGTTTTTTTTAATTTTTGAAATATTTTTTTATTAAAAATGAAAAAAAAAAAAAAAGTGATGTGATGTGAAATTAAAAAAAAAAAAAAATTTAATAATAATTAATAATAAAAATTATAAAAATAATAAAAATCTTTATATGCTAATAAAAATAATTATAAAAAAAAAAAAATTTTTTTTTGATTCTTGGTCACAAGAGTTCTTTATGAGAACTATCAAGTCGTCTCTCAACGGAGATGAGTCTACGGACCAGCAAGAGTTCTTTTTTAGGAAGAACTACAAGTTTTCTCCTAACAGAGAAAAATTTTCTTATAACAAATAAACTAAAATTAATCTTTATACTAAAATACAATATACCTAAACCTAAACAAAAAAAAAGGAGGACAAATCCAAATCTATTTATATACCTAGTTTGCGAAAACCTACAAAAAAAAAATATTATGATAAAATTTCTTTTTACCATATGAACAAAAAAAATAAATAAAATAAAACCTTGAACCTCAAGAACCTAAAAGAAAAACATTCGAACAAAAACAACAATTATAATTTTTTTGGTGATAAGAATTGCATTATTCATAATATAAAAATTTTGAAAACGAAAAAAAATACTACATAAATAATAGCACCTTCATTAAAATTAAAATTATAAAAAAAACATATAATTGCATTATGCCATAATATAAAAAATTTTATGACAAAAAAAAAAACAAGATATATATGAAAACGATGGAAAAACAATCAAAAACAAATTATGACAAAAACCAATTATATAAAATTATGACAATAAAATAAAAATAACTAACAAGAATATTTTTAAAATATAATCAATACTTATATTAAAATAATGAAAAATTAATTAAAAAAAATATTATTTACAATAAGAAAAAATTTAAGAAAGGTAACAACATTTATGAAAAAAAAAATAACAACGCAAAAAAAAAGAAATTATGAAAATCCAAACTATAACCGAAAGAAAACCAGAAGAATCGAAAAAGAACCACAAGAAGCAACGTGAATATCAGTAGCAAGAGGCATCGTAAAAATCAGCGACAGCAACATCATCAACACCATCAACATCATTAACATCATTATTAAAATTTATGTTAAAAAAAAAAAACAACATTTTTTTTAGTAAAAAAAAAAAAAATAAATAAATATGTAAAAATAGTAAGCAAATATTGTAATAAACATATAAGAATATTTGAAAAAAAATATAGATATAAGAATATTTGAAAATAATATAAATAGAAAAATTTCAATTAAAAATTTATAAACATATATACAGCGAAATAATTCATTTTCTTAAATACAAAAAAAAACTGATCTCGACAAAAAGAAAAAAATATTTTAAATAAAATAAAGATGAAAAATATACCTACATAATAATTTTTCGCCATACCTACGAAAAAAAAAGAAACATGATCCATATGCACATATAAGAAAAGTGCAATATTCCAAATATAACAAAAAAAAAAAAATAAAAGCATTGACCGATACTTTTTTTTTCCTTATAAACGAAAAAGTCAGTGAATATTTTTTTTAAACATACAATAAAATTATGACATAATTAATAAGTACAGATAAATATTATATTAACATGCAAAATTCATAAAACAAATTAAAAAAAATATATAATTCAAATTATTTTGGAATTTTTTTAATTATTTTTTTTAATATTAATTACAACATTACAACGAATTTTCTCATTATTTCCAAATTTTACTCTTATTCTCATAAATTCTAAATCATCTTGAACAAAAATTTGACCATACTCGTTTACTATATAATATTTTTGTAAGCCCGTATAACAACTTTAATTTTTTTTAATATACTAATCTATTAATTTTAAAAAAATGATACGTAAAGCACAATTTACACCAATTATTTCTTTAATTATTTTTCATTTAATATTCCTTGCTTTATTCAACTACAACGACGTAAGGAACATAATATATTTATTATTGACCATATTATTTTTTATATTAAAACCTTACAAAGCATATGAAAAAACAAAATTTTTCTCACACAACGACCAACAACATAATGACAGTCAAACCTTAAAATCTCACGAATTCCTCATCTTTGCTTCAAAATTAATTCCAATTTTTAACGGAACCCATTTTAACCTAATCTCATTCATCGACTCAATAGACCTTGTAAATCATTTCGTCGGTCCAAATTCAAGCCTTTTGGTATCCTTAATTAAATCTAAAATCCAAGGTAAACATAGATACTTAATTACAGACGAAAATACAGTAGAAGAAATAGTAAACAGACTTAAATCTCAAATAAAAAAAGAATCGACTGACCTCATTAGAGCCAAACTTTTAAGCTTTGGACGGGATGGAAAATGTCCAATCAAATACACAGATGAACTTTCGGAGCTTGCTAAAGACCTTCAGTACGCATACATTTCTGACGGCATACCCGCCAAAAATGCACTACAACTTTCCATACAAACACTAATTGAATCAATAATTCTACATAATCCCAATAAATATATTGAACTAATAATGTTAGCAGGCAATTTTAATACTATTGACGAAATAATGACTAAAATTCTCAAGTTTAGTGACAATATCGATGTAAACAACAAATTTATACAATATACTAATCAATGCAATTACGGTCAAAATACTAACAATATACATTTTAATAAAAATATGCAAAACCTTAACAACAATTATCCTAACAAGAGTCAAAAATTTTCCAAAAACTTAAAACGTAGTGATCTGAATCATACTTATCAAAGACTCAAAACAGATATGACAGGTATAAACCTAGTCACTACTGGACCCGATAACTCACTGATTAATCAGACTCAAAATTTAAAGCAAACTGATCGGTATCAGAATTATAAAAAACTCAAATCAGATACGACAGGTAATATCCTAGTCAATACTGGAGCCAATAATATATCACCGATAAATCAGAAATGCGTACGTAAAAATATGAAAATATATGAATACAATGAAATACGAAAAATTAAAAATATTGTTCGCTTAATTTGCAATTTAGATAAATCTAAATTGATCATAAAATACAAAAAAAATATATTAACTAGCATAGATCTAAAAAATTATTACATTGCTAAAGGAATGCTTGATTTCGATCAATTGCTTCCTAGGATAGAAAAAGAGGCCAGCAAACAAAATATAAATGAAATACAAATATCGAAATACGACGATCTATTTAATATTATAGAAATTCATGAATTTAAAAATATCGCGAACTTAAAACTTAAAAAGTTAAAAATTATATTAGCACCAAATCTTATAAAAATAAATAATCATGTTGATAAACGGAAAATTATTGAAAAATTACATGTAGACTCTATTACAAGCGATCACGCAGGTACATCTAAACTACTTAGAAAAATAAAAGAAACATATATATGGAAAAATATGACCAAAGATATTAATGAATTTTTAAAAAATTGTACACATTGTCGACAAAGAACAAAAGAAAAAAAATCTACTAAAATCTAATTAACTTATTGAGAAAGAAACATTTTAAACATATTACAAAAATTTTATGCATAAAAAAAAAATAGTACAATGAAAAATAAAATATAATTAAAATATATTTTTAATAATAAAACAAAATTTTTAGCCAAGAAATGAATCGATTCATGTAACATATTAATTTAAAAATTTTATATTAATGTTAATGTATAAGAATTAAAATAAAACTATTTTAAAAATTATATATATAAATAAATAAAAAGGATTATTATACTTTTATACTTATATAAATATGTAAAAAAAACATTATCACTTACAAACTTTTTTTTAATATAAACAAATTATAATTAACTCTAAATAATTTTTTTTTTATGTAAAATTTTTTTTATGCTTACTACTAAATAATAAGTTTTAAAATAAAAAAAAAAAAAATTGTAAAATATAAAAAAAAAAAATTTGAAAAAACAAAACAAACTCAAAATTATGTCAAGTTTAAAACGAATAAAATACTATTTTTTTAAGAAAAAAAAAAAAAACAAAATTATATTTACTAATTATATTAATTCAATTTCTTTTTCAATATTTTTGCTAACTTCACATCTTTTGTTATTAACTAGTTAGTTTCCTTTTATCTCATAGTATTCAGCAATTGCTTTCTTTTAAGAAACCCTAGGGAATGTCCCACAGGACATTCTTTTTCAGGGGGAAGGTGTTGTACCTTTTGGTACTATTATACTTACCGTCATTCCTGTGTACAACTGTACACACATGTTTTGAATTTAAGTACAATGTTGTACTTTGAATTCTTTGGAAATCTGTTAGCAGTAAAAACTGCACTTTAAAATCAATTTGTTAACAACAAAATATGTTTATCTAAACATATTTTGTTGTCTTGATCAACGTGACCACCTAGCACTTTAATGGTTTGCACATGTCGCATGTACTCACCAATACGGAACCAATTTACTCTCTTATTCTAAATACTTACCATAAAACACCTACACTAATTATATTCTAAATACTTACCATATTCTAAATACTTACTACAATCACTTTCACTATGTGCAATAAATACTTACTATAAAATTAAATACTAACAAAGAATTATTATTATAAATATTGTCAAAATTATTTAAAATCAATCATTATAATTTAATCAGTTAAAATAAAAAGTCTTGATGTAAAAGTTCAAACAAGGCATTTTAATTTCTTTCTTATTACAATATGTATATATAGGGCCCAATATTACAAGCAAAAAAATTACATATACTACCAATAAAAAAATTATGTTCAAAAAAATTAAAAATTATTATGTTCAAAAAAATTAAAAAAAAACACACGAAGCAGGGGGTCCCGAAATAATTTATACGGACATAATTTATACGAAAAAACGACATTATTCCTACCATACAAATGAATTATGTCGCTTTCAGGCACGTTATAATTTTTAAATGAATAAAGTCGTTTTTTTTTTCGTATAAATAATGTCGCTTTTAAAACGACATTATTTATCATATGAATAAAGTCGTTTTTTTTCGTATAAATAATGTCGCTTCTAAACGACATTATTTCTACATGAATAAAGTCGTTTTTTGATCGTATGAATAATGTCATTTTTAAAACGACACTATTTATCGTATGTGAGTAAAAACGAATGTTGGGCGTACAAAATGTAGGTGAACTGACATAACTGCGAATATTGTGTTCTAAGCAAAAGGGGAAGGGGGGGCAGCCGCCCTGCTGCCCCCCCTTCCCGTGTGTCTACCTCACAAATATTTTATCTTTTTTACTCACATACGATAAATAGTGTCGTTTTAAAAACGACATTATTCATACGATAAAAAAACGACATTGTTCATACGATACATAATGTCGTTTTAAAAGCGACATTATTTATACAAAAAAAACACGACATTATTTATCGTATGAATAATGTCGTTTTTTTTTTGTATAAATAATGTCACTTTCAAACGACATTATTTATCGTATGAACAATGTCGTTTTTCTCGTATAAATTATGTCCGTATAAATTATTTCGGAGTGCCACGAAGCAGTCATAGAACTACCTACAGAAGTTTATACTTAAAAATTTAAACTATGAAATAACAGTGAATAACCTGAAAATTATGCAAAAAAAAAAATAATAATTTCCAAAAGAATTTTGAGAAATTTAAAAAAAAAGGAATATTTTTGTGAATATCTTAATTAGTACAAAAAAAAACGAATTTTGAAAAATTTAGAGAAACAAATATTTTTTTGGTGGTTGAAAATTTTTAGTTTTTTGAACACACATTATAAAATTTCAAAAATTAAATTAATCCGGTTAAAACAGGTCGAAAAATTTTGAAAAAAAACAAGAAACATTTTCAAAATACCTACAAAATTCTTTTAAAAGAAATAATTTTTGAAGAATCTATAATTTCAATAAAACACAAAAAAATTATTTTAGAAAAAAAAAGAATATTTTTCATTGAAAAAAAAAAATATATATATATATATTTTTTGTTTGGTTTAATTTAAAAAAAGAAAAAGGTGGACGGTATAAAAAATTTGAGATTCTTCGTATAGATTTGAAAGTGGGAAATTTTCGAAAGAATAATTTCCAATTTTGAAAAACAAAAAAAATTTGGATAATTGTAAGTGGAAATAAAAACAAAAAACAAAGTTTTCAAGATTAATTAAATTAGAAGAACTTTTTAATGAATTTAATGCAAATGATATTAAATTAAAAGAACAAAAAGACAGTGATCCAAATAGTGAATATTTTACAAGAAATTATTATGACAGTGTCGAAAATTTATATGAAGCATTTAAGGTGACCCTTGTAGAAAACGTAAAGAATTGCAAAACCAAGAAGTCGAAGCTGAAAAACGAAAAACAGAGCTTGAGCAACAATTAAGGAAAGCAGAGGAGCTTCGAAAACAGAGAGAAGAAGAAGCAGTAGCTGCCAAATTACAAAAGCAGGAACTGCAGAGAACACTGTCAAACCACCAAATTAACAGTGATGATGATGATTATGAAGAAGAATATTCCACAACTAATTATTGAAAGGACAGCAAGAATCAATGAAGCTGATGGAGAGGATCATCAGCGAGGTAGAAAAGGAAAAAGGTAAATCAAAAATTTATTACAAAGAAAAATCAAAAACTCTAGATCGATACTGGAAAAACATATCGAAAACCCATATCGATTTAGTTAAGGTTGGCGGTCAGGACGTCAAAAAATATATTGAGTCACAAACTTTTCAAGTAATGAAAGATCGATATCAATCCATTACTATTTCGGTACAAGAAAAAATAGAAATATAAAATTACCCAAATTTGATTTATCTACCTTTTCGGAAAGTATCTTGAATGGAAACTTTTGTATCTTAAACAGG
Source organism: Hybos culiciformis (assembly GCA_964007475.1). Lineage (NCBI taxonomy): Eukaryota > Metazoa > Arthropoda > Insecta > Diptera > Hybotidae > Hybos > Hybos culiciformis. The sequence continues at coordinate 33,860,290 of OZ023273.1, read as the reverse complement.
CGCTAAGGGAGAAAATGCACAACTTGTACGAAATTTTACTGTAACCGAAGATAACCTAACAACAGTTTGGGATATTTTACATGAAAGGTATAACAATAAACGAGTATTGTTGCACCATCAATTAGAGAAGATTTTGTCATTGAAAAATCTACCTCAAGAAAATGCAAGCGGCATTCGAAATTTATACGACTGCGTAAATGAAGCAATGTTGGCCATTAGTAATTTAGGGGTACAAACTCAAAATTGGGACCCAATAATAGTACACATACTGCTGCAAAAATTAGATAAAGATTCTCGACGTCTCTTTGAACAAAATTTACAGAACCCGCCTGAAATATAAAATTTAATCACATTTTTTGAATTTTTGAAAACTAGATTTAATTCGTTAGAAGCTACAGAAGCTAGAAACGACAACAAATTTTTCAAAAAGGCTGAAAAATCATCAACTTTCGTAACAACGAAGAAAGGTCGCCAAATCTGCAATGGTGATCACAAAATTTTTGCATGCGAGAAATTCAAGTCGCTAGACTTAAATAAAAAATTTGAAATTGTAAAAAAAACATAAATGGTGTCACAATTGCTTAATCTCTACTCATCTACAAAAAGATTGTAAGAGTACCTACAAATGTCGGGGTTGTTTAGGTAGACACCATACCTTACTGCATAACCCTAAGAAATTCATTGAAAACTCCGGTAAAGAGCAGAAATGTGAAAATTCGGGCAGCTCGGCAGCTCGGACTGCAAGTTCAAGTGGTTCGGAAAATAAAAACGAAACGAAGTCGCTCCACACCACAAAAATTAATACGAATGTTGTTCTTTTAGCAACAGCTCGCATAAAGGTATTAACGGAACGCGGGAATTATCTAGAATTGCGCGCGTTACTAAATCAAGGGTCGCAGTCGTCGCTTATTACTGAAAACGCGGCGTAACAACTTAACTTGAAACGCATAAAAAATAAAATTATTATCGGCGGTATCGGTAACAATAAACACAACTCTCGAAATATCAAGTGCAAATCCAAGTTAGGCCATATTTTAAATCAAAATTTAAAATAAATACTGCTGCATTAATCATACCAAAAATTACTAATCTAAACCTTCCAAAGCAATTAAAAAGTTTCTCTTCAGCAGATCAAAGGCATCACTTTAGCAGATCCCAACTTTTTAGAGCCTGGTCAGATTGATATTCTTCTAGGTGCAGAAGTAATTGCTCAGATATTGCTGAGTGGTGTCATCAAGGAGAAATCAAATTTAATAACAGCTCAGCACACTGAATTAGGTTGGATTTTATCAGGATGCATTAATGAGAAAACATCAGACCGTGTACAATGCTTATGTTGAATGACTGAAATTGAAGACAGTTTAGAAAGATTTTGGGAAACAGAAGATTTTGAGATTGGTAATCCGGTAAATGATGAAACGAAAGTCTGTGAACAACATTATGAAGCAAATACAAAAAGGACTACAGAAGGCAGGTACATAGTAAAAATCACATTTAAAATAGAAATTTTTTTAATTTTAGGCAAATCAAAATCAAGGGCCATGGCTGGACTTTTTAAGCATGGAACGAAAATTTGGATGCTGAATTAAAACAAAAAAGGATGCTGAATTAAAACAAAATTATATTGATTTCATTAGAGAATATCAAGAGCTTGGTCACATGAAGGAAGCACCGTTATTGAAAAAGAATGAAGAGCATTTTAATTTGCCACATCATGCTGTTGTTAGGAATAATAAGACAACAACAAAGTTAAGAGTGGTAATCGATGCGTCATCCAAGTCTGATAGCGGTATTAGTCTCAACGATAAAATGATTAATGGGCCTATCCTGCAAGATGATCTACTCGACATTTTAAATCGCTGGAGAAGATATCGAATAAGTCTGTGTGCCGATGTTTTTAAAATGTACAGGCAAATTATGGTATGTGAAGAGCAACTGAATTACCAACGCATCTTGTGGAGAGAAAATGTTCATGATCCAATAAAGTAATTTCAACTGACGACTGTCACTTATGGTATGAAAACAGCTCCCTATTTGGCGATCAAAACATTACGTCAGCTGGCATGTGATATCCAAATATCCTAAGGCAGCTGAAATTGTGTTGAACGTTTGTTATGTGATGGTAGAGCCAAATATCCTAAGGCAGCTGAAATTGTGTTGAATGTTTTTTATGTGGATGATTGCATCACAGGTTTCGACGTATTGAAGAAACTCAAGAAGGTCAGTTGCAGCTTGACGAATTATTGAAAACGGGTAGATTCCAGTTAAGAAATGAGCCGGCTGTATTACAAATTATTGAAGAAGATTGTACAAAATTGATTTCACTCAGCAAAGATTAAATTCGGAAGACATTGGGAATCTATTGGAGCCCACCAAATGATTTTATCATGTATAAATTAAGCATAATCCCACAAAACGTGAATTTTTGTCAGAGGCTTCTAAAATATTTGACCCTGTTGGATGGATAGCTCCAATAATTCTTAATATTAAACTCCGTTTCCAAGAAATATGGATTTCAAAGATTGGATGGGACGATCATTTACCGCAAAATATTTTGAAAAAAATGGAATAATCTAAGGAGCGACTTGTCACAGTTAGAGAAGATAATTATTCCAAGATGGATTGGATGTTAAATAGGTGAAAAATAGAGCTTCACGGTTTCGCAGATTCGTCACATAAGACATACGCAGCGGCGATGTACGTGCGAATAATGAAAAATAATGCAATCAAAGTATTATTGCTCACTTCAAAGACACGGGTAGCTCCATTACGAACAAAATTATCAATCCCCAAACTAGAATTGTGTGGTGCAGTACTTCTAGCAAAGCTAATGGCACGAGTTAAAGATGCTTTAAAAATTCATTTACACAACACAGTTTATTGGACAGATTATATGGTTGTACTATCTTGGATCCAGTCAACATCAAAACGTTATCCTGTGTTTATAGAAAATAGAAAAGCTATAATATTACAACATTCTAGCATTGAACAATGGAAATATGTTTCATATGAAGAGAATCCAGCCGACATGGCATCAAGGGGTTCAAAAATTAACAACTTTCTTAGTAATGAGCTCTGGTGGCAAGGACCTCATTGCCTATCGCAAAGTACGGCTGCTTGGAGAAGCAGCGAAATAATATTGTCAGAAGACAGTGAAGAAATACAGGTTTTTTGCACCAAAATTGAAAATATTTTTATAGAAACTCTATTATCAAAATTTTCTTCAAAAAAAATTATTTAGAGTTATTGTTTATACATATTTATAAATTTTTTTATTTTTGCAAGAAAAAGACAGACGTAAGCATTAAAGTTACAAACGAAGAATTAAGAAAATGCCAGATGTGTCATAGTGAAAATGGTTCAACTTAAAGAATTTTATGATGAAATAACTTTTCTGCAACATTCCAAGCCACTTCCAAGAAGCAGTAGAATACTTAGCCTAAATCCATTTCTTGACAACAACCAACTCCTCCGTGTAGGAGGCAGATTAGAGAATTCCAACTTAGATTTCAGTCAAAAACATCCAATAATCATATCAAATAATTCCCTATTAACCAAACTGATAATACAGTACTATCATAAGCTGACTCTCCATGATAATACAGTACTATCAACAGCTTACACTTTCCATTATTAGGCAGCAATACTGGATTCTGAAAAGTAAAATGACGGTAAAATTTGAACTACAAAAATGTGTAATTTGTTTTAGGCACAAATGTCAAGCAAACCAACAATTGATGGGTAATTTACCAGAATGCAGAACAAATGTAAGTCGTCCTTTTAGTAAGGTTGGTGTCGACTACCAATAAATTTACGAATGGCTGAAGGACGAGGGGCTAAGACCTTCAAAGGCTACATATCAGTATTTGTTTGTTTGGTGACAACAGAAGGCTATACATCTCGAAGTTGCATCTGATCTCAGTGCTGAAGGGTTTTTAAATACGTTCAAACGTTTTTCTGGCCGCACAGGCATCCCATCAGATATCTGGAGTGATAATGCCACCGACTTTGGTCTAGCTAATAAGATATTAGAAAAAAGCGTGAAATAATTTAACCAAGCTTATAAAAACAACATTTGTTATTTGTTTTAGGCACACTTTCAGCAATATGGTCTAAACAGGCATTTAATTCCTCCTGCTTAGCCTCATTTTTATGGAATATGGGAAGCAGGAGTAAAGTGTAAAATGTCATCTTAAACGAATTCTTCATACAACGAATATGACCTTCGAAGAACTAAACACAGTTTGAGTTCAAATCGAGGCGTGCTTGAATTCTTGACCAATGTGTGCATTAAGTGACGACATCAACGATAGAGATATTTTAACACCAGGACTTTTTTTAATGGGAACAGCTCCATTGTCATTTTCTTCAAAGAATGAAGACGAAGAGGGAAGTTATGTTAAGAAATGGAAGTTAGTTCAACGTCTGCAGAAGTGGTCAAATGAGTATCTGAGTCAATTGCAAAATAGACCACAGTGGAAAATTCAAAAACCAAACGTAAAAGTCGGTGAACTTGTATTGGTGAAAAATAAAAATATGCCACCAGCGCAGTGGCCCTTACTAGAATAACACAAACTCATCCAGGACCTGATGGCAGAGTTAGAGTTTTACGTTATAAGCAAAAAATGGTCATATACAACGCAACATCACAAAAATATGTCCCGTGCCGAATGAATACCACAATGATTCCGAAAATGAAGATAAGAAATCTGACGAAGGGCAATCTAATGGAGATGGCATGGGCACGAAAACCAGGAAGGAGTCGAGAAAAGATGCAACCAAATTGAAGAATGGACTAAGTGCTCTTTTTGTAGGACTATTGGTGCTGATGGTACCAACCTCATTGAAGGCTGATATCAACGTATCATCAGTTAACGTGACGAAGTTCGGACTCCACCTAGCATTTTCTTTGAAAGTTTAGGAACACTCCAAACCGTTACTAGTGAATGGAATATATTCATACACATTAATCTTACATCGTATTGGCAACAAACCAGGAACTTCTAAACATGTATTTTGAATATAACAGAGTTATGTGACAGAACGTGTACTGGCATATCGATGAATGAATGTAACGGCATATCAAGAGAATTGTGTAGTGGAATATCAAATGAACTTAACCAAAGAATGTCTCTAATCAACCAAAAACATGAATTTATTTTCCATAACAGAGTGTCAAAAATGAAAAGATCTCTGTTTGATGGTGTGGGATATGTGGCTAATAAGTTGTTTGGACGCTGATTATGCTGAATACATCGAAGATCAATTTGAAACAGTTCAAGAAGATGAAAACCATCTAGTAGAATTGTTAAAGAGCCAAACATCAATAATGGAGTCAACTTCCAATCTCATTAAAAGAAATCATGAAGAAGTAACCAACCAATTGAAATGAATGCAAAATTATTTTGCAGCAACTTTTTCGTCATTAGCGGCAGAGCAGCATAAACATCTCATTACGCAAAGATTTAATTCTCTATCGACGTTTTTAGCTCTAACTATGACTTGTATTATTTAAAAAACATGCGATATGTTCAAAGGTCTATATTTCAATGAATGTTATACAAAAAGGTCTTAATTATATATAATGTAATTACAATAGAATTTATATCTTAATAACACAGAGATGTATTTAATTAATTAAGGAATCTACTACATCTCCCTTTTTAAATTCATAATTCATACATAAATTCCTATTAAGATATTCTTTATTAATTCAATTACCAATTAATTAATTTTTTTTTTTTTTTTTAAATTCTTGAATTATTTCAGTATTTAATTTTTTAATCAATCCTTAATTTTCTAAGTACTAATAATTTAAGTTCAATTTAAAGTTTGTGATATGTACAAATTTCAATTTTTTCATAAAATTTATTCTGAATTTTATTTTTTCTTT